>QRDG01001534.1:398023-749174 GCA_012064385.1 Puccinellia tenuiflora | reverse complement strand
CCTTCAGAATCATAATGGCATTAGTTGCACATTTTGATTTAGAGCTACATCAAATGGATGTAAAGACGGCATTTCTAAACGGAGATTTAGAAGAAAATGTCTACATGAAACAACCCAAGGGTTTTATCATGGAAGGCAAGAAAGATATGGGATGCCGCCTAAAGAAATCCATTTATGAATTAAAGCAAGCCTCTAGACAGTGGTATCTAAAGTTTAATGAGACAATTAAAAGATTTGGATTTATGGAGAATGGACAACTGCGTTTATGCAAAGTTTAAAAGTGGGAAATATATTTTCCTAATCTTGTATGTGGATGATATCTTACTTGCTAGCAGTGATATCAGTCTGCTAATAGAAACAAAGAAGTTCTTGTCCTCAAATTTTGATATGAAAGATCTTGGTGAAGCATCATATATTTTGGGCATAGAAATTCACCGAGACATGAAAATGGAGTATTAGGACTATTGCAGAAAGCATATTTAGAAAAGGTTCTAAAGAAATATAATATGCATGCGAGTAATGCCACACCTGCTCCAATAGTCAAGGGCGACAGTTTTGGGAAATTTCAATGTCCCAAGAACCAATATGAGATCGATCAAATGAAAGGAGTACCATATGCTTCGGCTGTTGGAAGCTTACAGTATGCACAAGTGTGCACTCGCCCTGACTTAGCTTTTGTTACCGGGGTACTCGGTAGATATCAAGAAAATCCAGGCATAGAGCACTGGAAAATGGTAAAGAAAGCATTGCGTTATGCGCAAGGCACAAAATACCTCATGCTTACACACAGAAGATCTGATTCCTTAGAGATAAGAGGGTATTCAGACGCAGATTTTGCGGGGGACAAAGATGATAGTAAATCCACGTCAGGATACGTCTTCACTCTCGCAAGAGGAGCTATTTCGTGGAGAAGCTCCAAACAGACAATAGTTGCATCATCCACGATGTATGCAGAATTTATAGCATGTTATGAGGCCACAGGGCAGAGGATATGACTAAAGAAATTTATACCCGACTTGAAAGTGGTAGATTGTATTGACAAACCACTAGAGATGTACTGTGACAACCAGCCCGCAGTATTTTATGCTCACAACAACAAGTCAAGTAATGCTACAAAACTAATAGAGATAAAGTATTATGTTGTGAAAGATAAAATTCAGTATCACACTATAAGTCTCGAGCATATAAGGACAAAGGATATGCTTGCGGATCCGCTAACGAAAGGCTTACCACCCAATGTGTTCAAGGAACACTTAGCCGGCATGGGTTTAAGGTAGAGCCTATGATTCCTAGATCATGAGAGGCCCAAAAAGGAAAAGCTTTTGTTTCAAAACAAAGAGGTATACTTTAGCTGTCTGATTCTATCGGCAATTGAGCTGAGACGATGAAACATGCTCTATGTATCAATCTGTGATGAAACGAGTAAAGTAAAAGGTAAAAGTAAAGTTGAGATCAAGGGGGAGAATGTTAGATTAATCTCATCCGAGATTGGACCCAACGGTCCAACCGAACCCCATGATCGCGCCCTGATCGGGGGCGCCCAACCAAACCATGGTTGGTGGGCCCCACACAGTACGAGGTTCACCATGTGCCACGCACCCCACCGACACCCCCTACCGATCTAGGGTTTCGCAGTAGTGACGGGAAGCATCGCCACCGCCGCCACCACTCACTCACCACCGCCGGCCACACACCACCATGGCCGGCTCCGGGCGCTCGTCAGCGCAAGGAGACGCATGTATAGATGATCTACCGACCCACATCTAGACTAGATGATCCTACGGTTTTAACAAAGGGAAGGTGGAGAGGTGGGGTGGGAGATCAGAGGCGGCACCTGCTGCCTGATAGAGATGAAGAAAGAGCGTACCTATTTTGCACATACATACTACAGTATGTGACCAAAATGAAACTACCGGACAAGTTTAATGACCATTTAATCATGACATTAACGTGAGCATCAAAGCTGATCCGCCTTAAAACGCACCGGGAGCTTCCAGGCCTTATCTTGCTCGCATCGCAAAGAGATATACTCAAAATGGTAAGACTGGAACATCATCGCATAACCAAATTTAACCGAAGATCTACACTAAATTGTAAGGATATATTCATGTCCAGTGGCTCAGCCTAACTCAAGAGGGTAACCAAATTTAACCCAATTACAAGGCGTTTAGAAAGTGATGAGCCAGATACAGTGAGAAGGCGCCTTCTGTCAGCCAAAGGGCACAGCAGCCAATCAATAATAACAGAACAAAATGAAAGCAAAACTCAAAACGTCTCGATCCTTGTTGACAAATGCCAACTGCCTTTCAATTACTTCCGTATCTTTACTACCCGACGGTCATGCCAAACCCGAATTTGTAATCTTTCTTCCAGTGATCAACCTGCACAAGATTGTAGATTGTAATCAGCCTTTCAACTCAAATTTCATACTTCTTATGTTTAGGTGACCATCTACAAAACTTGTGTATCAGGAAAAACTATTGAAAGGTCCTCATGCAGACTTGAGGACTCATTCATATTGAACATGTTAAAAAGCTAAGGCAGTATATCAATAACAGGTCCTTGTATGGAATAAGGGAACAGGTAATGTAAGCTGACCTCCGCGGAAAGAAGTAAACTAATGCCTTCTGCCAATCTCTCCTCCAAAAGAGCAGAAACTGCACCATTGGTATCCACCTTTCCCCTCAAACGACACTGCATTTTCGAGCAACAGTGCATATTCCAATTAGCTTCACATGCAAAACATGAACTACCAAAAATCCGAAAACAATTTAACCGATATATAACAAGTTTTGACAGGCTAATTTAGCTTATCAAAACGTCTTATAAAGTGGGTCAGAGGAAGTATTTCCTTTTGCTACATAGTTTTGAGCAACGATGTTCGAATGATTATTGAGCAACAATTTATATAACAATTTCAACTTTGTCAGAATGCATTGTGGAGAAACAATGTTAGAATGCAACAATTTAAATGATATTTTCAAAGAAAAATTAGAATGTAATGTTGAGCAATAATGTAATTCCAGAGAAATTGTTGAATAAGCCATAAATTTGCGGTTACTTTCATATTCTAAATCTCTTGCTATCAAAAATGAGAAAACTCATGGTATACCAGTCTCAACCAAACTTGCTGCTACATCCTTTGTCATATGATAGTACATGAAATCCAATACATGGGAAACAAAGATGTCAAACTAGCAGTGCATATGGCATACCTGTCTCAGCATATAATCATAACCAACACTTGCTGTTACATCTTTTGACAAATGATTGTACATGAAATCAGTAGCAAGGGAAACCTGCATAAAGAAAAGCTTATCGATTTGACGAAGATAATAAAAGAAAAAAGTTTCAAAATGCTATGATAGAATTTTAACCTTTTCAGATACTTTCTGAACATAACTCAGTGAAACCACCCCAGTGCTTGCAATTTGTCCAGTTGCAACCTGAAGATAGTAGTGACATGGCTCTATCAGATAGAAAATACACAATATTATAGTTTTCAATTTTTAACAATTTATTGAGTACAATGTTGGGTAACAATGTAACATGGCATATCTCAGTCTGGTCACAACTCAAAAGGATCACCAGGACAAAGAGGATGAGCAAGTCAAAATCTGATCAACTGATTATACAATTTCTTAAATGCAGTTTTAGACCATCATACATTGCATTCAATAGTAATAATACATCAGGTTTGTACATGAAGAGCCAGCTCACCATTTTTTTCGTGTCATATCTAGCAACAAAACCAACTCCTGATTTCCTTTGTTGTCCAACCCAAAAAGCTTCAGTTCCCAAGGAGAGGTTCTTCGTGACACTCTGAAATGCACAAGTAAGATATGTTCACTTATGATCTAAGTATCAATATGATCGAACAATACAGATTCGCTGAATATACCATCTCAGTTCTATTTCTCTCTCTGAATTCTTCAGTTGTATGTTAAATTAAAGACAGTATGAGCAGCCTTCTCGCTAATTATTCTATCATCCAGTGTATTTAGCAAACTATTGGGCAACACACTTCTTCGTCTATTGTCTAACTAAAGATTGGAACAATAGTTCCAGGTTAGTGTGCCAATTGATTAGGTTGCATTTGGCTTTGAAACATGTTTGGTTCTGTTTAATATGATATGAATTCCAAGCTTTGAGCAGCTAAGTTTCGAGCGGACTAAGAAAAGATCTGTGTTTTTATTGATTTATTTCATAAGTCTTGATTGTCTACTGATGCAAATTAATAACACACCCGTCTACTGCATCATTCCCCTGCCAGCCTAAGTACTTGCAATAAAAATCATTACTTTTTTTTCAGCATGACAGTTCTGCTACAACACCGGGCATTAGATGCATGCATATGAATGGTCTAAAGTATTATAGTTTTCTTCAATGGATAATTAAATGGCACTAGATATTAGCTGCAATCGATGCTAAAAAATAACAAAATTCATACCATCATTAAATTTTTTGTTTAAAAACATAACCATATTTTCCAATTATAGTAGCACAAGGGGTCAATACTAGTGTTTTATACTTTTATCATCGAATAGATACAAAGGTTCTGTTCATGATATCAAAGTGCAGTAAAGTGCTTCCATTACTGAATGCTTTTATGTGTGAGCATTGACATAAATTGGTGCATCATATACAAAACATACCTGGATGTAATTCGCTCCATAGAAAGCACCATTCCCAAATTGAAATTGGGATCTAAAATCTTTGCCCTGCAATTAATGACACAGGAGCCAAATAAGTAACAAAATCATGCATATCCTCAGACAGATAAATTAGGACTACATCAGATGAAGGAGGTAAAACACCATACTTTTTTTTCAAATATGATATTAGACATTAAGAACCTTTTATAGGTTTTCTTGCACCAATTATGCAAGACTACATAAACTTAGAAACAATGAATGCATCAATGGCGTCATTTAGACCATGCAGAAGGATACTAGAACAGACTAAATCAGGGTTCCTGCTTTCCTATGGGACAACATCGCACGGTCAGCTATTTTTTGAACACTGATTTGAGATATAAGCCCATAACAGCAATCTGAAAGCAATAGAATGCTGTATTTATTAACAGAAAGTAGTATGGTGCTGCACTGCTGCCCGTCAGATAAAAAAATAAGGACTTGCAAAATCAGGAAATAAATGCTGAAAAAGAGACTGACCTTATAATCAAGAATACCCATGCCTTGGGAATAATGAGGCTCGTTTGTCAACTGCCAAAACAAAACCAGGTTAACTAAGAGATTTAAAGAGGTATGGCATCCAGTGGAGCAAGCTCATATTTAACCATATCAATCACCTGAGCATTTATTTTGAGGCAAAGATCACTTGTGAGATCATACTTGACACGCGCATTCAGCCTTCCGTCACGCGAGATCCTACCGACGAGCATCATCTAAGGAGGGAAACATATTTAGATAAAAATATATAATACTAGCACACAAAAGACATGAATTTTAATGTGATGGAAAAAGACCTGGGGATCCATAAAGTGGGCACCAAAATCGTAGCTTGTGGTGGGGACCTTGATCACATCAGGCCCCTGCGAAGGGACCTCCATGGATCCCATGGATACACTGGTACAATCATTCAACAGAACTGTAAGATTACGGACAGATTGCTAGCAATTTATTACAAGAAGATAAACGATGGAATCGAGCAGGGGGTACCTATGGCTCAAACCGAAGTACTGGCCGAGCATCCTGCTCAAATCGAAGCGGAATCCCTCAAACAGCTCGGGCTTTAGCGACACTGTAACAAACAACATGAAGATCGCAGCTTTAACAATCGATTCGATTGGCGTTGATGCCACGGATAAGGGAGCGGGAGGGGCGATTCGTCTTACTGTAGGACTCGCGCTGGATCTCTTCGTAGGGGAGAGGCACGCCGAGGTTCAGGTAGTCCACCTTCTCCTCCTCCGCCGCCGCCTTTTCCCCCTCGACCGGGGGCGTCAACGGCGAGGGGACGTCAACGGCGTAGGGAGAAGGCGGCGCGTAGATCGGAGTTGGATCAGGATTAGGAGGATCCGCTCGGCTGACGGAGGAGCCCATGGCGGCGGTGGAGGCGGCGAGAGGTGATCGGTGCGTGTTCGATTTGGGGTTGGGTAGGTTTCGTGAGTTTTGGCTGCGCCGTCGTCGACGGGGGAAAGAACAGGGAGGTGGGGGTTTTAGAGAGGGTTTCTGCCGCTGCGCGGAGGGTGGGCTCGATGGCTAGATTTGCCTCGAGATTCGTGTCACGAGACCTGCGTGCCCCACGTTATGATTTACCATCTTGTGCTTCAAGAATACAACAAAGCGTAGATGCACCAAATCCTCGGCTATTCTTAGAATTGGAAGCGGACTGGATAATTCTCTTACCTCTGCGATTTTCATATACGGTTTTGTTAAGTCTCGTTTGAATGAGACTTAAGTTAGATGTAATTCAATTCTACAACTGTCAGATTTGGATTTGTATCGTGATTCATGCAAGTTTGCAGTTAAAGATTTTTCTAGTTACAAGTGAGTTACACTGAATTTTTTTCCAATAGGGACGCCTTTCTTCCCCTCCAAAAAAAATTCTGACAACCCGACGGCTGGTCCGCACGCTATCGTAGGTGGGAGCTTATTCTGGTGCCCTTCTTGTACGAATGGATCACACTAAGTTTCAACTCAGATTTGTTTAGTTGCAGGTGGGTTGCACATGGGCCGCGACTGAAATTTTCCTGACTATGACTGGGTTGCACATAAGTAAGAGTTGAGATTTTCCAGGTTACAAGTGATTTGCACATAAGTTGCAACTGAAATTAGGTGATATCATCTGATTAAAAGTTAAGTTAATTTCCAATTGGCTAGGAATTAGTAAGAATTAGTCGTTGCCTTTTCATATATGTTTTAATCGATACAAGTACGTAGAGATATTGTCGAATATGAATAGAGAGGGTTGTATTACATTTCGGCCTACCAATAATTAGGGTTAGTATCGGTCACTTTCAAACATGGAAAAAAATTATACTTTTGATAATACTTAGGCTATGTGTGACATTAGAAACTTTTGCATGCATGCACTACGAGATGAATTTGTTGTGTAAGCAAAAATCTTCCTTATTTTAAATATTCAAAATATTTTTATCTCCCAAGCGACATATTCGATTTAAAATCCGTCTTCACCAATATATCGGTCGCGGCGAGATCTTCAAAATTAGATATCATATTGATATGTTCCGACAACTTTTTTCAGGCTGAAAGTTATCAGCAAGCCATATGTTAGTTACCAAGGCTACAATAAGCAGTTACCAACCTAAAAATCATATGAATTTTTTTGTTTGACATCCCTTCGACCACTCTTGCTGCAAAGTTTCCCTTGGTAACTATATCGTCAACACCTTGGTAACTATATCATCAACGTCTTGGTAACTACTATCTCCGTACCGAATTATAAGATATTTCAGTGTTGACTACATACAGACTAAAATGAGTAAACTCAGAAACGTGTATAGATAGCTCACGAAAACGGGCTGAAATGACCAAATCGGCGAGTTTTGATGACTGCTAGAATGCAGACAAAATCATTTCCGAAGCGCAAAAACAGTGTGATATAGCCCACAAAACAACATGAAATGACAAAATCGACTAGTTTTGATTACTGCCAGAAATGCCCATGAAATCCTCCCCGAAGCCGAAAAGTGTGTGCCATATATGATTCAAAAAAATGTAGAACATCTTATAATTAAAAAAAAAACATCAACAAGGTGGTAGATTTTCAATAGATCCCTGCTAACTACAGTGACAACGTCTTGTTACTTCATAAAAAACATGGTGGTAAGTTTTTGCTTGACACCCTGGTAGCAAAATCATCAACACCTTGTTAACAACATCGTTAACTCCTTGGCAACTACTTCCTCCATATCTTAACATAAGATGTTTTAGCTTTTCAAAAGCAGACTACATACAGTGTAGAGTGAATCTAAACACTAAATATGTCCATATACATCCGTACATTGTTTGCAGGAAAAAAGCTAAAACATCTTATATTATGATACAGAGAGAGAGTATATCATAAACATCACATATAACTAAAAATATCAACACCTTGATAGCTATTTGCAGCATAGTGCATCATTTGGAAATGAATTTCAAACTCAAAAAATCCAAACAAAGTGAAAAGCAATAGACTACTCTAAAAAAATGGTATCGGTAAACCTCCTATGTCCATATATTTAGTAAGCACATTAATATTCATTCAAATGTACTTTCAAAATTTTGAAAGTGTTAGTTTATTTGAGTTTGGATGATTCGCGACAAGACAATTAGGGGGCGTGCAAGTTTTGCATATTTTAGTTCATAATTATCATGTCGTTACACCTGTGGTGGACACTACTATCAGACGCTCAACTAGAAGCAACTCTAAGAAGGATGGTTATCGCCCAATGTCTCTTGTTGAAAAAGTTGTTAGGCCAAGGAAGAAGAACAAGGTGACTAAGGTGAAGCAGGTTGTTGGTCAGAAGAAGGAGAACAATGATGAAGGGCAGGTTGTGCTAGAGACTCCTGTCTAGACACTGCAGAAAGTGGGTGCCTTCCTTGGCAATTGGCATTGCAGCAGACAAGTTAGTGGAGGAGAAGCTTAGGGCGGCTCCTGGTGGAAAAAACCCAAGAAAGCTTAGATGTCATTGTTTTTTATGTGTCCTACTTATGGGGTTGTACTAAATACCCCTAGTGTCTGGTTATGGCTTTTGCTTATGTGTCTTATGATGTGTAAAGACTCTCTATTTGATCATGATGTGGTGGATCTTGTTCTGGATAATGTTAGTGCCTTGCTGGTTATGCGTGGGCCCTTTACTCTGCTTCTATATATCGGTTTAATTATGTCTATGCAACATAATAGTGTTTGGAGGATGTTGTGTTGGAACGTGCGTGGTTTAAATGCTGAGCCTAGACATAGAGCTTTAAGATAAAAAATAGAGGAAATTCAGGCCTCAATTATTTGCATACAAGAAACTAAATGTGAGTATATGGATCACAAGTTTCTAAGGAAACTTTGTCCTAAATGTTTTGATAACTTTGCTTATGCACCTTCAAGAGGGCATTTGTGGGCCTACTGGTTATTTGGAACTCTGTAGTTTTCATTGGAAATCTAGTTCAAATCCAAGACTTTGGCATTATTATTAATTTCACTTCAAATCATAATGGAGAAAATTGGAATATGGTTTATGTTTATGGCCCTTGTCAGGTCGGAGAGACAACTTTGTTACTTGGCTCTATAACTTGCAGATTCCATCCATGAGTAACTGGTTATTGCTTGGGGATTTTAATTTCATCACATCAAGTGAAAACAAAAATAGACCAGGCGGAGATGTGAATGACATGTTTATCTTTAATGATATTATTGGACAACTCGGTTTGGTTGAGCTGCCTTTGAAGGATAGATCGAGCATATACTTGGTCCAACATGCAACATGAACCTTTGTTGGAGCAGTTAGAATGGTTCTTTACTTTTGCAAACTGGATTTCTGTCCATCCAAACACTGTTGTGCTTCCCCTAGCTAACTTTGCATCTGATCATGTGCCATGTGTGGTGAATATAAAAACTATCATTACCAAAGCAAATATATTTAGATTTGAATTTTTTTGGGCAGATCAGCCTGGCTTCATAAACTGTGTTTCTTCTGGCTGGGGAGAACCAACCAGCAAATCTTCTAGCTTTGCTGTTTTGTCAGGAAAGTTTAAGAGTTTGAGATATTCTCTTAAGAGGTGGCACATGAGTCTATCAAAACTAAAAATCCAGATATGGAATTGTAATAAAGTTATTGAGATCATGGATCAGTTGGAGGGAATTAGGTGTGTCTTCATCATCGAGTTTAACTTCAGAAAATTTGTGAAACTACATCTAGAGTATCTTCTCCTTATTGAATGCAATTACTGGAGGAAGAGATGTACCATCAAATGGATCAAACTAGCTGAGGATAATACACAAAAAATATCATGCCATGGCCACCACCAGATTTGGAAGGAATTCTATTGCAATGCTCAAAGATGAAGATGGCAGAACTGTTTATGGTCATGAAGAAATGGTTGGCCTTCTATGGGCTTCATATAGAAAATAGAATGGGTCTTTCTGAAGGAATCAATATGCGTTTTCTATTGATGAATTGTTCCAGCATGTTGATGGGCTGGATTGCATCACAACCCTTTTTCTCAAGGAGAGAATGGATCTATTCAGCAAGGAAATGCCATCAGACAAGGCCCCTGTGCCTGATGGTTTCAATGGGATGGTCCTCAAAAGATGTTGGGCCGTGATGAAGGAGGATTTTTATAAGCTGGTTGCGGATTTCCACTTTGGTAAATTGAACTTACAAAATATAAATGGCTCATATATCACTCTTGTCCCCAAGGTGCAATCTCCAAAAGATGTCAATGACTTTAAACCAATTTCCCTAACTAATGTTTGTCTGAAGTTCTTGACCAAGCTAGTGGCAAAAAGGTTGCAACAACATATTTTGAGGTGCATACATAAGTATCAATATGGTTTTCTTAAGGTAAAGTCAATTCAGGACTGTGTGGCCTGGGCTTTTGAGTATATCCACCTCTGTAATGTTGTCCCCGGTGCCAATGAAGCAGCTCCGTCCCTGTCGTGGATATGGTTGGCCCTCATGTTGTCAACCAAAATAACCAGATTTTTGCATCTCACGGACCTAGTTGACTCTCGTGCAGGCAACCAAAAACGCCCTAAGAGAAGGAAGCACACATGTAAGCCACCTGTGTGTTGACTAGTGGGCTGGCATATTAGATTGGCCGCGATTCTAGACTTCTGATCTAAAGTTAAGAATGAAAAATATATTGGCACCCTTTTTTATACTTCACCCGCGAGGAGCTTGGTGTTCCATTGAAAATTCCTAATCTCCACACTCCACTCCTAGTCTATGGAATAGACGTCGGTTGTCATGGAAAAAGGGAAGAATTTATACAACAATATAAGAAAATAGCAGTAGAAACAGAACATCCCTATTTAACTTAACTTCAAGTGTCTGATGTGGCACATGCGGCTAGAATCATGGCCCTTAGAGCAACTCCAGCCGTTGGCACCCCCCAGGGCGTTTTGCCGGCGATATTTTGGGCCGCTCGAGGGGCCTCCGGCAATTTTTTCGGCATGAGACGCGCCGGTTCCCAGCCGCGCCCCCAGTTCGCCCCCAACAGACACTTTTTGGTCGAAAAAATGTCATACAACATAATTTTTTAAGCAAATTCATCATTTTTTATCACATATGTCCACATAAATTAATACAAATAGTTGAACAAATCAACATAAATCATAATTTAACAAGTTTTGAAACACAAATTACATAAAACTAGGCCTCGCCTTTGCGCCATCACAGGTGCTCCACCAAATCTTTCTGCAATTGTTGATCTATTTATGGGTCTCGGATCTCCTGATGCATAGCAAGGTAGGCAGCCCATGATGCCGGCACAGGGATCCGCTCGTTCTCGGTGTTCTCGTAAAAAATAGCATCAAGAGGACCCTGTCTATAATATGGTTGTCTCCGCTCGGTCTCATCCACTGGATCCTCCCGCTCGCTCTCAATGATCATGTTGTGCAAGATCACACAACTATTCATCACCTCCCACATCTAATCTTTCGACCAGGTCATAGCGGGGTACCGGACAACAGCAAATCGAGCTTGGAGCACACAAAATGTCCGCTCGACATCCTTCCTGCAAGCCTCCTGGCACTTGGAAAACCAAGCTTGAGCCATCCAAGGCACAGGGTTTGAGATAGTCTTCACAAATGTGGACCATTTTGGATAGATGCCATCTGCCAGGTAGTATCCCTTGTTCTAGTGGTGCCCGTTGATCTCGTAGTTCACCAGAGGAGCATGACCTTCAACAAGCTTGGCGAAGACATTGGAGCACTGCAGGACGTTGATGTCGTTGTTAGATCCTGCCATGCCAAAGAAGGAATGCCAAATACAGGTATCCCGCGTGGCCACTTCCTCAAGTATCACACTACAAGCTCCTTTGTGGCCTTCGTACATCCCCTGCCAAGTAAATGGACAATTTTTCCAATTGCCAATGCATGCAGTCGATGCTTCCAATCATTCCAGGAAATCCTCTTGCTTCATTCTCGGCTAGGATCTGAGCAGTGTCTTTCACAGTGGGTGTTCGCAAGTATTTTGGTCCAAATACTGCAACCACAGCTCTGCAGAACTTGTAGAAACACTCGAGGGCAGTGGACTCGGCCATACATAGATAGTCATCCTGCGTATCAGCGGGAGCTCCGTATGCAAGCATTCTCAAAGCGGTCGTGCACTTCGGGAGGGGGGGGGGTCGAGTGGGAGAAAAATGCCACGCCGGCGGAAGAAAAGGGGGCTTTCGGGGGGTCGGCTAGAGTTGCTCTTACCCCACTCGTTCAAATTATTTTTGCTCTAGTTTAAAAATTGAATATCCTTTAGGGCTCGTTTGGCACCCATCATTTTATTTTATTTTATTTTTGTAAACGAATTCTAGAGAAATGACAGCATTAGGGACATGAATTGACTTAACATAGCATAGACATTCTTTGGAATTCCAATTGAAATGACACATTCCATGACAACCAAACACACTGGGTATGAAATCTAGAATAAATTTCATGAAAATGATGAGTTCCAAACGATCCCTTAGAATTTAGAATCGCTGGACCTGATTTGCAGAGTCGCAGGGCTTGAAAAAGAACTTATGCGGCGATACCCCAATTGGGTCGCACGGTGTGTTTATATATTGGACAAGTTACAGAGATTACAGATGCCTTGCTGTATAGGTTTAAGACTTGTACATATACACGGAATCAGCTATGACATACAACATAACGTTTAACACTCCCCCTCAATCATAACTTATCTAAGTTAAGATTGCGCCTAAAAACAGTCAACTGACTAGTAGAGAGTGCCTTGGTAAAACCATCTGCTAGCTGATCTCCTGAAGGTATAAACCGTATGTCCAGAAGTTTCTGAGCTACTCTCTCTCGAACAAAGTGATAATCCACTTCAATATGTTTTGTCCTTGCATGAAATACGGGATTGGCGGAGAGATACGTAGCTCCAATATTATCACACCATAAACATGCAGCTCTTGGCTGTGGTACACCTAGTTCTCTCAACAAGGTATGTATCCATATCACTTCTGCAGTGGCATTTGCTAGAGCTTTATATTCAGCCTCTGTACTCGAGCGAGAAACCGTAGCCTGTTTCCTTGCACTCCATGAAATCAAGTTAGACCCAAAGAATACAGCAAAGCCACCTGTGGATCTTCTATCATCTGGGCATCCTGCCCAATCAGCATCAGAAAATGCACTGACAAGTATAGACTCAGATTTACTCAACCGTAAGCCAATCGAGATGGTCCCATGCAGATATCGCAAAATTCTCTTGACTGCTGTCCAGTGAACTGTAGTAGGTGCATGTAAGAACTGACATACCTTATTAACAGAATAAGCAATGTCAGGACGGGTTAAGGTAATATACTGTAAAGCACCCACTATACTCCTGTAGCGAGTAGAATCCTCACTACTCAACACCTCTCCATCAGCCAAAGACAGCTTCTCCGAAGTTGACAAGGGAGTATCAACAGGTTTGCACTTTGTCATGTTGACACGTGCAAGTATTTCATTAGCATATTTTTCTTGAGACATAACAATACCATCAGTGATCTTCTTGACTTCTATCCCCAAGAAGAAGTGCAGGTCTCCTAAATCCTTTAGTGCAAAGGCCATACCAAGATCTCGTAGAAGAGCATCAACAGCTGAATCTGAGGAGCTTACTACAACAATATCATCAACATAGATAAGCATAAAGATAGTAACTCCCCCTTTGTTGTAGAAAAACAACGAAGTATCAGCCTTAGATGCCGAGAAACCAAGCTCCTGTAGTTTAGAGCTGAGACAAGCATACCATGCACGAGGAGCCTGCTTTAGCCCATAAAGTGGTTTGTCAAGCTTACAAATGTGATCCATACGAGAGGAATCCGCATAACCAGGAGGTTGTCGCATGTACACCTCTTCTTCCAGAACACCATGCAAAAACGCGTTCTTCACATCAAGTTGCCTGAGCTTCCATTGTCTCGAAACCGCCAAAGACAAGACTAACCGAATAGTGGCTTCTTTGACAATAGGACTAAACGTATCCTCATAGTCAATACCATATCTCTGTTTAAATCCTTTCGCAACAAGTCGTGCTTTGTACCGATCAATACTACCATCAGCCTTCCGCTTCACCTTGTATATCCATTTACAGTCAATAATGTTCCTCACATGACTAGCAGGAACAAGATGCCACGTGTGATTGTGCATGAGAGCAGAAAATTCCTCATCCATAGCAGCCTTCCAACGAGGATCACGTAACGCCTCCTGTACATTATCAGGCTCTCCAGTAGAGCAGAAATTACCAAAACGAATTCCATCGTAGCAGATACGACCATCCGTGATAACCTTGGGTTGAACAATACCATGTTGTACACGTGTACGGGGACGATCAGTAGCCGGTTGCACAGGATCCAGTACAGGAGCTGATTGTACCGCAGATCCCGAAGACGTACAGTTGGTGCCGCTAGAACCAGACGTGACAGATGTGGCCGCACCGGGATCCACGATCTCGAACTGAAGACGTCTCAGCCGCAGAAGATCACAGCTCCCCTTCCGAATCTTCACGCGTCGTTGTCGCGAGACCGCGCGCAGGGCCAGGTTCCGACGAACCAGACGACGACCCGTGACTGTACCCAGGCGAGGACAGGCCTGCACCTGCATGGGCATAAGGCGGCCAATCCGAGGCTGATCGCGGTGGCGATCCCGAGCAAGATTCTGTCGGGCTGTTTTCTGAACTCCCACCCGAATTTTCTGGGTACATAAAATCACTGCTTTCCTGCACAAGGGACTCAGCAGCCATGTTAACATCATCATTAGTAGGATTAACATCATCATTAGTCAATACATCAGTACCCCCAAACATAGGACAAAGGTTAGAAGGAAGGAGAGAGATTTCTGCACGTAATTGAGCACCGGCATTTGGATGAAGATTTGCAAACGGGAAGACTGACTCGTCAAATACAACATCGCAAGAAATATACACACGGCCAGTAGATATATCAAGGCACTTGTAGCCTTTGTGATGATCACTATAACCAAGGAAAGCACATTGCTTGGACCGAAATTGCAATTTTCGAGAGTTATAAGGGCGAAGATTGGGCCAACATGCACACCCAAAAATTCGTAAAAACGAATAATCACCCTTTTTTAAGAAAAGTCGTTCAATGGGAGTTTGATTAGCAATAACACGACTCGGAAGACGATTAATCAAGAACACCGCCGTTTGAAACGCCTCATCCTAAAACTTGAGAGGCATGGAAGCATGAGCTAAGAGAGATAGACCAACCTCGACAATCGACAATATGCCGATGCTTACGCTCAGCAGAGCCATTCTGCTGATGCGCATGAGGACACGAGACATGATGCGAGATACCAACTCGCTGAAAAAAGGAGTTGAGTTTGTGATACTCACCACCCCAATCAGTTTGAAGAGCCAAAAATTTTGTATCAAAGAGACGTTCAACGTGACGCTGAAAATCATGAAACTTCTGAAACACATCAGACTTATGTTTAAGCAAATATATCCACGTAAACTTGCTATAGTCATCAATAAAACTGAGATAATATTTATTTCTTCCAACAGACGCACAAGCCGGACCCCATACATCTGAAAAGATGAGCTCTAAAGGAGCAGAAGACACACTAGTGGACTTAGGATAGGGTAATTGATGACTCTTGCCTTTTTGACAGGCATCACAAACAAACTCTTTGTTTGACTCACTAAATGGAATATCATTATCTCGAAGAATTTGTTGAACTATAGCGGATGAAGTATGTCCAAGACGCCTATGCCAATGTGATGAAGATTGAACACCAAGAGCTTGCTTCCTTGACGTCCAAGAAGAAGGTGGCATAGGATAGAGACCACCTACACATCTACCTTGAAGAAGAATTTTCCTCGTGTCCTGATCCTTAATAGAGAAAAAATTAGGCCAATACTCAAGGAAAGCATGATTATCTTTTGCAAGTTTATGAGTGGAGAGAAGATTTTTGGTGGCATCGGGAACATGAAGGATATTGTTAAGACGAAGACTACGATTAGGGGTATGATATAATGAATGACCAATGTGATGTATGTACATACCTTTACCATTGGGCCCATGAACCTGATCTTGACCATTGTAGCGTTCCCTCATGGTCAACTTGTCAAGATCTCCTGTGATATGATCAGAAGCACCTGTATCATTGTACCAGTTGGTGTCCACACCATATGACCCCATAGCAGCATTAGCTGAGCGCTTAGGACCCTGGAGGCTTTTGTTGAATCTTTTCAAGCAGCAATATGCAGGATGACCCTCCTTGTTACATATCTGACACGTAACTTGAGGTCCCTGTCGATCATTGTTGCGACCTCCACCTTGGCGCTGTTGGTATCCACCTCCCTGCTGATAGCCACCATAACTACCACCATAGTTGTTTCCTTGACCATTGCCGCCATGGTACTGGTTTCCACCGCCCTGTCCACAGTTACCATTACCACCAGAATTGCCAAAGCCAAAAGTGCCTCGCCCACCACCTTTTCTCCCTTGTTGCGGTACCCACCGTGGGTTGCAGCGTTTGCAGAAGAGTCACCATTGCCGCTGCCAGGATGTTGGTTGTCGAGATGAGATTCATACGCAAGAAATTGCGAGTACAGGTCACCAAGACTCACAGATTGCTAAGCCTTGATCATGGCCGTGATCGCTGCCACAAAGCCATTGTATTCATCATCTAATCCAGCAAGCACATAGGAAGCGACATCATCATCATCTTGAGGCTTGCCTGCCGTGGCCATCTCATCAGCCAGGGACTTGATCCTGTCGAAGTATGCTGCACCCGAGGAGAAGTTCTCCCTCTTTGTTTGATTCAGCTGGGTACGCAGATGCACCACTCGTGCCTTCGATTGAGATGAAAACATCTCTGTAACTTTGGTCCACACAGCAACGGAGCTTGTCAATCCTACCAGCTGTGTAAGAACTTCGCGGGTCATGTTCCGCAGGAGATAGGCGAGTACGGACTGATCTTGAGCAATCCACCTCGCGTACGCTGGGTTTGGGACCTTCACGTTGACCCCATCCTTGTCCTTCTCTTCGATCTCCTTTTCTGGTTCCTTCACCGATCCATCGAGATACCCCATGAGGAGGGATCCTCGAATCTCTGGCAGAACCTGCGACTGCCATATCAGGTAGTTTTCCCTTGACAGTTTTTCCGACACCACGCCATTGAGACTTCCGCTAGTACCAGCCATGGAAGCCGACGAGGAAGAAGACGCGAAGCTCATGACGAAATTAGATGCGATCTGGAAGACCTCGCTCTGATACCATGAAAAAGAAGTTATGCGGCGATACCCCAATTGGGTCGCACGGTGTGTTTATATATTGGACAAGTTACAGAGATTACAGATGCCTTGCCATATAGGTTTAGGACTTGTACATATACACGGAATCAGCTATGACATACAACACAACGTTTAATAGGGCTGACGAGCGAGAAGCAGAGACCACCACCCCCACAAAGCCTAAACTCGCCAGGGCTGAAGAGCAATGGACCGCCGTGGAGGCGGTGTGCTACCGGTTCTTCTCCTCCTAGTGCTCCTCCTGGGCCTCGCCGGCTCCAGCCCTCCACCGGAGCCGGTGGCCTGCGCCCACGGCACGTCCGACTGCACCATCACCAACGCGTACGGCTCCTTCCCGGACCGCACCATCTGCCGAGCAGCCAGCGCCGCCTTCCCGCGCACGGAGCGGGAGCTGGTCGCTGCCGTGGCAGACGCCGCCAAGGCCAAGCGCAAGGTCAAGGTCGCCACCAAGCACTCCCACAGCTTCCCCAAGCTGGCCTGCCCCGGCGGCCATGACGGCACGATCATAAGCACGGAGCGGCTCAACCGGGTCGTAAGAGTCAACGCCGCAGAGCGGCTCATGACGGTGGAGAGCGGCATGGTGCTCCGGGACCTGATCCAGGCCGCCGCCGCCGAGGGGCTCGCGCTGCCGCACTCGCCCTACTGGTACGGGATCACCATTGGAGGCCTTCTGGCGACGGGCGCGCACGGCAGTTCGCTGTGGGGAAAGGGCAGCGCCGTGCACGAGTACGTCGTCGGGATGAGGATCGTGACGCCCGCGCCGGCGAGCCAAGGGTTCGCCGTGGTGAGGGAGCTCGGCGCCGACCATCCTGACCTTGACGCAGCCAAGGTCTCCCTCGGCGTCCTCGGCGTCGTCTCCCAGGTATCTATCTACACCTGGCTAACGAAATTCCTTTGCGTTGGCTTCAAATCCATCTATGCATGCATGCAAAAACTTCTTCAGGGAAAATTTAAATGAGAAAACATGCACCAATAAATTGATGAAAACACTAGTAGAAAAATGGTCTTTGGGAAAGCCAGAAAAAGGCATTAGGCCCGGTTCCCATACAAACCAGGACCAATGCCTGGCATTGGTCCCGGTTCGAGTTGCCAGGAGCCCATGGAGCATTGGTCCCGGTTCGGTTGGGGACATTCGTCCCGGTTCGTGGCACGAACCGGGACCAAAGCTGTCGCGGAGGCTTTGGTCCCGGTTCGTGCCACGAACCGGGACTAATGCCCGAGCTTTGGTCCCGGTTCGTGGCACGAACCGGGACTAATGCCCCTCCCCTGCCTATATACGTAACCCCCCTTCTTCTCTCCTCTGTTATTTTTTTTGCTTGGATTGGTGGGAAGTGGGTGCTAGTTTTTTTTCCTTTGCCACGCACAAGATGTGTTCGATGAAATGCCCGAGCCACACTTAAGTTCACACAAAATGATATCCTCGACCGAGGTTAGCAACTTTATCCTTTTCATCTATAATTGATACAGAAATATTGCATGTGTCGATGTACGGTGGTCATTTCAGTATTCAATATGTTATTCTAATTGTATTTGATAAACTTAATTATATGATATGCAGATGGATGAACGGCAGCGATGGATGTACGGCGACCGACGCAGTTCTGATTTTATTACAGGCCTGCATAAATTTATCCATGTGGCTGAGGCAAACAAATATGATGGTTTTATGCCTTGTCCATGTGTGGACTGTCAGAACGTTAAGGAGCACTCTTCCTCGAGAACCCTTCAAGGCCACCTTCTTCGGAGAGGTTTCATGCCCAGCTATAATTGTTGGACCAAGCACGGAGAAAGAGGGGCTATGATGGAAGACAATGAAAAAGAAAAGGATGATGAGAACTATCCTATGTTCCCTGAAGAATACGGTGATACTGCGATGGAAGACAATGAAGAAGAAGGAGGTGAAGAACAATGGGCGTCAGATGAGCCCGATGATGGTCTTGGTCGGGTCATTTCTGATGCAAAACGAGAATGCGATAAAGAAAAGGAGAAGCTGAAGTTGGAGGCCATGCTAGAGGATCAAAAAAAGTTGCTGTACCCAAATTGCGAAGATGGCAGCACAAAGCTCGGTACCACACTGGAATTGCTGAAATGGAAGGCAGAGACTGGTTTATCTGACAAGGGATTTGAGAAGTT
Organism: Puccinellia tenuiflora; assembly: GCA_012064385.1. Classification (NCBI taxonomy): domain Eukaryota; kingdom Viridiplantae; phylum Streptophyta; class Magnoliopsida; order Poales; family Poaceae; genus Puccinellia; species Puccinellia tenuiflora. Next base: position 729,607 of record QRDG01001534.1, on the reverse strand, counting down.
ATTGAAAATAATGAAGCCGAAGCTTCCAAAGGATAACGAATTGCCTGAGACTACGTACGAAGCAAAGAAGGCTATCTGCCCTCTAGGATTAGATGTGCAGAAGATACATGCATGCATCAATGACTGCATCCTTTACCGCGGTGAGGAGTACGAGAATTTGGTTGCATGTCCAGTATGCACTGCACTGCGATACAAGATCAGACAAGATGACCCTGGTGATGTTGAGGGCGATGACGAGCCCCCTAGGAAGAGGATTCCTGCTAAGGTTATATGGTATGCTTCTATAATACCACAGTTGAAAAGTCTGTTCAGAAACAAAGAGCATGCCAGGTTGTTACGATGGCACAAAGAAGAGCGTAAGAAAGACGGGAAGTTGAGACACCCCGCCGATGGGTCGCAGTGGAGAAAAATCGAGAGAGAGTTCTCGGACTTTGCAGGTGACGCAAGAAACTTATGGTTTGGTCTAAGTATAGACGGTATGAATCCTTTTGGGGAGCAGAGCTGCAGTCACAGCACCTGGCCCGTGACTCTATGTATCTACAACCTTCCTCCTTGGTTGTGCATGAAGCGGAAGTTCATTATGATGCCCGTTCTCATCCAAGGCCCGAAGCAACCCGGCAACGACATTGATGTGTACCTAAGGCCATTAGTTGATGAACTTTTGCAGTTGTGGGCCATACCAGGTGTACGTGTGTGGGATGAGCACAAACATATGGAATTTGACCTACGAGCGTTGCTGTTCGTAACCATCAACGATTGGCCTGCTCTTAGTAACATTTCAGGACGGTCAAACAAGGGATACAACGCATGCACGCACTGTTTAGATAAGACTACAGGTACACATTTGGAAAAATGTAAGAAGGTCGTGTACCTGGGGTGTCGTCAATTTCTTCCAGGCAGTCATCCCGTAAGAAAGAAAGGCAAACATTTCAATGGTGAGGCAGATCACCGGAAGAAGCCTAACCTCCCTGATGGTGATGCTATATTTGGTATGGTCAAGGACATAGAAGTAATCTTTGAAAAGGGTCCTGGCGGTCAATCTGTTCCGAAAGATGCCGCTACCGGACACGTGCCCATGTGGAAGAAGAAATCTATATTTTGGGAGCTACCCTATTAGAAAGTCCTAGAGGTCCGGTCTTCAATCGACGTGATGCACGTGACAAAGAATATTTGCGTGAACCTGCTAGGCTTCCTCGGCGTGTATGGGAAGACAAAAGATACACCGGAAGCAAGGGAGGACCAGCAGCATATGAAAGACCCAAACAACAAGCATACGGATAAAGGGCGTCATTACTTAAGCAGCTACGCTCTTACGAAAGCAGAGAGGGAAATATTTTTTGAATGCCTGAGCAGTATCAAGGTCCCGACTGGCTTCTCGTCAAATATAAAGGGAATAATAAATATGTCAGATAAATAATTCCAAAACCTGAAGTCTCATGATTGCCACGTGATTATGACGCAGTTGCTTCCGATTGCATTGAGGGGGCTTCTATCGGAAAATGTTCGAGTACCCATTGTGAAGCTATGTGCATTTCTCAATGCAATATCTCAGAAGGTAATCGATCAAGAAAGTATGACAAGGTTACAGAAGGATGTGGCCCAATGTCTTGTTAGTTTTGATTTGGTGTTCCCCCCATCATTTTTCAATATTATGACGCATCTCCTGGTTCACCTAGTCGACGAGATTGCAATTCTCGGTCCTGTATTTCTACACAATATGTTCCCCTTCGAGAGGTTCATGGGATTCTTGAAGAAATATGTTCATAACCTTGCTAGGCCAGAAGGAAGCATCTCCAAAGGCTATGGAACAGAGGAGGTCATTGAGTTTTGTGTTGACTTTATTCCCAACATTAAGTCGATTGGTCTTCCTGAATCGCGGCATGAGGGGAGACTTAGTGGAAAAGGCACGCTAGGAAAGAAAGCAATGATATGTAGGGACGGACATTCTTTCACTCAAGCACACTACACAGTTCTACAAAGTTCCACCTTCGTGGCTCCGTATATCGAGGTACACAAGAATATTGTACGCTCCAAAAACCCAGGGAAGCCTGACTCCTGGATTAAACAAAAACACATGGAGACTTTCGGCAGTTGGTTGCGATTACATCTCATGAATGACACCGATATTGGAGATCAACTCTACTTATTGGCCGCGTCACCATCTTCGACTGTATTGACTTTCCAAGGGTACGAGATAAATGGGAATACATTTTACACGATCGCCCAAGATAAAAAGAGTACCAACCAAAACAGTGGTGTTCGCTTTGATGCAACAGACGAGAATGGACAAAAGGACACATACTATGGTTACATAGAGGAGATATGGGAACTTGACTATGGACCTACTTTTAAGGTCCCTTTGTTTCGGTGCAGTTGGGTCAATATGAATGGAGAAGGAATAAAGGTAGACCAGCTATACGGAATGACAACAGTGGATCTCAAGAATCTTGCGTACAGAGACGAACCATTCGTCCTAGCCAATGATGTGGCTCAGGTTTTCTATGTGAAGGACATGAGCTCCAGATCGAAAAAAAGAAAAGATATGGAAACAAATACATCACACGATGAGCCAAAGCGTCACATAGTTCTTTCAGGAAAAAGAAACATCGTGGGAGTTGAGGACAAGACAGACATGTGAAAGAACAACTATGCCCGAGATGTCGCCTAGAGGGGGGGGGGGTGAATAGGCGATTAAAACTTTTTCTAATTAGGGGCTTGATAATTGCAGAATAAAACTATGTGTTTAAATTAACAAGCCAACAACCTAATTACTAGGCTCACCTATGTGCACCAACAACTTATGCTAAGCAATTCAAGCAACAAGGTGATAGCAAGATAAGAACTTCAAGCACGAAGGCTATCACAATGTAAATTGCATAAGTAGAAGCTCGGGTAAGAAATAACCGAGGCACGCGGAGACGAGGATGTATTCCCGAGTTCCTCCTTGTTAAGGGAGTACGTCTCGTTGGAGGGGTGTGAGCTCGCCACAAAAGGCCTACTCAAGATGCCACAAAGGCCTCACCCTATTCTCCGATGAACCTCACCCAAGGGATTGGTTCACCTTCCACTATCGGAATCCTTCGGGGCGGATTCTGGAGCCCTTTACAACTTCTCTTGGGGCACACACCCACAACTCAATTGGGGGCTCCCAAAACCGTGCCGAAGCTTCACAACTCGAAGTCTTCGCGGCACCTCCAACCGTCTAGGGTACACGATGCACCCAAGAGGCAACAAGCTCTTGGGAACACAATGCACCCAAGAGTAACAAGCTTCTCAACGTCGATCTTCACGTATCACCGTAGGGAGAGCAACCCGATGCAACAAATGCAAGAGGCAAGAACACACAAAGTGGTCAAGTCCTTCACTCTCAAATTCCAACCAAGCAACAAATGCTTTGGGGGAATAAGAGAGGAAGAACAAAGGGGATGAACACAAAGCAACCCCAAATCTAGATCCACAAGGTTCCCCTCACTTAGAGGAGAATTTGATTGGTGGAATGGTAGATCTAGATCTCCTCTCTTGAAACCCTAAATTTGGGCAAGAATCATTGGAGGGGAAGAGATGAATCAAGCTCACAAGGATTAGAACAAAGGGGAAGAGCAAGAACAAGTGAGAAAGGTGTGTAACCAGGTTTTGGGGGAAAGAAGGCTTTTTACAGCCTCCCCCAAAAACTAGCCGTTGGAGCCTGTCCAGGCCGGAGACTCCGGAGTAAGTGATCGGAGACTCCGGCCTGCTGGGTCATCGGGGAGGCCGGAGATTCCGGTCCTTGGGGCCGGAGACTCCGGGCACCCTCCGGGGGAGCTCCGGACCCCTATCCAGAGGCGCACCACACAGATGCAAAACAGCCGAGAAAATCTGGGGGCCGGAGATTCCGGTCATTTGGGCCGGAGACTCCGGTCCATCTCCGGGGGGGTTCCGGACCCCAGTCCAGTACCGCACCACAACAATCACAAATGGCAGCGAAAAAGAGAGACCGGAGACTCCGGGTCCTTGGGGCCGGAGACTCCGGTGTGACCGGAGACTCCGGACCCTCTCCGGGGTAGATCCAAACAGAGAAAACCAGAACTGCCATAACTTTTGCAAATGAAGTCCGAATCGAGTGAATCCAATTTTGTTGGAAAGAGGACGACAAGAGCTTACCCTACAAAAACTGAAAATATGAAAACAAGCAAAGGAGATTGTGCGGAGGGATGGAATGGTGAGACCTTTCCAAGCGGATGAACCGGCAAAATCTCCAACACCGAAAACGCACAAGCTTTTCATCAAGACTCCGTTTTCTATGATCTTGGGCTTGTTTCGAAGATAATCACAAGCCCTACAAGATCATGCATATACACATCATAGTCTATCATGTGAGGAGGAAAATATAAGGAGAGAGTTTGACCTCAATACCAAAACCGGTAAAACCTCCAATACCAAAAATGCAAGAAGATATTCATTAAATCCGTTTTTGGTGAACTAGAGCTTGGTATGGAGATGAACACAAGATCTAAATTCTCACATGGATAAAAGCCAAATAAGAACCAATAAAGATGATTGCAAGGATGCAAAGGTTTGTGCTCTCTACGACGATACGATCACGATACTCGGTCGAGAGCCCCTCTTGATAGTACGGCTATCTATCCTATAACCCGGTCTCTCAACTAACATCATGAGACCGGTAAAATAAAAGCCCTACCAAGATCATACCTTTGCCTTGTGCATTAATCCACTTGAGGTCGATGAAGACGATCTTCATCTCCTCAAGACGAACCACCTTTCTTGATTGCGCTTCGCTTGGTGAAGAATCACATGACGCTCCCCCATACACCAAGATGGGGAGAGCACTCTTAGGCATATCTTCACTTGAACTTGAGAGTTGATCAACCCGCACAAAGCCTTGATCAAACCAACACTTTCCTTCCCTTGAGCTTGACTCCAACAAATGGAGATCAAGCAAAGCACCTTGACTCCAACACATGGAGACAAGCTTGGCCTTGATCAACAAATGATATTGACACAAGCTAAAGGACAATCTACACATAGAGCTCAATGCAAATATTAGTCCATAGAGATTGTCATTAATTACCAAAACCATGCATGGGATCAACCATGCACTTTCAACATGTCAGCAGACTATAATAAGTTTGATGAAATTCCGCCCTTCACAGTGAAAACTGACCCAAGCATCCCGTTACATAATGAAGAAACTCCATGGTTACGGCCGAAGAAGCGATCATAGAGATCATGTCAAATGCATGAGTGTTCTCAAAAACTTTTTATGTATGAGTGTTGTCAAATGCATTACACAATTAATATATGTATGATCGAGTGTTCCCAAATGCATTAAACCTTTTATGTAATTTGTATTCGGTCTTTAGTCCCGGTTGGTATTTATAGCTAAAAGATCAGGGGAAATCTTCATCTTTAGTCCTGGTTGGTAGCTGGAACCGGGAAAAAAGGAGCGTTGATATGTGTGCCTTATCTTCTGCTTGAGATCCAACAGCTCACAAGGGCTCGAAAGAAACACACTCTGATCCAACGGCTCACAACCGCTCGCAGGAAACACACGATCCGTGTGCACACGATCCAACAGCTCACAAGCACTCGAAAGAAACACAACTCTGATCCAACGGCTCACAAGCGCTCGAAGGAAACACACGATCCGTGTGCTTCTTCCACCGCTTCCCGCCTTCGTCTTCACGCAATTTCTCACTATATATATGTAGGCTTGGCCGCCATTGCCATATCACATCTAAACTCATACCTGCAACCTCATCACTCTTCCATTGTAACAAAATTTTGACTTAGGCGTTTTTGACTTAGGTGTTCTCGGGGACGATGTCCATGTTGGACCAGAGGGGCGATGTGCGGGACTGGGCTCCACCGGGCTGGCACTGGGAGGTGCTACCTTCCGGGACACGCAGCTTGGTGAGGAATCCGGGTGACGTCATCGACCCGGATCTTCTATGGTGGCCATCGCGTGGGCCACGCTCGGTGCAGAGGGAGCCGGCCCCCGAGGAGGAGGTACGTTGCCGTATCAGGGAGGAGGATGAGCACGTCCGTCGCTACATGTATCTATTGGATAGGCAGTATGATAGTAGGTGGTCGTTTCTTCAGAGGGTTCCTTCTCACGTGAGCTATGACCCTGTGAGGGTTCCTTCTCTTTGGATGCGCAGTGCCGGCGGCTCAGCACCTCGCGGCTCAGAAACCGGTCGAAGTTAGTTTCAGAGTCTGTGATCGCCATTGCAGTTCTCTTGCCTGTGATCGTAGTTTAGGTTACTACTTGCTTTTAAAAACTTGCGACCTAAAGTATCAACTTGCTTTTAATGAAATTCCGCCCTTCAAAGTGAAAACTGATCCAAGCATCGTGTTAAATGATGAAGATTGTCCATGGCTACGGCGCAATCAGAAGAAAGGGACACACACGAAGAAACAAGTGAACACTAGATAGGGATGTTGTTGGTGATGTGTAATAATTAATGTATTAAACCTTTTATCAAATGCACACGGTTTCCCCGTCATACAGCCCAACAGTGGCTCGTGAGTGCCTGCATATCAAATGCACCGTTGGGCTGTATGACGGGAATCCGAATGATTTGCATATAGGGTCATGTGGCTGATCCAACACTAGTTTTGCCCATCCGGAAGCTTGCGCATCCGTCTCGCGTCGTCGTGAGTAGCAAATCGACCTTCGATCCAAGCAACCGCAAGACTTCGTTGATGATCTAACGACCGTCCCAAAAAGTGTTGGGAATGTTGTAGATCATCAAAGAGCCTTGCAGCTGCTTGGATCCGACCGAGGGGCATGGCTACCACTTCCACCACCACCACTCCCACCTCCTCGGCAATTCATCATTGTGTCACCCTAATCCAGTGGTTGGATTCAACCTACCTGAGGGCTTGTGTTTCCAACAGCGTCGTTGTGTTGTCCTTATTCACCGACCTACAGTAGGTGGCTCCAATGGCTGGTCGACGAACAAGGACAAACACAATAATGCCAGGGAACATGCCAGCAGGTTGGCTAAATCCAACCATTGGGTTCGGTGGCAAAGGTAGACGCTCGTTGTGTGCCGTTCGCTGCAGGGACGTCGCTATTTATAGGCGATTAGAAGGTGTACCTGTAGATGAGGTGGTGATAGGGCAAAGGTAGTCCGATCTTTCGATGAGATAAGATACGTCGATTCTGGTGGAGTTCGACCTTGGCGATCCGAATTCCACGTACAAGTACGCAGCGCCAACGCAATCGCTAAACCAATCTCCGTGAGTTACCAACCCTGCAGAAGCACGATCGGCCTGACCAAAGAGGTCTAGTTCTACCTGCGATCGAGAAACAAGTAAGAACCAATTTTGCAATCAAGAATTGCGGATGGAAGATGAAGTTTATTGATAAAGGTGGGATCTTGCAAGTGCGTAGTACAGGAGGTCTAGCCGACACTCGTGCCTATGGCGAAGACTAGCAAAAGCTGAGTTCTTTTTAACTAAACAAAATCCAAGTCTAAACGATGACCTATGGGGGGTATATAAGGAGGAGAGCCTTGGGTGGCGGCCAAGGAGGTGGGAGCACGCCCCAAGACACCCAAAACTGAACCCTAATTCGTACAAGGCCTTTGGGCCCAATTAGAGGTGACGCAGCACCTTTTGACTCGAAATCTGGCCCAGTTTCTGCAACAGCCTTGTACTGTTTTGTACGCCAATTTATGCTCGTGATGAATTTGGAGGTACGGCCAATTGTGTTGGAAAGCTCACGAGTTCCTCTTTCCAACAAAACAAGAATCACCCAATTCGGAGCCCGTATGCAAAAGTTATCATCGTTGGAAGTCACGTACATTTCTGCAGTCCGAATCTCCATCCAGAACGTGAAGAACTTGGTCTCTAGCTTCTCTTCGACCCAAGGTGACGTGAGAGAACTTCTTGAATAGAACCTAATTATATCTCCATCACTTTCACTCCTAGTGCCGTCTCCATGTGTGATCATGCTCCAAAGCTTTCCCCTCTCGTCGATGCTAGGTCCATCATTCCCGAGAGTAACAAACACATCGGATTTAGGCAGCATCATATTCTTGTATAAATTACGAATGGCTTGTAGAAACGAAAATACCTGTTGATTGAGTTGTCGGGCATGAGCTCTAGTTATAACTCCTCGTATTTGAGTAGGTGTAGATGTTGTGGTTGTATCTATAACATGGATGTCCTCATCATCCTCCCCTTCTCGAATTGAAGTCGTCCCCGACGCCATCTCATCCTTTTCTTGATCAAATGTGGAGGAAGTAGTGATAGTATTGGTCATATCCACGCTAATCATGTCCATATCATTCCCCCTTTCTTGAAAATAAAGCCGTCCTCGGCGTTGTTTCTTCTGAAACAGGAATAACAAAAGAGACAAAGTGTACACATGGTATATGTACAGGTCATCCATTTTTATATCCCTCAATTGTTGCACATATGACACATTTATGTGGTTGTAATTGTCATGTCTAGTGAAATATAAATTCAAAGAATGATCAGCAAAAATAAACCACATCAATCTATTGCAACGCAGTTTGCAAATATAAGTGAAGCTCTTATTCATATGATCAGATTCGCAATGCTTATCATTAAACCATCCCAACAACGGTGAGTAAAAGTTCAGTGTATCATAATGTGAAGCCACAACTTTCTTAGATAAGTAATCGTGTTTCAAGTTATTTGACATACTATCAGCACCAATATTGGAGGTCATATCAAAATGATCAAGCATTTGCACCAAACTATTCTTTTTCAAAACAGCAAGGTCATCACATTTAATGAAAATTCTACACACCAAAAATTCATTGTCTACACCATACTCTCCGATCAAGTTAAATGTAACATTAGGTGCATAAACATTGTTTAAACATGTGAGTTCAGCTATCTTATTTGTAGCATGTGAAAAAGACATAGGTGTATCCATGATTATAGACCATAATGAAGTATCATAAGCAACCTTAGCGAAAAGCTCATCATGTTCAAACAATTTTATGTGATCCAAATCAGATTTAGTAGACAAGACACATTGTTCATTCTCATCAGCAATTATTTCAGGAGACACACACAAATCAATAGAAGAATTAAATTCAGCAATAGGTGCACTCGAAACATCATCTATCTCACTTGTTTGCGCACATGGTAAATTCAAATCAGTAGCAATGTCCTCTAAAACAGGTGGTGTGACCAAATCAGCATGAAATTCAACACAAGAATTGTCTAAACTACAAGAGTATAAATCAATCTCATATGGAGAAACAGAATCAATACCATTATTATTACCATGTATCTCTATCTCAGATGATGTCAATGATTCGATCGAACGCTTGCCGGTCTTATTGACACGTCTTCTTATTTCCTGTTCAGCTTGACAAGCAAGACGAAACAAATGGTCGACAGAATATAACTCTTCTACCTGCATTACTATGTCCTGAATATCATGGTTTAACCCTGTCCAAAATCTATCCATAAAATCGTTTTCATTTTCTTCTACAAAAGCATACAACAAGGTAGTTTCCAAATCATCATAATATTCTTTTACACTTTTATTACCTTGTTTCAAGTTTTGCAATTTCTTAACCATGTCACGAGTGTAGTATGATGGAACAAATCTATACCGCATAGCAAGTTTTAAATCATGCCAAGTAGTAGGTATATAATCAGGATATGTTCGACAATATTCATTCCACCAAATAGATGCAAAAGCAATGAATGTACTAGTGGCATCTTTTACTTTCTTACCTTCAGAAAAATCATGGGACACAAATATAGCATTTATCTCAAATTCCCATTCAATATATATATCAGGATTATAACGACCCGCAAACGGTGGCATAGAAAGAATAACCTGATCATGTGCATTGTTATGCGTTTTTACCTCCCGTGATGGTTGTTGCTTTTTTGTAGGTGGCGGCAAATCTCCAACTATCGACACAGCCCAAGAACTCCTAACTCCGGAACCTGCCATGATTAGTAGAACAAGAAACAAATCACAAGTATATGTTCCTATTAACTACTGGGATGTGGTGGCAAACACGCAATCCGTCAAGCAAAATATGAAGCTCTTACAAGTTCCTTACCAAACAGGAGGGCGTCACGGCAACCACAAAGATCAGCACCCCAAAGATTGGATAAAGCGATTGCCAGGCGAGAGCACAATGCATGTAGTAGAAATATGTGGAGCTGTAGGTAGGCTTATATATATATATATATGTGGAACCACAATCACGTTAGTCAATATAAAGTTGAAAATCTGCTCAAAGTATGTCAAGTGCTGGTTCTAGACTAGACTGTACTAGAGACGCGAGCCTATGACACAGACATAATCACCGAGTCGAATGAGAGATGCAAGCACATGAGATGCGATGCGTAGCTGAAATAATATGTGTTGGCCGCACGCAACAAATGAAGGACGAAAAGGAAAAAAAAACAGTAATCGTACAGCGGAGTAGATGATGGATGTGTGCAGCCCAAGGTATCAACGTGGGAAACAGCTTGACGCCTGATACAGAAATTTGGTCATATAAAAGATCTCTGGATGTAAATAAACCAAAACGGCTGCACCTTTCCAAGTTTAAAGATCTGCACGCCTCTCTTTCCTTTGTTTCTCTTTTTTTTTCTACTCTCTTTCTCTTTGGCAGTCAAAACTGATACGGCCACTTCTTTTCTTTGGTACCAATCAGAATTTCCTGAGATAAACTACTAGTACATAGATTTTTTTTTCTAGGGACGTTGATCCTGATCAAATAAAAACCAAACTTTCCAACAACAAGAGACACGTACGATCTGATCGGCTTTTTTTTTCTCTTTTTTTTTCGATCGATACCTTCCAAGCAAACTAGTGCACGAGGTGGGTTTAGATAACAAAGATCACGTGACTAAAAACAAGGAAAGCACTTATAGTCCAAGCCTTTGGATCCGATCGGTCCAACCCTTCTTTTTTAAACCGATAACTGCAGATACGTGAGCATGAAAGAAGGATACGGATCTGATTTTTAGAGGCGACCAAAAGATGATGTGTGGCGAGGCGGCGAGGCAGTGGCGGTGAAAGAAAAAAAAGTGTAGTAATGGAAGACAACAAGGGATGATATATTGTGGAGACAAAGTGGCGGGTGAAGACGATCAAAAGAGGATGCAGCGTGACAAATTGTGACTAGAACTCGAAACTCTAAAAATCTAGACACTAGAAACCAGCAACTCGACACACGATGTAACGAAAAATTCAACAAAATAAAAACTAAGTGATTAGGCAAAAAGGCTAAAAACTGTCTTGGACAAGGATGAACTAATCTAATTTTTTTTTGTATGGCTTTTTCGTGTACTGTAGGTATGAAAAACAGATCTAATCTAGGGGATAAATTGTTCTCACCGAGAAACGGAACTCCACCGGTGGTCCCACTGCTTCACGAGCTCAACGTGTGGCTTTTGGTGATCCACGACACCCTGCTACCGCCCCGGCCGGTGGTAACCATGATGAACAAGGAGACAACTACGAGGATTATGCCGGTGACACCGAGGATGACCATCACGTTAACCATAACAACGGCCGTGCTCATCGACAATTGCGCTTCAACCGCCAAGGTATGGGAAGAGAACGCCATGAGGTTCGAGGCATTGATCAATCTAATGCTAAAATTAAATTAACAATCCCTGCTTTTAATGGTAAATATAATCCTGATGATTACCTTGATTGGGAACTTTCCGTTGAACAAAAATTTGCATGTCATGATATTCCTGAAAATCAAAGAGTTAAAACTGCTACTAGTGAGTTTACAAATTTTGCTTCTATTTGGTGGAGTGAGTATTGTCGTGCTAATGAGAATAACATACCTACTACTTGGGATACATTAAAACGGGCTATGCGACAACGTTTTGTTCCTTCATATTATGCTCGTGATAAACTGAATGAATTGGCACGTTTAAAACAAGACACTAAAACTGTAGAGGAGTATTATCAAGAACTACAAACTGGTTTAATGCGTTGTGGATTAGTTGAAACTGAAGATGCTATGATGGCTAGATTTCTAGGTGGTTTGAATCGTGAAATACAAGATATATTGGACTATAAGGATTACAATTCTATCACTCGTTTGTTCCATTTTGCTTGTAAAGCTGAAAGGCAAGTGCAGGGACGACAAAACAAGGGACGAGGAAATTTTTCTGCAGGTCGTAGCACATCATGGACACACACTCCTTCTGTCCCATCAGCTCGTGAGTCTACACCGGCCGTCTCCAACAATGGTGCACGTTCAACCACAAAATCAGTAGCACAGGTGTCAGAGGCTTCTACAGAACCGGCGAAGAGTTCTTATTCGACCGCCTCCACGGGACGCACAAGGGACGTATTATGCCATGGTTGCGGAGGGCGTGGTCACATTAAAAGGGAATGCCCAAATAAGAGAGTTCTAATTGTGCGGGAAAATGGTGAGTACTCTTCTGCTAGTGATTTGGATGAAGATACACATGCTATGTTGTCCACTAATCCTGCAGGTGACCCTGATGATCCGGAGGAAATACATTGTGATGCTTATATGGCGGATAAATACCCAAGTCTTGTCACCATGCGTGTGCCAAGTGCACAGGAGGGGCATACTGAATCGCATCAACGTCATAATATTTTTCAAACGAAATTTATCGTCAAAGAACATTCAGTTCGTGTAATCATTGATGGGGGAAGCTGCAATAACTTGGCAAGTATAAAGATGGTGGAGAAGCTGTGTCTCACGACTATACGACACCCCCGTCCATATTACATACAATGGCTCAACAAATGTGGTAAATTGAAGGTAACACGTCGTGTCAGAGTACATTTTACAATTGGTTCCTATCATGATTATGTTGATTGCGATGTCGTACCTATGCAAGCATGTTCATTATTGTTAGGTCGACCTTGGCAGTATGACAATAATGTTGTACATCATGGTAGAACAAATTCGTATACTCTCACGTTTGACGAAAAAACTATTAATTTATTACCTATGACTCCAGCTGAAATAGTAAACAATGAGAAAGCTACAACTCCTGAAAGCGTTAAATTGGATGATGTGCATACGTTGCTTGCTTTCAATTCTCCAATTCATGATTTTGCTGTGACAAATGTTGAACCCATATCTCCTGATCAGAACGACCATGATGGCATGCATGCTAATATTATTTCCGTTATCAGTGTTGGTGCACAACTGAACTACCATCACAGCTTAGTTTCTCATAAGTTGTGCATCACATATATTTGCAAAAAATGGTTTCCCTTTTGGTTCCACCTTGTTTTCTTGGTTTAATGAATTTCAGAATACGAAAAGCCGAGGATGGCTTTGTTTTCAAGAACGGGAGGATGATGAGGACATGACTATCTCGGATATGACCAAATATAGTTTGTACGAACATATTTTTCAGGTGATTTCTAGTACTCATATTTTCATCTATTACTTTACAAATAGAAACAACGGTACAACACCAACTTTTATGTTTCACAGATATTCTGAAGATATGTATAAGCCATGGGTTAAAATGCAAGATCGACACAGACACAAATCAGAAGGGAAAACGAGCAAGTATATGTGTACGTGTAGCATTTTAGTGCATGTGGGCAAGCACATGCATGACTCTTATTCCTGGCATCTCTAAGTGACGTGCATGTCATACCATGTCTCAAGTCGATGCATGTATTGGTCATGGGATCCAGCTCAACTGAAGATCAAGGAAAGCAAGGATGGGCCAGCTGCTGCCTACGACCAGCGATTAAGCACCTGCAGCCGACCAGTATTTGCATGGAGAAAAAGGGCACGAGGCCCAAGGCCCTTATGTCGACTAGGGCACCAGTTCTACACGTGGCCCAAGAGACGGTGCAAGGCAAGACGGAGCATTGAGGCGGCGCGACGCAACTCTTCCTCCGCTGATATATAATTAGATTCCATCTAGGGTTTAGACTCAGGTTTTGTTTAGAGAAAGTTTAGCTCCTTTGCTACTTTTATTTGTCCACGCTCGTAGCGGCTAGTGCGACCGTCCAGACATCCTATCGGAACCTCAACTTTCATCTCTTTGAGATTATTGTTCATCTAGCATATCCGCAATTTCAGATTGCTTACGCTATTATTTTCTTGCTTGTTCTTCGATTTGCACGCAGGAAAAGTCCTTCGTGGACAGGTTGATCGTGCCGTTGGCTCGGTTGATAACATCTTGGAGTTGGTTCAGCGATTGCCGTGGATATCAGTCGTGTACGGTTTTCCCTGTACGGTTGGTAGCCGAATCGTGAGAGTCAAATCCTCCAGAAATCGTAGTTATCCTCTCTCATCGAAAGATCGGGATCCCAGTTTACATCAAGTGGTATCAGAGCTCTGATACCACTTGATAGGGCAAAGGTAGTCCGATCTTTCGATGAGATAAGATACGTCGATTCTGGTGGAGTTCGACCTTGGCGATCCGACTTCCACGTACAAGTACGCAGCGCCAACGCAATCGCTAAACCAATCTCCGTGAGTTACCAACCCTGCAGAAGCACGATCGGCCTGACCAAAGAGGTCTAGTTCTACCTGCGATCGAGAAACAAGTAAGAACCAATTTTGCAATCAAGAATTGCGGATGGAAGATGAAGTTTATTGATAAAGGTGGGATCTTGCAAGTGCGTAGTACAGGAGGTCTAGCCGACACTCGTGCCTATGACGAAGACTAGCAAAAGCTGAGTTCTTTTTAACTAAACAAAATCCAAGTCTAAACGATGACCTATGGGGGGTATATAAGGAGGAGAGCCTTGGGTGGCGGCCAAGGAGGTGGGAGCACGCCCCAAGACACCCAAAACTGAACCCTAATTCGTACAAGGCCTTTGGGCCCAATTAGAGGTGACGCAGCACCTTTTGACTCGAAATCTGGCCCAGTTTCTGCAACAGCCTTGTACTGTTTTGTACGCCAATTTATGCTCGTGATGAATTTGGAGGTACGGCCAATTGTGTTGGAAAGCTCACGAGTTCCTCTTTCCAACAAAACAAGAATCACCCAATTCGGAGCCCGTATGCAAAAGTTATCATCGTTGGAAGTCACGTATATTTCTGCAGTCCGAATCTCCGTCCAGAACGTGAAGAACTTGGTCTCTAGCTTCTCTTCGACCCAAGGTGACGTGAGAGAACTTCTTGAATAGAACCTAATTATATCTCCATCACTTTCACTCCTAGTGCCGTCTCCATGTGTGATCATGCTCCAAAGCTTTCCCCTCTCGTCGATGCTAGGTCCATCATTCCTGAGAGTAACAAACACATCGGATTTAGGCAGCATCATATTCTTGTATAAATTACGAATGGCTTGTATAAACGAAAATACCTGTTGATTGAGTTGTCGGGCATGAGCTCTAGTTATAACTCCTCGTATTTGAGTAGGTGTAGATGTTGTGGTTGTATCTATAACATGGATGTCCTCATCAGGTGTGAGTGCAGATCGAACAACTCACAAGCCCTCAAAAGAAACACACCCCTGATCCAACGGCTCACA
The DNA here is from genome assembly GCA_012064385.1 of Puccinellia tenuiflora. Taxonomy (NCBI): domain Eukaryota; kingdom Viridiplantae; phylum Streptophyta; class Magnoliopsida; order Poales; family Poaceae; genus Puccinellia; species Puccinellia tenuiflora. The sequence goes on along the minus strand of QRDG01001534.1, from coordinate 714,145 downwards.
AGCGCTTGAAAGAAACACACGATCCATGTGCTTCTTTAGTCCCGGTTGGTAACACGAACCGGTACTAAAGGCCCTGATCCAACAGCTCACAAGCGCTTGAAAGAAACACACGATCCATGTGCACACGATCCAACAGCTCACAAGCACTCGAAAGAAACACAACTCTGATCCAACGGCTCAAAAGCGCTCGAAGGAAACACACGATCCGTGTGCTTTTTTAGTCCCGGTTGGTAACACGAACCGGTACTAAAGGCCCTGATCCAACAGCTCACAAGTGCTTGAAAGAAACACACGATCCGTGTGCACACGATCCAACAGCTCACAAGCACTCGAAAGAAACACAACTCTGATCCAACGGCTCACAAGCGCTCGAAGGAAACACACGATCCCTGTGCTTCTTCCACCGTACTAACCTACCGTCAGGCGGAGGAGCTTTCCAAATTTTGTAATTAAATGAATTCCCCTATAATCTAAAAAAATGAATTTTCCATAAATAGATAGATTACATTTTTATCAACAATTTGATATTTTAATTGCATTTTTCTGATAAACAGATGAAAAGATATTGAATTTATAATTTTAATTAATGACTTAATGGAGTTCAAATTCCAAATTTTGTAATTAAATGAATTCCCCTATAATCTAAAAAAATGAATTTTCCATAAATAGATAGATTACATTTTTATCAACAATTTGATATTTTAATTGCATTTTTCTAATAAAGAGATGAAACGATATTGAATTTATAAATTTAATTAATGACTTAATAGAGTTCAAATTCCAAATTTTGTAATTAAATGAATTCCCCTATAATCTAAAAAATGAATTTTCCATAAATAGATAGATTACATTTTTATCAACAATTTGATATTTTAATTGCATTTTTCTAATAAACAGATGAAAAGATATTGAATTTATAAATTTAATTAATGACTTAATGGAGTTCAAATTCCAAATTTTGTAATTAAATGAATTCCCCTATAATCTAAAAAATGAATTTTCCATAAATATATAGATTACATATTTATCAACAATTTGATATTTTAATAGCATTTTTCTGATAAACAGATGAAAAGATATTGAATTTATAAGTTTAATTAACGACTTAATGGAGTTCAAATTCCAAATTTTGTAATTAAATGAATTCCCCTATAATCTAAAAAAAAATGAATTTTCCATAAATAGATAGATTACATTTTTATCAACAATTTGATATTTTAATTTCATTTTTCTAATAAACAGATGAAAACATATTGAATTTATAAATTTAATTAATGACTTAATTAAGTTCAAATTCCAAAAATTATTTATTCAAATTTAAACACTTTTCATGTTGAAAGTCTTTTCAAATTCAAAACCATATGAAATTCATATTCAAACACCTTAATAAGAAAAAAAGGCGGGAACAACATTAAGAACTTAAAATTTTAAAATTTTCAGGGCATTGGTCCCGGTTCATGCCACGAACCGGGACCAAAGGGTATTTTGGCGCGCGCCTTTTCGGTGCCGCCGAAAATGACCTTTAGGTCCGGTTGGTGCCACCAACCGGGACGAAAGGGTAGGCCTTTGGTCCCGGTTGGTGGCACCAACCGGACCTAAAGACCCTTTGGTCCCGGTTGGTGGCACCAACCGGACCTAAAGGTCCTTACTTTAAATCTGGCCGGCCTCTTCTTCTTCCCCCAACTCCTCTCATTTTCGACTAAGGACCAGCGCGCTAGGAACCGATCCGACGCCGTCAGGCTGCCCAAATCCGCTGCCGGCCTCTACGCGCCCGCCACCGCCGGCCTCCACGCGTCGCCGCCCTCCGCTGCCCGCTCCTCCGGCCGCGCCTCCTCCCCCGGCCTCGCCTCCACCGCGCGCCCGGCCTACTCTGGCCGCCACCACCACCGCTCGGCCACCACCACCGCGCGCCCTACTCCGGCCTCCACCACCACCGTTTCGGCCTACTCCGGCCGCCACCACCACCGCCTCGGCCACCACCACCGTGCGCCCTACTCCGGCCTCCACCACCACCGCCTCGGCCTACTCCGGCCTCCCCCACCACCGCAGGTTTGTTTTTTTCATTTTAGTAAACTTAGCAATTTTGTGTAGCTTAGTTAGGAATTAGTGTAGCAAGTTATTAATTTGAAAGTTATTAATTAGTGTAGCAAATTATTAATTAGTGTAGTAAATTTAGAAATTTTAGCAAATTTGAAAATGTAGCAAATTTAGAAGAGTTAGAAAATTTTGCAAAGTTATTTTATTAATGTTTGTTCAAAATTTAGGTTGTTATTTTAGGTCTTGCAAATTTAGGTTATCTTGCAAATTTAGAAAATTTAGGTTGTTATTTTAGAAAATTTGAAAATGTAGCAAATTTAGCAAAGTTAAATTTTCTAGCAAAGTTTGAAAATTTAGCAAAGCAATGTTATTTGATGATTGTTTTAGTTTTAGTTAGTAATTTAAATTAGTTAGTAGTTTAAATTAGTTAGTAATTTAAATTAGTTAGTAATTTAAATTGTTGAATTTGCTGCTGCTTTTAGGGTTAGTAATTTAGTTAGTTAGTTTTAGTTAGTAATTTAGTTAGTTAGTTTTAGTTAGTAATTTAAATTAGTTAGTAATTTTAGTTAGTTAGTAATTTAGTTAGTTAGTTTTAGTTTTAGTTAGTTACTTTTAGGCTTCATATTTATTTATGATTTTAGGCTTCATATTTGTATAAATAAATATTTATCCAAAATCCAATAATTTTAGGCTTCATATTTATTTGTATGATAGAATTGGATTTGATACAGTTATTTATTTATTTATTTATTTATTTACGATATAAGTGGATTTGATACAATTTTGTATGAACTGATGGAATTGATAGAATTATTTGTATGAATTGATGGAATTGATAGAATTGTATACTCTGATGTTTTAATCGGTGCACCGTGTAATTCGAGCTGTGTACAATTTTGCTCAAGTGATGTTCATGTGAAGTACAATGATATCGAAATGTGTAGTTAGTTAATGATTCCTATTTCGTAGGTGTCATATTATTACTACAATTCAATTTTGTTCCGTTCATACAAGATGAAATGCTGAATTATTTGTCATATATATCACCATGACGACGCTTAGAAACAACGGGCGCAGCAACGCGCGCCTTTCCTTCTAGTACCGTTCTATTCCTACAAGTTTTCTGAACTACACGGCAGAGACGGCTCCGAAAATAACTTTCGTATTTTGTAGAAACTATGGAACCACACGGCAGAGACGAAAATGAGGAAAATATCCTCGAGGATATGATCCGCAGCGAGGATGACGCAAGTCACTTTCTGAACGACTCCGGTGAGGGGGATGAGTCTCTCAACCGAGGAGACGGCGTCTCCAACGTCTGGAAAGAGGCCGAACTCGGCGTCTCCGATGAGGGAGAAGCCGACAAGGCAGAAGCCGGTGGCTCCGGTGCAACATTGATTATTACAAACTCCGACGAGGTGCATATATATTTATATTAATTAATTTAGCCTCTTTTGTCTATATACACATACTAACGGTCTTTCTTATTTTAGCCATCCGGATCGAGCAAATCCTCTATGAGGACGAAATGAGGCCCAACCAAAAAGTTGGAGGACCATCTCCGGTACAGGATCGAAGAAGTCGCTGCAGACGGTGAACCCATTGCTCCAATTGATGTTAGACAAAAATTTGTGAAGCAATGCGGTGTTGTTGTTAGGGACTACGTCCCGATCACCATCCGAGAATGGAATAAGCCAAGGGATCCTGAAGTTAGCTGGCTCGGCCCCGAAGGCAAAAAAACGCCTTTTTGAAAAGGTCATGGTTAATTTCACCTTGCCGTTGCCAGAGGTGGATCCAGAGGAGGGGGAGCCAGATGAGGAGGAGATGGATGCCCGAAAAAAAGCTCTAGTAGATAAAGTCAAGGCGTGGGCTCTTAAGAAGATGGCCGAGCTATTCAACAAATTTAAGAACAGATTGTACACCGACTTCATCTTGAAAGATAAAACTCTGGATTTCAATCACGGGTATGAGAAGATAAGAGACTACTGGGAAGATTTTGTGGCGTACAAGAAATCGGAGGAAGCTCAGTCAAAGTCTACAATAAATAAGGTAAATGCTGCTAAAAATAAGTACCACCATACTATGGGGGCTGGTGGCTACGCCTGTTCCATGCCTAAGTGGGACAAACTTGAGGCCGACCTGCTGGCTAAAGGGATCGTTCCAGAGCCTATAAAAGAAGGATGGATCGAACGGTCAAGAAATTGGTTTTACGGCATGGGGGCACATTCGACGCAGAAGGAAAGTGCATATATACCAGAAGACACAAGGATAATACCCTACTACCCATCGAAGAAATTAGGAAAGCACACAAGGATGTTGAAGAGGGACGGGTTCGTCCCGATAGAGAGAATGACGAGCTTGCACGCGCCCTTGGGAATCCCGAACACGAAGGATGAACACGAGGCACCAGGATCAAATTGACCGACTTAGCCAGCAAGGCACTGCCGGTCTATCTCAGCAGCACGTTGTAGAAGCTGCAGTCGATGCTACCGACCCATCATATCGGAAAAGCAGCGTGGCTTTGAGCATGGTCCCGGCTGGTGATGATGATGCACTGACGACGGATCCTCTTCGTCGCTACCCAGTGGATGATATCACGGAGAGCACACCTTGTGAGCTACATGTGAAAGTTCTCAACTTAACCATGAAGGTGGCGGTCGGCTATGCCGTACCAATTGGACCTACACCAACTTTCCATTGCTCCCCGGTTCCTCATGGCTACGCTGTTGTCGGGTGGATGAAGTTAGTAAAGGATTTGAGGAGCTGAAGCTGGAACACCCTGCAGGTGAAGATGGGGAGGTGGTTGAACTTGGAGAAGCCAGGAAAGGGACCATTCTATGGCCAAAGGAATTCATCGTGCTTCCAAACTGGCCGCCAAGGCCATCGACTCCTCACCAGTCTCCAACGCAACAGTCCTCTCCACCGCAGCCGCCTCACCACTCTCCAGCGCAACAGTCCTCTTCGCCGCCGCCGCCTCAGGCGCCGTCTTCGCCGTCTCACCAGTCTCCAGAGTAGCCGTCTCCGCCGCCTCAGTCTCCAGCACAGCCGTCTCCGCCGCCGCGTGTGGGTACTCTGGGGTTCGATAAAAACCGATCACCGAAACGTAAGGGGTCACCCCTCCCAAAAGTACCTCACAAGAATCTTGCCAAGAGACCTTACGACCATACACCGGAGGAAAATGCGGTGTATGTACAGGCCGAACTCGACGCATGGTTTGCTAATTTCAAGAAGCCGAAAGAGCCAGAGTTCCCCTCCACCCCACAAGAACATGCCGATGTCGTGAAAATGCTGAAAAATATGGCCCAACCCCCGCCAAAGCTGACACCAGACTATGACCGCTCTATTCTCAAGTCGGTTCGGGCAAATAAATAGCGGTCGAAGAGTAGTAGTGCAAGCCGGAAATCAGTTCCCCAACTCGGAGAACAGAAAAAACAATCGTGCTCCCCGCTCAAAGTGTCTTCCAATACCGAGGTGGGGTCGAGCAAACGTGCGACCGGCATCGATCCTGAGTTTGTTGCACTGTACGGAGAAGCAGCCTCTGCTCGGGGCATGTCTATTGCTCAGTACTTAGACCAAATACAATTCCACGAAGACATAGTTCCAAAATACATATACCGGCACGGGCATCCTCTCGTCAAACCTGAGTTAGTCAAAGATCTACCAATAAAAATGCGAAGATTGCATAGTTGGTACATGACAAACTCAAAGAAAGGGGGAAATTGGATCTACGTGGGATATAAGAATGATGATTACGGGCATGGAGCTGGCGTGGTAATGATTGAATTTTCTGAATTATTTCAGTTATACCAACAAGACGCCCTTGACAAAGCTATCATCAGTGCCTATTGTCTGTAAGTATTATTTCTGTAATTAAGTCTCTAGCTAGCTCACCTCGTTCATTGCATTTATAATCTTACTCATCATTATATTAATTATGCAGAATGAAGATTCTCCAATGCAAAAGAGGACAAATCTATGACATCGGGTTCGTTGACCCAGATTACGTTCATGAAAAAAGTCTCCATGATTTTTACGACGATACAGAGAATAACTTGGTAAATGCGTTACGGTTTAACGAAACCAAAAGAGAAATACTATTTCCTTACAACTTCAAGTAAGTGTTACTACACATTCTATTTCGCTTAATTTCTCGATGTTAAGTGTATAATTGATGACTTATGCGTGCGCAGCTTACACTTTATTCTGCTAATCATTATGCTTGACAAAAGATTAGTACTTGTCATGGACTCGTTACATAAACCCCTTAAGGATTGGGCGAAACATGCAGAAATGCCTCCAGAGGTAATTTCAATCATATTATGGCACTATATCGGCAACTTTCCGTTCATTTACTGATAGCAAGTAATTAATATATAACTCGTTTATTCATTTCTTTGCCGGGCAGAGTTTGGAAACGATTCACCGCCAGGGCTAGGGGTGATTGGGCGAAGGAGCTTATATTTAAACCAATAAATGTAAATATTACTACCTAGATCCGCGCATCTCTTTGATTCTAGTTCAATACCATTACCATTCTTGATTATTATTTTGATTGAAATCTGTTCCCGTAAAGTGCTTGAGGCAGGGAAGTGGGAATCATTTATGTGGATACTACGTCTGCGAGTTCATTCGTCAGACGTTCTGTGAGAAGGGCAGAATCTTAAAACAACTTGAAGTGCGTATGCAATATTCATAATTTTAGTTTATTGCCATCAATTGTGTTTACTTTCATTCATATATATTGACCCTTTTTTAATTAGATCGAATGGTTGCGAGAAGGCCTTCTACCACATCATCGCGTACGAGCAATTCAAGAGGAATTTGCCGAATTCTTAGATGCAGAGGTACTAGATCCAAAAGGAGAATACTACTATAAGCTAGGTTGAAATTAAATAGTGAGTGTAAAAGAAATGTATATATATAAGAATGAAACTCGTGTGTACTACATGTACCGTTTGTAATATGTTCGACCAAGCACGACGAATGAGATGTGTGTAATATATTCGTGACGATATGTGTAATAGTGGTTCACCATATTTCACTAGTAGTGGCATTTTTGTAGTTCTAAAAAATATTTAATTTAAGTTTTTTAAACATGCATGCATTTGACATAATCAAATAGGTCTTATTTTTCTGAACATTTTGGTATTTTATTCATATTTTTATGAATTACAGAATAAGCATTATTGATTTTACAAATTTAAACAATTTTCTGAAATTTCTGAAAAAAGTGAAAAAATCTGACGGGACAATAGTCCCAGTTCGTATTACGAACCGGGACGAAAGACCCTCCCTATTCGTTCCGGTTGGTGTCCCAACCGGAACTAGCATTCGTCCCGATTTGCTAGTCCCGGTTGGGGAACCGGGACGATGGCCCAAACCAACCGGGACAATAGGTGGGTTTTCCACTAGTGAAAGAACAAGAATAGGATCATGTTGTATAGCTAATGAATCAGATCTGGTGGCATCGTCCAGATTTCTTTGGGGGTATGACCAGACGAATGCAATTACAGCGTGAAAAAAAACCTAAAGTAAACGAGAGACCCGAAAAACAAACTCCACCACCTCGTTTGCGTCCCAGTCCTATCCCGGACGTCCAATCATGTTTTGAGGGAGACCGAATAGTCAGGGTCCTAAAAAGAAAGAAACTTGCATGGCACAGATCAAACAAAATTGTTGAAACACAAACAGAAACTTGCATTGTGGATGAAGTCAAGTGCATAGCGCAACGACGGTTGGCATATGACTTGAACAGTTTCTTTCATTTCTCACTTTTGATTGGAAAACCAGAAAGAACACAATTGACCATATCATAAACAGATTCGTAATGAAGCAAGTTTTGATACTTACGAATGACTGAAGCTACATGTCTATCAAGAACATACTGTCTTTGCATCATGGAGAGTAAACCATGCATATGCATCAACAAATTAGAGCGGCACCCTGATACGACCTTGAGCCTTCCGTAGAAATAAGACTTGTTGCATGATTAAAAGAGATAACCCATAGTTTGGTCGTAAAAGCAAGACTCCTGAAAAACGAATTGATAGTGTTAAGACTCAAGAATGCATTACAACAGCAGGAAAATGGTGCTATAAATTAGTTTTATGGTTATGAAAAATTGACCGCAAGTGTGAAATCAATTATATCGGCTTGCAGATTCATGCCTTATACGATTCGAAATCTTATATCAGATCCAAAAACGAGTTTGGAATGCGAAAAGAACAAACGATACTAGGATAGGCAGTGAGCGGAGATGTAATTCACTGGAAAGACGAGGTGCTCGTCCTCTTTAATAAAACCTTAAATGGAACATCGATTCCAACTTATTACTCCACAAGGTTCAGCATGTCTCCAGCCATCACACCAGAACTGGGTATCACTTCCTACAACCCAAATATTTGAATTGGATTAACATGGACACCCAATTCTAACTTATTACTCCACAAGCTTCGGCCAAGTATATGCCTAGGTTCGCCATTTTACAGAGGGATTAAATGAAACAGAGATTACAAAGTGTCAAATATTTAAAACACTTATTGTCAAAAAAAAATAATATTTAAAACACACCTTTTAGCCCTAAATCTTAAAAGAGCCCAGATTTAATCCCTCTGTAAAGTGATGAACCTACATGAACATTATTTCCTTCATCATAGTTGCTGCCATAGTTAAATTAATATGCGTTCTATGCACATTATGTGTCATCTATGTTCTTCATGGATTAACATGGGACAACAATCAGCATTAGCCTCTAACCTGAGCTCATAATCTCAATCTGTCATTGACACAGCTAGCCTGGCCAGCCGTCGCGGCATCAAACTATGTGTTGTCGGGGCTTTCACCATAACTCAGAGAATTAGATGAGATAGAATTGTGAAATCTAGGTCGAGCTCATTCCCTAGATGGAAATCTCCATGACAAACATGGCGGCTGAAAAAAATTCAGTTCGATTCCATGGGTCGCGCTAGGCGGCGGCACGGGCAGTGTGGTTATGGGCGGCCACAATCGCAGGTGTCTGAATCGTGTTAAATTAAAGAATCTAGTCAATGCATCCACGTTCGTAGGTGAGGCGGAGAAGAACCTAATTATACAACCTAATAAAGGAATAAAAAACAAATACCCTTCAAGTTTTTTAGGTGTGGGAGGGGTGTGTGGGTTGGGGGAGAGGGTATCGAAGCGCACCGTAATAAGAAATGCATTATTTCTTTTCGAACTAGTTGAATTGTCACCACAGGAATCTATTTCAAAGAGGAAAAACTTGACTGCACATGTCTCTGCTTGATGAAAGAACAGTTTCTATCTTAGAAATCCTGTTCTCTTATCATTCTGGACATGCACAGAGGATATTCATGCTAATTAGCACATAAAATATTGCTGTCAATAATTTCAGTCAAGAAATACCCAATAAGAAATAGATTTTGCTGGCTAAACCTCAGGTAACAACGTAACATCTACTCCCTCCATTCCACATTAAAAAAGTCTTATATTATGAAACGGAGTGATACATGATAAGAGTAGCTGGCGCAGATAAGGTAGATTCTGCAATAATAAAGCGGATTTGTCAGAGAAAGAGAAATAACAAGACGAGGAGATATCCAGGAAAATTAGCACCAGTCATGCTGGACGCAGCAATAGTAAGAAAAATCTAGAGATAAGTCATGCCGTTTTCCAATAACACAAATAATCAAAGTAAACTCAAATAAGCAAATGACATGATACTCCTAGTGAAGACAATAACGCATACATAGTTTAACGTTTTGGTTTTTAATCAGAATCGAACGAACAATATAATATTTGTTTTGTCTTGGTTGGATGTACCAAATTTTCGGGATGCCCATACTCCTTATTCCTTAGCCCATACTCCCTCCGTTCCTGAATGTAGGGTGTATAGTTTTCTGGCACGAATATTAAGACATGAGAATTTTGTACACGTTGGAATCATTTCACATGGAGAAAATCGGGGAGAGAGGTGTTCCTAACAGCCAAAAAATTAAAAAAAACCCGTCAAATATCTCCATGGAGGGATTTAACTCATCTTTGGAGTGGTAAAATTGTCTAAAAATCACAATACACCTTATATTTTGGATTTTTTCTCAAAAAACTATACACCTTACATCAAGGAAGCAGAGGGAGTAGTTAATTTTTCTTGCCAACATTGTCCAAAAGATGGACAGGCAAGAAAAGAGTAAAATATGTGGCTACCCATATTTCTGGTGGGGTTGGCTTCTGCTCAAACGAAACACACGCCTACTACACATAAGAAATGTTAGAACACTATTAGACATAAGAAACCGTAGTACACAATTTATTAATTTGTAATTCATGTGACCAAATCGAGCCCAAAATTCCACCATTTAAAGCAGCAACACTCACATTTGCTTGATGTTATGCTGAAACACTCAAAGAAGACTTGAGTAGTGGAAGAACTGCAGCACCCATCGGCAAAATGAATAAGCAAATAGACCTGCTTCAAGGCATGAACACTACACCAAATATTTCAATCCGAGGCACTGAAAAGTGCCTTAAATAGTGAAAAAATGCCTTTAAAAGTTTTTGAAGGCAAAAAATAAAGTGCAGTTTTTACCCTGGTAGGTAAAAGTCTTTTGTGGCAGTTTTCAATTATGCCTCCAAAAGTGACCTTTTGAGGCACTTTCGAGTGCCTTCAAAAGTATACCTTTTGAGACACTCCAAAGTGCCTCAAAAGATATACATGTGAGGCAAATTTTAAGTGCCTTGTAAAGTACACATGGAAGGCATTTTTGAAAACTGCCTCTAAAAGTCACTTCCAGAGGCACTTGTAAGCATTACCTCCAATAATTACATTTGAGGCAGTTTTTTATAGTGCCTCTAAAGGTCACTTTTGGAGGCACTCATTTTAGTGCCTCAAATTTGAATAGAGGCATAATACAAATACCACAGCATGTAGATTAACAGCAATTTGCAGGTTTAAAAAATCACAGTAATATGCAGGCTCCAAGATCACACTCCAGTATGACAGTAAATCACAGTATTATTCAGCACCAACACTGTATAACAACACAATATTACGAGTGACCAAGCATTAGCTGACTAGAAGAGACGTTATGAACTAAATCAACTATTTGCAAGCAATATAACATTCTTAGCCAATTCCACAATCTCCCCATTAATACTGAGATCAACTATGATGCAAAATACCGAGGCATCCGAGCAATAATGGACCTACAAAGAGGAGGCCTCATGCATTGTACACTAACTATGGACTAGCATACTTCCAATGGATATCACAGCTCGGCAAATGACCCATGATGCCAGGTTTGCTCATTCTGCAAAACAAAAGCATAAAATAAATGTAAACGAAGCATTATCAGATTAGGATTACTTAGGCTTTAGTACAAGTTATTCATTGTAAATTTCATGATCTACTAGTAATTGGTCATCATGTTTTGTTGTACGTAGAACATTAAGCAAATTGAACAGTAAAACTGTAAAAGGTAGATCTCAGGAGAGCAACAAATAAAGTTCACTATAAGACTCGTTTTGCTTATTGCACTACAGCACCGCAGCTCCTTTAGTCACCAGCGATATGATACATTCACCATTCAGATTTATAAAAGACATTATAGAACCTGAACAAGTTAAAATGTTTAACAGAAGCTGAAAACAGGAAATGATAGCTGTCCCTCTCTAAGCATATTTAAGTTTATGCTAATCCCACAAAGCTGACATTTGGACAATATAGTCAATGAAAATTACACAAATAGATACACTAAGGCTAGCTGGTTTCTAATAGTTGACACCATTCGAATCTAATGATATTTCTATTTGACAATTCTGGACCAAACAAGCGAATCAAACCTCACAGGAACATTTTACATGTAGGTAAATATTACATGTCACTCCCATATACAATTTCATACAGTACGATTCAAATGCTCACCTGCAATTCCTCTCCCGAGTCCCGATCAATCACCATGTCTGTATTTGAGCCATACAACTGAACAATGATAGAATACTCATTGTCTCTGCCTTCTTTTAAAGATACCTTTAGCACTGCAAGTAATAAACATTATTAAAAATAAAAGATAACCATTTAGGGTAACTATTATTTTATAGATAACATGAAGAGGTAAATTAGGTGCACTTGCACATAAAAATGGATATTACAATCTAATGTACATAACATAATGGGACCATCGTGCCAACAGAAAATAACTAGATCGTTCAGGGAATTAAATCCTCATGTTGATGGAGCCACATGCCCACATCAGTCTCAAATATAGTATTATATAAAAGAAAAAAACATGATAAAGAGAAGGTACATCATTCTGACAAGATCTTTACTGAAACTAATATATCCAAGTGGCCATTTCTTCTATTTTGGTGCATGAGAAATTTTCAAGTCTACCACTAAATTAAGGCAGTAGCAAAGTATGAAACATCTAGTAGGTGTAAAAGGTATTGCAAATATTATGGTGGAATTATTTGCTCACACTGCAAACATAACAAAGTTTTATTTTACTGGTGGAACATCAACATAACACTGCCAGCATGGTGTTACTCTGCAATTTCCAAAAGAGAAGATGCTAGTACAGCAACACAGCGACAACAATCTAACCAACCTAGACCTACTCTGACATTTAGAGTAGAAGGACAGAATGGGCAGGCATATCTACAGCGAAACCATATCTAAGCACATGATGTTATCTACAGAGAAACCATATCTAAGCACATGATGCTATCCATCAGCTAGATGAAGAAAACAAATCTTCAAAAGACCACCATTAGTTAAACGCCTCGCACAAGAAAGCAATGAAGCTGGAAAAGAACCCACTCAACCCAGCAGGAACTCGCTTGGTCCCTAATCAGAGAAATCGCCACTTTGGTACAGAAGAATGTCCTTTCATTGCCTTACTGCCTCCCTAAAAATGTCAGACATAAAGACATTAAGAATGGCCCTCATGCAGCAAGCAAGGTGCAAAGGTATAGTACAGATCACTGGTTTCTATGACGGATGGTACAATACAGAAAGCTCGTGCAAATGGCCATCTTTATTTCAACACAATCAGGAGACAAGAATTTGTGCAAAACCACCCACACGTCCATCAGCCATATAGTGTACATGCAAGCACAAAAAACAGCCTACATCATAGCTTTAAACAGCCCTAAAACCATAATGCAACCAGCGTGAGTTCCTCAACAATCGATCTATCATTCTATCATGAAAAACTCACAAGTTTTCTAGAAATAAGATGTCTACATAGTACAAAATGTGCAAAAGTGCAAAAAAAAATTCAAGGAACTGTCACCGAATAAAATATTGCAAAGTATATTCAGTGTTCTGAAGCCTAAAACAGGGCAAGCCAACACAATCAGTGAGTTGCATTGCACCACCAAATCAACAAATAAGAACGCAAAAGTAGAAGATGAACTTACTGTTTCTCAATAGATTCTGTTGAAGGTCCTGCATAGTTGTTTAGGGGGGGAGACCACAATGGAAAAAATGCCAGTTAACATCTAATACAGTAGTACTATAGGAAAGAATCATCAAACAAAATGAACATAAGCAACAAGCTGGGAGATAAGTACTTACGCAATAAAAAGTTGGGAGAAGTACACGCACTAACATTTGTCAAGTTGGAACCGGGATTCTTGTTACAGATCGTCACCGCCTCCCCTGGCAACACCTACGGACAAACACACACAGGTATCCCACATAAGTTTTCTCTACTGTCTTTTTTCCTTACACCGGACACAAGGCTACGCAGAATCATGTGGACACACACGATTGCATAATCTCAGATGAATCACATGCTAGTAGGTCTGCACTTAAATTACAAAATATATTGTTTTTCGAGCAGAGATTGAATGTGGACAGAAATCTTATTTAGCACAAATATACCAAAATGAGTAATGCAACAAAGACAGTGAACTGGTGATCTAAGTGAGAGAAATAACTGCCCATTGTTACAAGTACGAAGGTAGCCTTCTGGAAAACTAAGTCGCAAAGGCAGTAAATATTTTTCTAGCTGCAGGAAAATGTGTAATTTGGCACTGCTCATTCCTGAGTAAATTAACCAATGGAAATAACAAGCAGATGTAAATTGGACCGTACATACACATAGTAACCTCGCAAATTAAAACCATACAGTATGAGAGTTTGCACTTAATTAAAAGGTAATGCTGCAAGCTTCACCTCCTTGTACATTAGTTCGTCTAATACAATCTAGTAGCTAATGAACCAGGTGCACCAAACTTTCCTGTAACAGTCAATTTCCTTGATGACACTTGTAACTAACAATTACTACGTAGGACAGAAGCACCCATTAACCACCATGAGTGTATTTCCGTAGCCTCAGATTAGAAAGGAATAGATAAAATGTAAGATATATGATCTGAGCATTTCTAGCTGCACAATGGAAGCATGAGTATTGTAGAATTTTTCAAGCTCTAGTCAAATGCGCTCACAAAATTCAGAAATGTCAACTAGTAGCACACCATGGTACTGCTAAATCTGAGGGGCAAACGAGAAGGGCGTGCAAGGGAGGGGTATAGAGATGGATCGGTACCATTGCGCAGGCGGATGCTCGACTCCATTGCGCAGATCGTGCGACGCCCCTCCTCGTGCAGCGTGGACTACGCATCTAGGGCTTGTCGAGGGCCTCCCGGACGATCGTGCGACACCAGATCGTCGGCGGTTGCCGGATCCCGCTGCTGCCCCTGCGTTGCGGTCAACGATAGCTGGCCGTGGCGTCGACGGCGAGGGGACAACCCGACGCGTGGAGTAGGAGGGGACGAGCAGGCGGATCATGGCCGTAGAGAGGTCGGCCGTCTCCCACGACTCCGCCGCCGCCGTGTCCAGATTTGTGCGGAGCTAGCGGGTCGGGAATCCCCAGCGCGCTGCCCGTCCGACCTCAGACCCGCTTCCATGCGCCGCCGCACGCCATCCCGCTCCTCGCGCCGCACGCTCAGCTCCCCGTCTGCGCCGCCGCGCTCCGCCTTAGCCCCGCTCACGCGCCACCCTCCATCAATACCGGAGGCCGGGCGGCCGGGCCGGCAAATTGCGCCGCCCGGGAGCTCAATCGCGTGCGCCGTAAGATGCTTCACTGTCCAATAGCTCACACGAGCACCGTAATGCAAGAAACCGAGAAGAACCAACGAGCACTTATTTGAAGCTAGAGTTCCATGCATAATTTGTTGCATAACTAGATTCTATATTGGACAGAAAAATAACAGAGGCATCGATCTCTCAACTAAATCCAGTGCCGGGGTTTATTTGATTGTTTCTCTCATCTTTTGTTTGGGGATTTGCAGGTTACACTTGAATTGCAGCCGCTGTTCAAGCGGTCAGTGACGTTCGAGACGTGCGACGACAAGAACATGACAAGGCAGGCGGCGGTGTGGGGCGGCCTCCACGAGTTCGGCGACATGGCGTGGCTGCCGCAGCAGGGCAAGGTTGTTTACCGCAAGGACGACCGCGTCGGCGTCAGCTCGCCGGGCGACGGCCTCAACGACTACCTCGGCTTCCGCTCCACCCCGACGGCCACTTTAATCTCCGCCAGAGCCACGGAGGAGCTTGCTGAGAAGGACCCCTCCGACCTCGCCCGCTGCAAGCAGGGGGAGGGAATCAACTCGCTGTTTGAGGCAGCGGCTTACGGCTTCACCAACGACGGCAGGTTGTTCACCGGGTATCCGGTGGTGGGGTTCCAGCACCGCATCCAGGCGTCCGGCACGTGCATCGGCGGCCCGAAGGACGGCCTCCTCACCTCCTGTTCTTTTGACCCGCGGATCCGAGGTCTCTTCTTCTACACCAACGGCTTCAGCATCGCCCTCTCCAAGGCGCCCGCGTTCATCGCCGACATGCAGCGGCTCCGTGACCTCAACCCGCTCGCCTTCTGCGACATCGACGCCAAGGTGGGCATGCTCCTCCGCTACATCAAGGCTTCCTCCGCCTACCTCGGCAAGCCCGAGGATTCGCTCGACTTCGATGTGACCTACTACCGGAGTTACAACAAGGGCGAGCCCCGCGTGCACTCCGACGTGCTCGACGAGCTCGAGCAGATGGCGCTTCACAAGTACGGCGCCCTCCCGCACTGGGGCAAGAACCGCAACTTTGCCTTCGATGGCGTCATTTTCAGGTACCCCAAGGCCGGCAAGTTCCTGGAGGTGAAGGGCAGGTACGACCCCGACGGGATCTTCTCCAGCGAATGGAGCGACCAGGTGCTCGGCATCAAGGGGAGCCCGATCATCGTTGGGAAGCACTGCGCCATCGAGGGGCTTTGCATCTGCTCCGACCACTCGCACTGCGCACCGGAAAAGGGATACTTCTGCCGGCAGGGGAAGGTGTACAAGGAGGCGAGGGTCTGCTCCTCCGAACCCTGGCCGGCGACTCATACTGCGACTCGTGGGACCAGCGGAGAACCGTAGTAGAAGATCGATGCATGCTTGAATGTATGACATATATATATAGAGAGAGAAATTCAATTCGGGACATGGGAGCCTATACTCCTGCCATTGGAAACAACATTTTCAAATGTCAAAAAATTATGAATAAAAATTTATTATGTACACTTTGATATTACACATCAAGTTTCGTGGAAAGCTGACCTTTTTTTGTCTTATATAAAAAAGAGAAAAAGATGTCTCGTGAAAAGTCGTTTTTCAGCACCGAATTTTATCTTTTTTACACACGACACATAAAATGTTTGTTTTCCGTGAAACGACTCTGTGAACATATCACTACTGGAAAACAAGATGCTGCCGACATAACCTTTGTTTACCGAGTGCCAAAGCACGGGCCACTCGGCAATAATACATTTGTACCGAGAGTACACGAAAAACAGTCGGCACACAAACAATCCGCCGGCAATATAGCATTTGTACCGAGTACCTCTGGAAAACACTCGGCATAGAAAAGATTCTGACGTATATATATTAGTTGTGTTAGGTTGGTACATAGGACCAATGGGAACCAACATTCCATGTGGTCCGTCGCATGATTCCATGCCCGACACCCGAAACGGGAGTTTTCACCTCTAAGTGTCGGAACTTACTACGGAGTAAGCGGGGTTCGTGAAGCGGGTCGCACCTCGGAGCCGTATCTTGGTTCCCGCAACCTCCCAACACACTCTTATACATATATTAGGGACCAATGCAAGCTTTGGTGGGATTCTGACGCTCCGTACCCCCGCTACGGCGAAACCTTACACCCGCTGAAAAAAAGTCCAAGCTGTCGATCTACCCCTTTTACCGGCGCCGAGAGGGGGTAGACGCATGAACTTTTTTTCTTGGTTGTGTTATGTTGGTACATAGGACCAATGGGAACCAACATTCCATGTGGTCCGTCGCATGATTCCATGCCCGACACCCGAAACGGGAGTTTTCACCTCTAAGTGTCGGAACTTACTACGGAGTAAGCGGGGTTCGTGAAGCGGGTCGCACCTCGGAGCCGTATCTTGGTTCCCGCAACCTCCCAACACACTCTTATACATATATTAGGGACCAATGCAAGCTTTGGTGGGATTCCGACGCTCCGTACCCCCGCTACGGCGAAACCCTACACCCGCTGGAAAAAAGTCCAACCTGTCGATCTACCCCTTTGACCGGCACCGAGAGGGGGTAGACGCATGAACTTTTTTGCTTGGTTGTGTTAGGTTGCTAGTTATCGTAAAATGTTTATAATATTGTGGTGGAATATTGAAATAGAAGTTGAAAATTGAATTTTACCGAGTGCAGACACTCGGCAAAGGCTTCCGCACGGCAATGAATTGGCGGGACCTCCCGAAAATTTTCGCTATCTCCCTCTCTTTTCCTCTGTCCGCCCGCGCACTTCTCTCCACGCCGACAAAATTCCCCATCTCGCCTCCTCACTCTGCCTCCCGCGAAGCGAAATTTTCCATCGCCGCCGCCGCTGCCGCCTCCTCACTCTAACTCCGTCGCCGCAGCCGGCATCCACTCTGTCTCCTCCGCCTTTGTCTACCTCTCCACCGCCCCCATGCCCTCGTCCTTCTCTCCGGCCTCCCCCAATCCCACCGCCGTCCGAAACCCTAGCTAGATCTCCGCCGCCATCCACCGTTGCCGCCGACGCCGAGGGTTCTGCTCGACCACCGCCTTCGGCCCCGTCCACCTCTCCGCCGTCCGAGCTGCTCCGCCATCCGAGCTCCTCCGCCGTCGGAGCTCCTCCCCTGTTCAAGCCCGTCCCCTCCTCCCCTGCTCAAGCCGCGTCCCCTCCTCCCCTGCTGCGCCTCGGTGCCCCTGCTGCGCCTCCCCTGCTCCAGCCCGGCCCCTCCTCCCCTGCTCAAGCCGCGTCGGTGAGCTGCTCCCGTCGCAGCAAGTTCTCCTCCCCTGCTCCAGCGCGCCCGAGTTCCTCCCCTGCCCCTTCTCCAACCCGAGCTGCCAATTCGCAAGGTGAGCACTTAAGGGTTATCAGTTAATAAAAAATGTTGAATTTTCAGCTGCTTTTAGGGTTAGTAGTAGTTAAAAAGATTGAAATTGGTACTGCTACTTGGTCCTGTAGCCTCCTAGGGTTAGTAAGTAAGCTGCTTTTAGGGTTAGTAGTAGTTAAAATGCTTGAAATTGGTACTGCTACTTGGTCCTGTAGCCTCCTAGGGTTAGTAAGTAAGCTGCTTTTAGGGTTAGTACTAGTTAAAATGATGGAAATTGGTACTGGTAGTTGTTCCTATAGCCTCCTAGGGTTAGTAAGTAAAATTGTTGAAATTGCTACTACTGATCTTAATTATTGATTGAGCTTGTGTTCATTTGAGCAGGATATGCATCGAGTTTGATGATGCGGGCGTTCTCGTAGGGCAGGGGTTTTGGAGGAGCTAGCTTCCCCTATCCGGTCACGCTTCGAGGGTAAAAAGCTATCTCCTCTCTTGCAATGTAGTTTTTTTGTAGATAACCAATCTAGTCGCGTAACCCCTAGGCGTCTTCCGTTCGGAAAGGTTGCAGTTATAAAGATAGATGTCTTTGTATATATATTCATATACAAAGAGCTATATTTTTATAACGCGTGACTCTTTCGAATTGTCCACGTTTTTGGACAGCTCGGGCATGTGTAGTTTGTGTACATTTTCCATCTTCTACTCCTATTCGAGACAGATTTTGGTGGCGCCTCCCTGTTGTTCTCCGAATACACAATTCTCTCGACCCGATGTCGAGACGTGTATTAGGAGAACAGCGGGGAGGTGCTGCCGAAATTTGTCTCGAATAGGAGTAGAAGATGGAAAATGAACACAAGCTACACATGCCCGAGTGGGATTAGGACCCCTCCTAGTAGATGTAGGAGTGCATGCAACACGTAAAATCTATTGTTTTAATTAATTGAAACAATTAGTTTAATAATATTATTGTAATTAATCAGTGTGGATATGGAGGATCGTGAGTGGATGTACAGTGGGAGACCAAGTGCGGGTGAGATGACATCAGATTGGGTTTCAAAGACCAACCAGTTCTTGGATCTAGCATTTTCTCGGGATAATGGGCCGTCTGGTGTTTGGTGCCCGTGTAGTCGTTGCCGTAACATGGTTCAGAAACAAAAGATGGTCATTTCTGAACATCTTGGCAAGTATGGGTTTATGCCAGATTATCACCGTTGGGTGTACCATGGCGAGTCTGAGTCTGTACGTCCGAGAAAGAAGAAGGTGCGACAACGCACCGATGATGTAGCGATAGCTTTTGATACCGGGGTTGATGCCATGTTAGAGGACTTCGCGAATGCACGTGCACCGGAAAATCCAACCGGAGAGGGAGAGGCACATGAGGAGGACGATCGCAGCACGAAGGAGTTCTATGATACTTTGTTTGCGTCACAGAAACCCCTTCATGAGCATACAAAGGTTACTCAACTTGATACCTGTAAGCCCCACTTAGCGAAAACCACGTTTCACAAGTGGAACCACAATTTGGAAATCATTACAAGAACAAGTACGACACAAAAGGATAAATAAACTTAGTTTCAAATACTTTTATTACATCACAGGGGATCATACGTCCCGAATACAGCGGAAGCATAACACTCGTCTGAGTACAGACTACATCAAAGGCCAGAGGCCGGAAAATAAAAGAGGTGAACCCGCCCACGGTGTCTCAGGCTGCCGCCTAGGATCTCGATCTACTCGTCGTAGTCAGCGTCGAACTCTACGAAGTAGCCTCCATCTGGATCGTCGAACTCTGTTGTCGCTCCTGCATCGGTGAAAAAATACGGGCACCGGACACCCGATGGTATGAGTACGGGGGTACTCAGCAAGTCTTACGCACAAGGGTAAACGAAAGAACGGTGCACATGCAATTTGGTAGAAGGATGGCTGTATGGTGGACTTGCAGCAGCAGCACCTAACATCTACAGAAGACACGCTACAACTTGCGTCTAATTAGAATAAGGGAAGAGAGCGCTTGCGCTACTGGGCTAAACTACTCACCAATCAATACCCGTCCTGAGACAACTCCATCGTATCATATACCCACGAGGAAGAAGTCCGGACACTCACACGTTGATCAAATTTTAGCAGGTTTATTATTCGAATATGGCTATTTACTAGTCAATTTAGCTATTCATGATATACGGTGATGTCTATGATCTTTTTAGCCAGCACATTACCCAAGTCGTCCATAACCGCGGACTCGGCTTTTCGAAAAGATTTAACCCTGCAGGGGTGCCCAAATGTAACCATACACGTTCGATCAACCACACGCCACAGAGGCAAAAGGTATCTCAACACAACCTTCCCCTTCACTACTACATTGGATAGAGAGCCACCTATCTGAGACTGATCCACGTGGGGAGCCCGGCCGAAGCTCCTTTGCGGGCCCAAACGTTGCGAGAACGGCTTCGGGAGGATAACACTCATACGATTGCTCCTCCGTCCACATGCGATTAACGCACGGTCCGCAATCCTATATGCAGTTTTAGTTCATCTTTATTATTATTATGCTCCAAATGGTAAACACCCGAACTAGTTTGTGGCTCCCTAACCAATATAGCAGATCCGGTACTGAGTTGCGGGGGGTTCCATAAGTCTTCCCACGTGTGGGTAGGGCGCTCATTCTTGGATAAGCGGAAAAGAACGGTTTTTCCTAGGCGACACTAGCAGAACAAAACACCATAGCTGGCCTTCCACCGGTGCCTTATCTTTAATATAATAAAGTGATTCCCACATAGCAAGTCTTCAATTATTAAGATATACCAACTAAGCATGTGATAGACCACAATCAACTCCTAAGCATGCTAGTAGATAGTAACTGGAAACAAGCATGGATATAGGAAGGCATATCAGGAATAGCTGGACTTCTATCAGGCTATGCAATTCTAATAGGAATCGTAAGACACAACAGAACGGAAGTCCTAAAGCATGCAAGACAGGAATAGGCATCACATGAGAAAGTTGGGGAGGGGCTGCTTGCCTGATGGCTCAGTAGCCTGGTACTGGGCAAGATCCTCGGAGGTCTCGGGGTACTCAGCAACGTCGTCGTCTACGATAACCCCAAAACATAACAAAGGCATAATCAATACAAATGCATTCAATCAAGCATGATGACATGACAAATTTAATTATGCAGCAATTTAAGTGATAAACATTTTATTAGGCAAATTAAATTAGGTTTTAGCAATTTAATTTATCAAATAAGGCAATTAGGGCATTTAATTAATTCAATTAATTGAATTTCTAATTTACCCGAAAGTTAAATTATTTATTTTATGCATGCAAAATTAGATTTGAACAGATTGCATTTTTAGCTTTAATTTGATATAAAATTCATAATTTTTGGAATTGTAAAACAAAAGTTATGAATTTTACAAGATTAATTAATTAGCAAAAGTTTTATTTATTTTAGCCATTTTAATTTATTCCAAAAATTAAACAAAATTTATATTTGAACATATTACATTTTTCTGTTTTCGAAACATAATTTTATTGTAATTTTTGAATTTGAAAAGGCCAAAAATTAAATGGTTCAAAAACAGGACAGAATCATATATAAGGACCTAATTGCAAAACATTTTCAAAACCGGGGGGGGTTTTCTGCAAAAACATCAGATCTGGATCTGAGATCTAGATCTGGGTTTTTGTCACCGGATGGAAAACCTACACATCAGTATGACATGTGGGTCCAGGGGGCCCACCTGTCAGTGACCGGAGAAAGAGGGAAAAAAGGTGGCTTATTCGGCCCAAGGGGACTCGAACCCGGAACCGATCTTGCGAGCCAGGGAACGATGACCAGCTGGGCTGTGCGCGGATAGTTGACAGATGAGGGGCAATACGGCCTAAGAGGTAAGGTGCAGGTGTTAACTGAACATTTTGACACCAAGATTCAGACTTTCAGAGAACGAGCGACGACGGCATCGTGGTTGGCCGGCGACGTGCACGAACTGGCGGCGCAGGTGAAGTGCTCGTGCGCGTGCGGTGCAGAAGTGGTGCGGTGCGTGCAAGCAGGAGGGTGAGTGCGTGATCCGGAGGTGGCCAGCGCGGGTGGTCGTGGGAGCAGCACGGTAGCTCGTCCGCGTGCTCGACAGCGGTGACGGCCTCCTATGGCTCCGCTCGAAGGCGGGCTCCAGAGCATAGGGGGGACGGAGAAGGTGCCCTAGGGCGGCGGTGTGCTCACCCAGGGTACAGATCGGCGACGAGGGAGGCAGGTCGACGACGGTGGTGCACGGGTAGACGAAGCCAGAGGTCGTAGACGAAGTAGGGGAAGAAGAGGACGTTGGCCTTGTGTCTGCCTTCGAGATCCCGTTCCTGCGCGTGGTCGTCGACGACGTAGGCGTCCTCCTCCTGTGCGTGCTCCTCCTCTGCTACTACCCCATGGCGTAGATGATCTTCTCCGGCTGGTTTGTGGAGGTGCTCTCGGTTGGAAGAAGACAGAGGAAGGAGAGAGAGGGAAAGGAGGTGGCGGCGGCGCGAGGGAGGAAAGGAGATGGCTAGGGTTTGGATGGGGGGTGAGGCACCCGGCCGGTGGCTTTATAGGCAGAGGAGCTGGGGGGTGCGTGGCATGGCGTGGAGGTGCTCGGCACGCGGGCGACGGCAGCTTGCGCGGGTGGAAAGCGACATCGAGGAAGAAAAGTAGGCCGAAGGGGTAACGGGCCGAGTGGGCCGCTCCGGCTGGGCCAAGAAGGAGTGGAAGAGAGGGAAGGGAGAGGAGCTGGGCTTCGGCCTGGCTAGGTTTTCCAGATTGCATTTCCCTTTTGTTTTTCTTTTCAGAAAATGGAGAGGAGAAAGAAAAGAAAACAAAATATAAACTAAGGTTTTGTGTGTCCACAAAATCATCTTGTTAATTTTAATTTCCAAATTAACATTTTATTTTGATTTGTCCAAAATAATTTTGGTTTAAATTAGTTTGGTTTTAAAAATAAATAAGAGTGTCACATGTGATAATCACATAAAATGACAAACTCTATTTATTAATTTGTTTTTTTTATAAAACCACAAAAGTGCAACAAACAAAGATGATGTCATGATGATGCAACAAACAAAAATCAACAAGCAAAATAAAATAAAAGGGGATTATTTTTGGGATGTTACAACTCGCCACCCCTCAAAGGAATCGCGCCCCGAGATTCCAAAAAGAAAAGAAAAGGTCGGGATAGTCGGATCGAGGATGATCTTTGGAGGTAGGAGGTGTGCCTAAGGTCAATGAAAAGTTCAACAGCTCTGTCAGGTGGCATACCTGGGAGCTCCTCCGGGAAAACATCAGGAAAGTTGCCGACCACTGGAACAACTTGCATGGTTTGGAGAGGGTCGACATTTAGAGTAAAGAGGTGGACAGAAAGCTCAAAGTTGACCATGCACCGGTTCAAAAGGAACAGGAATTAGCATAAAACTAATAAGTGTGTGGAGGGTAGTGGAATTGCATATGTAAGAAGGTTCAACACAAAGGCGAAGTGACTGAAGCAACATTTCTTTTCACCATAAGCATAGCTCCAACCTAAGGTACTATGGAAAACCCCGAACACGTGAAACCCTAAATTTGAAAATTTTAGGAAAGGAGAGAGAAATTCGTTTCACTTCCTTACCGGAAAAAGAGGGAGGGTGGATGGGGTAAGAAATAAAGAGAACAGAGTTCCTACTCTCGCGTATAGTTTTTCCCGAATAGCTACTAAAATAAGTTCTAGACTCAACTACGACCAGTAGAAAAAGGCTCCTAAAGGCGGTCCATGCTCTGATACCAATTTGTAAGCCCCACTTAGCGAAAACCACGTTTCACAAGCGGAACCACAATTTGGAAATCATTACAAGAACAAGTACGACACAAAAGGATAAATAAACATAGTTTCAAATACTTTTATTACATCACAGGGGATCATACGTCCCGAATACAGCGGAAGCATAACACTCGTCTGAGTACAGACTACATCAAAGGCCAGAGGCCGGAAAATAAAAGAGGTGAACCCGCCCACGGTGTCTCAGGCTGCCGCCTAGGATCTCGATCTACTCGTCGTAGTCAGCATCGAACTCTACGAAGTAGCCTCCATCTGGATCGTCGAACTCTGTTGTCGCTCCTGCATCGGTGAAAAAAATACGGGCACCGGACACCCGATGGTATGAGTACGGGGGTACTCAGCAAGTCTTACGCACAAGGGTAAACGAAAGAACGGTGCACATGCAATTTGGTAGAAGGATGGCTGTATGGTGGACTTGCAGCAGCAGCACCTAACATCTACAGAAGACACGCTACATCTTGCGTCTAATTAGAATAAGGGAAGAGAGCGCTTGCGCTACTGGGCTAAACTACTCACCAATCAATACCCGTCCTGAGACAACTCCATCGTATCATATACCCACGAGGAAGAAGTCCGGACACTCACACGTTGATCAAATTTTAGCAGGTTTATTATTCGAATATGGCTATTTACTAGTCAATTTAGCTATTCATGATATACGGTGATGTCTATGATCTTTTTAGCCAGCACATTACCCAAGTCGTCCATAACCGCGGACTCGGCTTTTCGAAAAGATTTAACCCTGCAGGGGTGCCCAAATGTAACCATACACGTTCGATCAACCACACGCCACAGAGGCAAAAGGTATCTCAACACAACCTTCCCCTTCACTACTACATTGGATAGAGAGCCACCTATCTGAGACTGATCCACGTGGGGAGCCCGGCCGAAGCTCCTTTGCGGGCCCAAACGTTGCGAGAACGGCTTCGGGAGGATAACACTCATACGATTGCTCCTCCGTCCACATGCGATTAACGCACGGTCCGCAATCCTATATGCAGTTTTAGTTCATCTTTATTATTATTATGCTCCAAATGGTAAACACCCGAACTAGTTTGTGGCTCCCTAACCAATATAGCAGATCCGGTACTGAGTTGCGGGGGGTTCCATAAGTCTTCCCACGTGTGGGTAGGGCGCTCATTCTTGGATAAGCGGAAAAGAACGGTTTTTCCTAGGCGACACTAGCAGAACAAAACACCATAGCTGGCCTTCCACCGGTGCCTTATCTTTAATATAATAAAGTGATTCCCACATAGCAAGTCTTCAATTATTAAGATATACCAACTAAGCATGTGATAGACCACAATCAACTCCTAAGCATGCTAGTAGATAGTAACTGGAAACAAGCATGGATATAGGAAGGCATATCAGGAATAGCTGGACTTCTATCAGGCTATGCAATTCTAATAGGAATCGTAAGACACAACAGAACGGAAGTCCTAAAGCATGCAAGACAGGAATAGGCATCACATGAGAAAGTTGGGGAGGGGCTGCTTGCCTGATGGCTCAGTAGCCTGGTACTGGGCAAGATCCTCGGAGGTGTCGGGGTACTCAGCAACGTCGTCGTCTACGGTAACCCCAAAACATAACAAAGGCATAATCAATACAAATGCATTCAATCAAGCATGATGACATGACAAATTTAATTATGCAGCAATTTAAGTGATAAACATTTTATTAGGCAAATTAAATTAGGTTTTAGCAATTTAATTTATCAAATAAGGCAATTAGGGCATTTAATTAATTCAATTAATTGAATTTCTAATTTACCCGAAAGTTAAATTATTTATTTTATGCATGCAAAATTAGATTTGAACAGATTGCATTTTTAGCTTTAATTTGATATAAAATTCATAATTTTTGGAATTGTAAAACAAAAGTTATGAATTTTACAAGATTAATTAATTAGCAAAAGTTTTATTTATTTTAGCCATTTAAATTAATTCCAAAAATTAAACAAAATTTATATTTGAACATATTACATTTTTCTGTTTTCGAAACATAATTTTATTGTAATTTTTGAATTTGAAAAGGCCAAAAATTAAATGGTTCAAAAACAGGACAGAATCATATATAAGGACCTAATTGCAAAACATTTTCAAAACCGGGGGGGGGGGTTTTCTGCAAAAAACATCAGATCTGGATCTGAGATCTAGATCTGGGTTTTTGTCACCGGATGGAAAACCTACACATCAGTATGACATGTGGGTCCAGGGGGCCCACCTGTCAGTGACCGGAGAAAGAGGGAAAAAAGGTGGCTTATTCGGCCCAAGGGGACTCGAACCCGGAACCGATCTTGCGAGCCAGGGAACGATGACCAGCTGGGCTGTGCGCGGATAGTTGACAGATGAGGGGCAATACGGCCTAAGAGGTAAGGTGCAGGTGTTAACTGAACATTTTGACACCAAGATTCAGACTTTCAGAGAACGAGCGACGACGGCATCGTGGTTGGCCGGCGACGTGCACGAACTGGCGGCGCAGGTGAAGTGCTCGTGCGCGTGCGGTGCAGAAGTGGTGCGGTGCGTGCAAGCAGGAGGGTGAGTGCGTGATCCGGAGGTGGCCAGCGCGGGTGGTCGTGGGAGCAGCACGGTAGCTCGTCCGCGTGCTCGACAGCGGTGACGGCCTCCTATGGCTCCGCTCGAAGGCGGGCTCCAGAGCATAGGGGGGACGGAGAAGGTGCCCTAGGGCGGCGGTGTGCTCACCCAGGGTACAGATCGGCGACGAGGGAGGCAGGTCGACGACGGTGGTGCACGGGTAGACGAAGCCAGAGGTCGTAGACGAAGTAGGGGAAGAAGAGGACGTTGACCTTGTGTCTGCCTTCGAGATCCCGTTCCTGCGCGTGGTCGTCGACGACGTAGGCGTCCTCCTCCTGTGCGTGCTCCTCCTCTGCTACTACCCCATGGCGTAGATGATCTTCTCCGGCTGGTTTGTGGAGGTGCTCTCGGTTGGAAGAAGACAGAGGAAGGAGAGAGAGGGAAAGGAGGTGGCGGCGGCGCGAGGGAGGAAAGGAGATGGCTAGGGTTTGGATGGGGGGTGAGGCACCCGGCCGGTGGCTTTATAGGCAGAGGAGCTGGGGGGTGCGTGGCATGGCGTGGAGGTGCTCGGCACGCGGGCGACGGCAGCTTGCGCGGGTGGAAAGCGACATCGAGGAAGAAAAGTAGGCCGAAGGGGTAACGGGCCGAGTGGGCCGCTCCGGCTGGGCCAAGAAGGAGTGGAAGAGAGGGAAGGGAGAGGAGCTGGGCTTCGGCCTGGCTAGGTTTTCCAGATTGCATTTCCCTTTTGTTTTTCTTTTCAGAAAATGGAGAGGAGAAAGAAAAGAAAACAAAATATAAACTAAGGTTTTGTGTGTCCACAAAATCATCTTGTTAATTTTAATTTCCAAATTAACATTTTATTTTGATTTGTCCAAAATAATTTTGGTTTAAATTAGTTTGGTTTTAAAAATAAATAAGAGTGTCACATGTGATAATCACATAAAATGACAAACTCTATTTATTAATTTGTTTTTTTTTATAAAACCACAAAAGTGCAACAACAAAGATGATGTCATGATGATGCAACAAACAAAAATCAACAAGCAAAATAAATAAGAAAGCTTGGCAAGCTCATCATTTAATCTAGCATTTTCATTTTTCGTGACTTTATATTTAGCATGAGCATGGTCATGTTCTTTAACAATTTTAGCAATTATTTCATTATGAGACTCCTCGATAGATTCTAATTTCTCCTCNGACGAGTGGTGTGGTTCGGGTCAGAGAAAACGGGGAGGAGGAAAAAAGAAGAGGAGTGGCGGCGGTGGAGAGGGAAGGAAGTGGAGAGGTAGGGTTTGGTGAGGAGGCTCCCCTGCTTGTCCTTATATGGGGGAGGCCGGAGCCGAGGTGGCGCGGACACTTCCGTCGCCACTGCGACAGCGACGGGCGGGAGACGTACGTGAGGAGGGGGTGCGTGGAGGGTGGATAAAGGGAAAAGGCCAGGGAGTTGGGCCGCATCTGGGCCGTTCCGGGGAAGAGAAAAAGAGAGGGAAAGGAGAGAGGGGAGTTGGGCACGGCCCAGTTCCTGGTTTTTCCAGTTTTGGCTATTTTTCTTTTTCCAGAAAATTAGAAAAGAAGAGAAGAAAGAGGGAGAAAAGAAATAGGGTTAGGGTTTCATTTTTCCTCAAAATATTTTGTTATTTTGCAAATTCAAATAACATTTAAATTTGTTTGTCCAAAAATAATTTTGGTTTTAATAGTTTGGTTTTTCAAAATAAATAAGAGTGTCACATGTGATAATCACATAAATGACAAACTCTATTTATCAATTTGAAAATTTTATAAAACCACAAAGGTGCAACAAACAAATATGATGCCATGATTATGCAACAAATTAAATTAACAACCAAAATCAATTAAAGGGGATTATTTTTGGGATGTTACAACTCGCCACGCCTCGAAGGAATCGCGCCCCGAGATTCCAAAAGAAAAGAAAGGAAAAGGTCGGGAAAAGGTAGGAGAAGTGCCTGGTTCAAGGTCGATGAAAGGTTCAACAGCTCTGTCAGGTGGCATACCTGGGAGCTCCTCCGGGAAAACATCAAGAATGTTGCCGACCATTGGAACAACTTGATTGGCTTGGAGAGGGTCGACATTTGGAGTATAGAGGTGGACAGAAGGGACAAAAGTTGACTATGCACCGGTTCAAAAGGAGCACAGATTAGCAAACTAATAAGTGTGTGGATGGTAGTGGAACTGCATAAGCAAGAAGGTGAAGTGACCGAAGCAACATTTCTTTTCACCAAGAACATATCTCCAACCTAAGGTACTACGGAAAACCCCGAACACGTGAAAACCTATTTTTGAAAATTTAGGAAAGGAGAGAAAAACTCGTTTCACTTCCTTACCGGAAAGGAGGGTGGTTGGGGAAAGAAGAAAAGAGAACAGAGTTCCTACTCTCGCGTTTAATTTTTCCTTAATAGCTACTAAAATAATTTCTAGACTCAACTGCGACCAGTAGAAAAAGGCTCCTAAAGGCGGTCCATGCTCTGATACCAATTTGTAAGCCCCACTTAGCGAAAACCACGTTTCACCAGCGGAACCACAATTTGGAAATCATTACAAGAACAAGTACGACACAAAAGGATAAATAAACATAGTTGCAAATACTTTATTACAACACAGGGGATCATACGTCCCAAATACAGCGGAAGCATAAACACTCGTCTGAGTACAGACTACATCAAAGGCCAGAGGCCGGAAAATAAAAGAGGTGAACCCGCCCACGGTGTCTCAGGCTGCCGCCTAGGATCTCGATCTACTCGTCGTAGTCAGCGTCGAACTCTACGAAGTAGCCTCCATCTGGATCGTCGAACTCCACTGTCGCTCCTGCATCGGTGAAAACACGGGCACCGGACACCCGATGGTATGAGTACGGGGGTACTCAGCAAGACTAACGCACAGGAAGAAAAGAAGGTACAATGCACATGCATTGGGGTTGAAAAGGCTGTATGTGGACTTGCAGCAGCAGCACCTATCAACTACAGAAGACACGCTACAACTTGCGTCTAATTAGAATAAGGGAAGAGAGCGCTTGCGCTACTGGGCTAATCTACTCACCAAGCAGTACCCGTCCTGAGACAACTCCATCGTATCATATTCCCACGAGGAATAAGTCCGGACACTCACACGTTGATCAAGTTTTAGCAAGTTTATTATGGGAATATGGCTATTTACTAGTCAATTTAGCTATTTAAGATATACGGTGATGTCTATGATCCTTTTAGCCAGCACATTACCCAAGTCGTCCATAACCGCGGACTCGGCTTTTCGAAAAGATTTAACCCTGCAGGGATGCCCAAATGTAACCATACATGTTCGATCAACCACACGCCACAGAGGCAAAAGGTATCTCAACACGACCTTCCCCTTCACTACTACAATGGATAGAGAGCCACCTATCTGAGACTGATCCACGTGGGGAGCCCGGCCGAAACTCCTTTGCGGGCCCAAACGTTGCGAGGACGGTCTCGGGAGGTAACACTCATACGATTGCTCCTCCGTCAACATGCGGTAAACGCCACGTGCCGCAAACCTATATGCGCCCCCCATAGTTGTAACCTCTCATCTTCAACATGCATCGTGCGTATGCTCCAAATGGTAAACACCCGAACTACTTTGTGGCTCCCTAACCAATATAGCAGATCCGGTACTGAGTTGCGGGGGGTTCCATAAGTCTTCCCACGTGTGGGTAGGGCGCTCATTCTTGGATAAGCGGAAAAGAACGGTTTTTCCTAGGCGACACTAGCAGAACAAATCACCATAGCTGGCCTTCCGCCGGTGCCTTATCTTTAATATAATATCAGTGTTTCCCACATAGCAAGTCTTCAATTATTAAGATATACCAGCTAAGCATGTGATAGACCACAATCAACTCCTAAGCATGCTAGTAGATAGTAACTGGAAACAAGCATAGGATATAGGCAGGCATATCAGGAATAAACTGGACTTCTATCAGGCTATGCAATTCTAATAGGAATCGTAAGACACAACAGAACGGAAGCCCTAAAGCATGCAAGACAGGAATAGGCATCACATGAGAAAGTTGGGGAGGGGCTGCTTGCCTGATGGCTCAGTAGCCTGGTACTGGGCAAGATCCTCGGAGGTGTCGGGGTACTCAGCAACGTCGTCTTCTACGGTAACCCCAAAACATAACAAAAGGCAAATCAATACAAATGCATTCAAACAAGCATGATGACATAAGAAATTTAATTATGCAGCAATTTAAGTGCTAAACATTTTATTAGGCAAGTTAAAATTAGGGTTTAGCAATTTAATAATTAATTAAGGCATTTAGGCATTTTAATTAGTTCAATTAATGAATTTTCCATTTATCCCGAAAGTTAAATTCGTCATTGAATGCATGAAAAATTAGAGTTAATCAGATTACATTTTTAGCTTTAATTTGATATAAAATTCATAATTTTTGGAGGTGTGGTTCAAAAGTTATGAATTATACAAGATTATTTATTTAGTAAAAGATTTATTTATTTTAGCCATATAAATTTATTCCAAAAATCAAACAAAATTTATATTTGAACAGATTACATTTTTTTGATTTCAAAACATATTTTTATTATAATTTTTGAATTCGAAAAGGCCAAAAATTAAATAGGTGAAAAACAGGACATAACTTAAAGATAGGGACCTAATTGTGAAAGTTTTTCGAAAATTGGGTTTTTCTGGAAAGTTCCAGATCTGGATCTGGGACGCTTTTGTCACCGGGGCTAGATGTACACCAGAGGATGACAGGTGGGGTCAGGGGACCCACATGTCAGGCCTGAAGAAAAAGAAAAAGGGGGTGGCTTAAATCGCCGGATCTGGGAATCGATCCCTGGATCGATCAAGCGTGACAGGGACAAGGACCAGTTGGGCTGTGCGGTGATGTTGTCAAGTTGTAGATCTGAATCCACTAGAGGTGTTCGACAGCGGTTAACTGAAACTGAAAACAGAAACAGGTTTCAGACATCCGGCGTCAGGCAACAACGGCGATGAGCACGGCCGACGGTGACCATGATCTGGCGGCGCGGTTGAGACGTGCGTGCGCGTGCGGGTGCTGGTGTGCGTGTGCGTGCAGCTCGTGCAAGGCTCGAGCAGAGGAGACAGCACGAGCTCGTGGTCGAGCTGTCTGTGCTCGACATGGCGATGCATCTACGGCAACGGCGACGGCCACGCTCGAAGGCGCACCTCAGAGCAGGAGGGGGAACGGAGAGAGGCCAGGACGGTGGTGATGCTCACCCAAACGGCAGGGAAAACCAGATCGGCGACGGAGGGGAAGGAGGTCGACGTCGCGCGGCTGCGGTAGTCGATTGGCCGAGGACGAGGAAGAAGAAGAAGACGGACGCAGCCGTAGGGGAAGCAGGCCTTGGTGTAGTCGTACGGCTTCCGCTCCTGCTCCAGCGTGTGGTCGTCGTCAACGTGCCCCTCTACCCCGGCGTATCCTCCATGGCAGCTTCCCCGTCGGTGAACTCCTCCGGCTGACGAGTGGTGTGGTTCGGGTCAGAGAAAACGGGGAGGAGGAAAAAGAAGAGGAGTGGCGGCGGTGGAGAGGGAAGGAAGTGGAGAGGTAGGGTTTGGTGAGGAGGCTCCCCTGCTTGTCCTTATATGGGGGAGGCCGGAGCCGAGGTGGCGCGGACACTTCCGTCGCCACTGCGACAGCGACGGGCGGGAGACGTACGTGAGGAGGGGGTGCGTGGAGGGTGGATAAAGGGAAAAGGCCAGGGAGTTGGGCCGCATCTGGGCCGTTCCGGGGAAGAGAAAAAGAGAGGGAAAGGAGAGAGGGGAGTTGGGCACGGCCCAGTTCCTGGTTTTTCCAGTTTTGGCTATTTTTCTTTTTCCAGAAAATTAGAAAAGAAGAGAAGAAAGAGGGAGAAAAGAAATAGGGTTAGGGTTTCATTTTTCCTCAAAATATTTTGTTATTTTGCAAATTCAAATAACATTTTAAATTTGTTTGTCCAAAAATAATTTTGGTTTTAATAGTTTGGTTTTTCAAAATAAATAAGAGTGTCACATGTGATAATCACATAAAATGACAAACTCTATTTATCAATTTGAAAATTTTATAAAACCACAAAGGTGCAACAAACAAATATGATGCCATGATTATGCAACAAATTAAATTAACAACCAAAAGCAATTAAAAGGGGATTATTTTTGGGATGTTACACTAGAAAGACTCATTATAACACTGATGATAATTGAAAGCAAGAGCCACATGCATAACATTAAAGCAAGTCCACACAACATTGGATACATAAATAAATACCGTACTCCCACAAAGATTGCAGTTCAAAAACACAAAGATACTGGCTCTTCTAAGGGACAGCCGAGATCCCAAAAGATATCAGGTGCATAACATTATATCAAGCATTATTAGCGGCCACAGAGGACCAGCTTCAAGGTGCTCCTTTGTCAAGAGAGAGGCATCAATCCCCAACTCCAATCCAACACGCTGCATCACATTAATGGGAGTTGCAGGAAACTGCACCTCCTCATCCCAGTGGCGGAGCCACAAGGTATGCCGGGTATGCCCTGGCATACCCTGCAGCCGAGGCATGCAGCCATGTAGTACTAGTAGAGGAAAAAAAAGAGGAGCCGATCGATGTGCAAAACTGCTCAGCTTGTATGTGCAGCGTGCCGACGTGTAGGTAAAAAAAAGCAAAACCGATCGAGTACAACTGCTCGATCAGATCAATCTAATCAAAATCCCAAGACGCTCGCGTCTCGCGACTACGCCGCGGCACCGCCGGCCGCCACGGCGCATCACCAAGAGGCCAGAGCCAGGGGGAGACGAGACGAGAAGTGATTTGTCGAGAGCACCCGATCGGAACTCCGGAACACTTGGACGTCGGCACACCGCTCGCCGCAACGCCTTGAGGTTTTCGCCGGCCACTGCTGTAATCAGTAATTATCTTAATAGTATTGATCGCGAGCATATATGTTATGATTTTCCATATTTTTTTTATCTCCGTAAAGATATCATATCATCCGGCTGAATTATCTTATTTATAATATTTTCTTTTTAAATTATTAGTTATGAAGAGAGGCAGAGACATCGCATCCCTTTTTTAGAAACACGCAGCAAAGAAGGCTGCTGCTGCTTCAAATTCTTCTCCGGATGAAAATGTAGTGCAAGAGTACACACAAGAGAAAGAGAGCCTAGTTGAAGAAGTTGTAGATGATACGCCCCCATCACCGCCGCCATTACAATGCAAGTTGTAGATGGTACTTAATCTTTCAGTTACATATTATTTATTGCTTTTATAACATAATACAATGCAAGTTTACAAGTATTTATTGAATTGCTAAATATATTTTACGGCACTGGCTAACAATTTTTTGTGCGGCATACCCAATAGAAAAATCCTAGATCCGCCACTGCCTCATCCTCAACATCAGACTACACATTCTCGGTAGCTGTCTCAACTAGCAGTTTGGCCCTTGGACGCTTCTTCGGACGGCTAACTGTGATGGTGGTTGCTTTGTATCCATCTGTCTTCAAGGAGCTTCTAGTGAACCTCTTTTCAGCCGGTTGAACCACCATCTTCTTTTTACCTCTACCTCTCTTAACTTTGGGAGACACTGGCGATGCAGCAAACACAGGAGGAGCCTCCAGCACAGGCGAAACAGGTTTAGACATACCCTCAACAATAGCATCATCAAAACAGAGAGATCTAGCTACCTGTCTACATGAACTGGAGAAATGAGCCTCCTATCGTGGGTATCCTTGTCATCCAGATATGTGATCTGAAAACCAACCTTTTCATCAAAGGCAACAGCCCAAGATCTCTTTGGCAAAACCACTGGCTCAATGGGTTGAATCTTTAGAGACAGAGGCAATTCTTTAGACATTAGTTCAGGCAGAAGAGCTTCAAAGAACCTTTTCCATTGCATCTCAGGTGGCACTTCAGGACCATACACAGGTTTAGGAGGTATACCTTCCTGAAACTGATTCATAACCTGCTGCATAGGGCTCATGAGCATAAAATCCTGTGAAGCTGTAGAGGCTGCACATAAGGCACTAAAGC
Organism: Puccinellia tenuiflora; assembly: GCA_012064385.1. NCBI lineage: Eukaryota > Viridiplantae > Streptophyta > Magnoliopsida > Poales > Poaceae > Puccinellia > Puccinellia tenuiflora. Next base: position 679,361 of record QRDG01001534.1, on the reverse strand, counting down.
CCAATTCTCAGGATTATTTGCATGCATAGACATGGAGGATGCATGGGACCCCATTTCCTCCCTCCTGCTAGACTGAGGATTCAGAGTTTGGAGGTGGGTCTAGCACCATAGAATTCTGCTCTTGATTTACGTGAGCTTGCTGATCATTCAAATCTTCATCCTCTCCAACATCTGGTTGATTAGGTCCCTGATTATCAAAAGCATTCCACCCTATTTCTGGGAACTAAGGGCCCACAAACATATTGGGATTGGCAGCCATTTGGCCTGGTAAAGGATGCGGATTTCCGTCAGGCGGCATGGGGTCTTCATCTGCTGGGAGATGCTCTTCCTCTTCTGCAGACAACACATAAGTAGCTACTGACCAACCCTCCCTAAAACCTCCAATATTAGCAAATCTACCAAAGTAAACATCATGCGGGACCGTTGCAACAGATGGGAAGGAGGCATAAACCAGTGCTCTACACTTAATTGGATCTGCATTATTCCAATGATGAAACTGTCCAAACGTTGATACTGCATTGGCAATGTCCAAGTCATTGCGATAATCTGGCGGGATCCCAAGAAACATAATCCATCGTCTACGAAAGCCAATCAGGGCCCTATGGTGATCTCCATCATCATGATTCACAAACCTAACTAAGACATTGGGGAGCATCTGGTACGGACCATGCTGCACTAGGGCCTCACGAGCATGCGCACTACGAAGCTGATAAAGACCAATCCCAAAGAGGCAAGGCTGGTAATCTATGATGTTCCGATTGAGTGGCCCATTCAGAAAGTCACGAACCTGATCTCGCCAGTGCTCTTCCTCCTCAATGGGTTGCTCTGGCAGTCTGGCTCCAAGATAGCCACACAATAGTTGTCGTGGAGACGGGGAGGAGCATGCGTGGGGAAGTAGTACGAACGGGGTAGCCGAGTAGGTCCTCCATCAATGATAAGGTGCCCCCATGGGAGCCACGGCACCGGGTCAAGTTCGTACGCCGCCATGACTTGAGCGGCGCCTCGTTCCTCCGGCGATTGGATTTCAGGAGGGGCAAGAGGCGGCGACTCGGCCGAGAAGGCAGTAGGAGTTGTAATGACAGGGGGATTGTTCTTCTTAATGACAGAAACCGGAACCTCCATGAACATATCTGCAGTCTGACTAACTGGTAGGGCACTGAAAGAACCAAAGGATATCACCGGTTCTGTCACTGTAGAATACATGAAGGTCGGTGGTGCGATTGTGGTTCCTTCTGCTACCTGTAGCTTAGGATCCTGGTACCCCTTACATGCAGAATAGCATATAGATTCAAAGAAAACCAGCTTTCTCCTAGGCGCATCTTTTGCACGAATATTAGATTTAGTAGGCACACTCTTCCAAGCTTTAAGACCCATCTGGACTCTTCTCTTAGAGGGGCTCACCAAAGTCCACTCTTCTCTGCACTCTTTCTGCCAATTTGCAAACTCTCGTTTCGAATAAGGACCACCCCGACCCAAAGATGAAAATAACATTTGAACTGTTTGCATACAAATTTCCGCATATTGCAGATCAGAAAGCCCACTTTCTTGCTGGAGACACTGAAGGAGAAAACTCTATCTCTAAGGATTGGAACCTTTAGCTTATCACAAAATCCTCCAATAGCAGCCTTAAGAGCAATACCAACATTATCAATGTCCAGCCTAAAAGCAGCACGATCAAAAGACACTACCATAATAAAATGGTCCGAGTCCACTGTCAAATGAACAGATGCAAAGAAATCCTTTCTAAGCTTCTGTGCAAAATTAATGCCATGAGAGAAATCGAAACCAAGGGATAAAGATGCATGCACAGCTGAAGAAAACCCAGCCTCAGAATTCCCGTCAGATTCAGCCTGAATGATCTGCTGACTATCTTCAGATTGCACCATCTCATTTGAAACCGGATCAACCACGGTCTCACATAATTCAGACTGCCCACTAACCACTTGCAGAGTAGATTTCACGCAATCACAAATAGTGGCAGTGTGAGATGGGAAAATTACCTTCGAACCAACATAGATGTACTCGCCATTATCCATGAAACGGCCAATGATCGTCGTTCCCTTTGCGTTCTTGAGAACAATCCAATCACGGTGTGTCCTGAGATGGATCTCTCCATCGTAGGCCTTCAGACGTCCATGTGCCAGATCCCTGGAGGTCGAGTAGGTGACCCTCCAGATCCAACGAGGCTCCATACAGATAGATCCAAGGGTTTAGCAGGGTGGGGAAGAGGATGGGTGGATCAGAAGATGAGATTTCTATGGCCGGAGATGTGAGATCACCAGCGTGGGTGTCACGGTGGGGAGGTGGGTGAGGAGGTCATTGGGATTCGGATGGAGTCCTCTTATGTGTACTAGTTGATAGAATAAGTGATAAACTTGATTTTTATCAAAGTTTACGAAAAAATTCCTTCACAAAAAGGTCTACCACCACTAGTAGGAAAATGCTCATCAGTGGAACAGGAATTCTCTACCGCTGGCGAACAAGTGGTTCGCCGGCGCTCATATCGCCAGTGGTAACAGCTTACCACTGGCGAACATTGCGTTTGCCAGTGGTAAGTAAGTTACCACTGGCGAACCACTTCTCTGTTCGCCAGCAAGGTTCCACTTACCACTGGCGAACCGTTTGTCTGTTCGCCAGCGGTGTACCCAGAGATTACCACTGGCGAACCAGGCCCCTGTTCGCCAGTAATATATATTTCTGCTTTTAAAATAAAAGCAGAAATATATTACAACAATATATATAGGTAAATACATGTCTATTGACAGAAACAATATAATTGACAGAATTTAAATAGATACAAATAGACAAGTGACCAAATTATTGGTTCATCACATATATGCATGCATTACAAGTCGAATATACAAGTGATATCTTCCAATATTTTGCATACATATGAATGAATATACACACATCTCCAGAAGTCGACAGTTTAGGTCGTAAGGTTTCAAAAGCAAGTAGTAATCTCCACTACAATCATAGACAAGAGAATTGCAATGGCGATGAAAAAGAGTATATATATGCATGTTCTTCCTCTCTTCCGCTCCGCCTGCTTTACTCTTGTATCTCTTGTAATTGTAGCCCTCTCACCCTGCTTGCTTCGGACATCTTCATCTCTCTGTACACGAGACATGCAAAGATAAAAGAGTTAGGCAAAGAGAAGAAGGCAAGAGTTCATACACAAATCAAATAATAGTTAAATGAGTAGTGCACCAAAATCGAAAGCATGCCTCATATATAGGTTGGATACACAAATTCAGAAATGGGGCTAGTGAGCCAAGTAGGATGCACAAGATGTGTATTTGTGCATATCACAAGGCTCACTAGCCCCATCCCTAGGATCACATGGTGTCACAACATTTTAATCATCGGGATTCTAGAAAAAGAGTACAAAACTAAACATCCGCACTCTCGAAGAAAGATAAAACAAAAACAAATATGATTTGGATTTGTGCCTCGTACTAAGATTGGACACACAGAACTTCCAGGGATGGTGCGAGTGAGCCAAGTAGCATGCACAAGATGTGTATTTGTGCATATCACAAGGATCACTAGCGCCATCCCCGGGATCACACGGTATCACTTCATTTTAATCATCGGCATTCAGAGAGAGAAAGACAAAACAAAACAACTCGAGTTAAATAGCATCGATCACACATAGGTTCAACGACTTTAGAAGCACAAGTTAATTTACGGATATAATTTACAAACACATGTCGTACTAAGTACACTACACATATATACCGTTGATCACTTCTTCGTCTTGCGCGGCTTCGGTGGGAACGGGAGAGCACCATCTATAGTGAATGGTCGGTGATCACCCTGCGCTATTAAACGACGTTCGATCTCGTCGTTCGGTCAAGCTCATCTTTGAACCAACGCAAGAAAGAAGAGTTGTGCTCTCTGATTATTTCTCCTTCTGTCCTCCGCTTGCCCTTGTCAGTGTACTTCTTCTCAATCAGGCTCTTGTGCTTTTCCACCCAAATATCGACAATTTGAATGTGTTGGAGAGCCACTAAGAGCATCACTAGCAGTGCCCTCAAACTAGTAACCCTCAAAACCAGTTTGAGAGCCGAGAAAACACGAATTTGAAGTCCCAAAACGGCCGGTGCAGATCAGTGCCCACAAACCAACCCTCAAAACAGAATATTCTGTTTTGAGGGTTGGTTTGAGGGCACTGATCTGCGCCCCGGCCTTCAAACCCTCAAAACAGGATTTCGATAGTTTCTTCAGAATTTCATACAACAGCCAACATTTAACAGTTTGCAGCACATAATAATCATTCTAGCTATCATAAAACACCAGCAAATAATAGTTTCAAACACACAATAATAAGTCGACTTATTACAACAATGTTTGAGTTGGCCTCGCAATCTTTCACTATTTTCACAAACAAATCGCGGCGCATTCGGTACCTTCTACGGAAGAGGCGGGGTGGATATGTTGGTACCTCTGCAAAATAGTCTTGCATTAGTTGGTCGTGGCCGAGAGCGCGGTTCCTAAAGATGCAAGTGCGCCCCATCTTCGACCCCTGCCTACGATCAAGCAGCATCGCGCGGTCCTCAAGCTCCTTCACGGTGACGAGAGCAACCATCATATCGATGTCATCATCTTCGAGCAGCTCTTCGATGTCCGAATCATCCGAAGATGACCAACCGGAACTGTCGGACATCGCATTGTCCATGTAAATACCGACACACATACATTTAATCTAACTAAAATGAACCAAAAACGAAAATACAAAAGAAAAAAGAAAAAGTTTTCCTTACCGTCGACAGATGCGCGGACGGGGTCGGAGGAGGACGGCCTCGGCGCGGGAGAGGCGGATGGGAGGCGGGGCGAGCTCGGGGCGGGAGAGGCGGAGGAGGACGGGAGGCGGGGCGGGCTCGTCGGCGGCGGAGGGAGATGAATCGGGGCGAGCTCGGAGCGGGAGAGGCGGAGGAGGATAGGAGGCGGGGCGGGCTCGTCGGCGGCGGAGGGAGACGAATCGGGGTGGAGGGCGACGAATCGGGGCGGAGGGCGAGGCAGCGGGGACCGGCGGCGAGTCGGGGCGGAGGGCGAGGCAGCGGGGACCGGCGGCGAGTCGGGGCGGCGGGCCGAGCTCGGCGAAGGACGAATCGGGGCGGCAGCGCGGCGGGCTCATGGAACAGAGGAGGAGGACGCGAGGAGGAGGAGGGGAGGTTGGGGGAAATTTCAGCCCGCGAGCGCGCATTGACCACGATGAAGGGCCCTTCAGTTTTGCCTCTGGACCTGCACTAGTCCAGGTCGAGGGGGAAATGAGGGTTCGACCTCCAAATTTTTTTTGGGGGTTAAAGGGTTTGAGGGTTCTGTTCCGCGCCTCGTTTCAGCCTCAACTCTAAAAAAAACAGTTATTTTGAGGGTTTGACCAGTTTGAGGGCACTGCTAGTGATGATCTAAGTTTGCCCTGTTAAAATCGGTGCGTCGAGAATCATAGTACACATGCAACTCCCTCCGGCCATTTTTGTGACCTGCTCCATCGAGCTTGCCAACGTGCTTGTTTCCGGGCAAACCAACAGGGTCACCCCCGTCCAGAAAATTCGTGCAGAAAGAGGTGCACTCTTCGTTAAGAAAGCCCTGAACGATGCTTCCATCCGGATGGGCCCTGTTACGAACGAATCCTTTGATGACCCCATTCATCCTTTCGAACGGCATCATGTTGTGCTAGAACAACGGCCCGAGATGGATGATATCATCCACGATATGGACCAACAGATGCACACAGATGTCAAAGAATGCAGGCGGGAAGTACATCTCAAGCTCGCATAGTATCACGACGATCTCTTCCTGCAGCCTTGAGAGTTGCTTCCCGGTGATTGACTTTCGAGAGATCACGTCGAAGAAGTTACAGAGGCCAAAAAGGGTTTCACGGACGTGCTTGTCCATTATCCCTCGGATCGCAACCGGAAGTATCTGCGTCATCATCACGTGACAGTCATGAGACTTCATCCCGCTGAACTTTTGTTTCAGCGGGTCTAAAAATCTGCTTATTAGCCCCGAGTAACCCAAAGGCACTTTGACTCCTAGAAGGCACTTGATCAATTGTTCGATCTCGTTCGGACTTAGAGTGAAGCAGGAGGGGGGGCAGTAATAGTCGTTCCTCTTAACCCTTTTGCCCTTGGGACCTTCTGTCTCCTCTTCCAATTGGTCATGATCAATAGCCGGGCGTCCTCCGTGAAGCTCTTCCCGGATACCCATATGTATCAGGTCGCTTCTTGCTTTCGGCCCATCTTTCGTCCTCTCCGGCATGTTGAGCAGAGTGCCAAACAGACTCTCGAACACATTCTTCGTGATATGCATTAGATCTAGGCAATGAGGCGTACCAAGGATGGGCCAGTACGGCAAGTCCCAAAACACGGACCTCGTCTTCCATACATCTAGGAGTGGTTTTGGCGCCTTTTGCTTCTTTTCCCGGCCGAGGGCACTCTTCCCATTCATTCAGCAAATCATATATTTCTTCGCCGCACCTCTTACGTGGAGGTCCCCGGAGCTCTTCTTTGCCGTTGAAAAGGTCTCCACGCCTTCTCCACGAGTCTTCAATGTGTAGCCACCTTCGATGGCCGATGTAGACGGTTTTTGAAGACCCGGGATCTTTCTGGAGCTGGTGAAACGTCGGGTCATCCATGCAACTCACACATCCGTTATGTCCGTGGCACACCTGGCCTGAGACGTATCCATAGCCGGGCAAGTCGTGCACCGTATAGAGCAAAGCAGCTCTCATGGGAAAATATTCTTCTGCGAGGGCGTCCCATGTGTTGACCCCGCCTTCCTCCCATAACGTGTGTACACTACCACAGAAATGGCTATAGGGAGGTTGGCATTCTGTGGCACACCGTTAATTGGTGCGCCACAGAAATGCGCCACAGAAAGTCAGAATTCTGTGGCGCATGCCCACCCATGCACCACAGAAAGCCAGATTTCTGTGGCGCATGAGACACCATGCGCCACAGAATTTCTGTGGGTCCCACGTGTAATTATTTGGAGATGATCAATCTGGGGACATTCTGTGCCGTACCGTGGCTGGTGCGCCACAGAAAGCTGACTTTCTGTGGCGCACCAAACTTGGTGCGCCACAGAATTGTGCAGCACTTTTTCACCCCACGCACCCCCTCCCCCCCCCCCCCCCCCCCGTGGATCGCCTTTTCAGTTTTGCACCTAGTGAAAGAAAATGATAAAAAATTCAAAAAATAAAATCCTTTCAGATATAGGGAAGGTTTAGGGTCTATTTGTTAGGAAAAATTTGAAATACACATTTTGACTTTTTTCCCAAAAGTAGGTGAAAAAATATTAAAACGGGCATAACTTTTGCATACGACGTCGAAAAAATGCGAATAATACTTTAAAAAAAACTAGAGAAAACTTCGGATTCGATGGCACCCGGGTTTACCCGGTCAGCAATTCACAGAATCCTCAAATTCCAAACCAAAAAAAAGTTATGGCTAACAGAAGAATTTTCCCAGCAAAATAAAAAAAATCAAAAAAAGGGAAAAAAATTCTGTGGCGCACCAAAGCCAAGGATGCGCCACATAATTATTGGGCGGGATTCAAAATTTTGAATCCCGCCCAATAATTCTGTGGCGCATCCTTGGCATGGTGCGCCACAGAATTATTGGGCGGGATTCAAAATTTTGAATCCCGCCAGCCCCCTTCTCCCTCTCTTTTCCCTTTTCTCCTTCTCTCCCTCCACTTCTCCCTCCACTTCTCCTCTTCCTTTCTCCTCTTCCCTTCTCCTCTACACTTCTCTCCCCTTCTCCTCCCTCCTCCATCTCTTCTCCTCTCCTCCACATCTTCTCTACTCCTCCTCCACCTCCACCTCCACCTCCGGCGACCTCCTCCACAACTCCGGCGACCTCCACAACTCCGGCGACCACCTCCACAACCCCGGCGACCTCAACCTCCGGTGACCTCCTCCTCCACCCCGGCGACCTCCGGCGACCTCCTCCACAACTCCGGCGACCTCCACAACTCCGGCGACCACCTCCATAACCCCGGCGACCTCAACCTCCGGTGACCTCCTCCTCCACCCCGGCGACCTCCTCCTCCACTCCGGCGACCTCCTCCTCCACCTCCGGCGAACTCCGGCGAACTCCGGCGACCACCATCCTCCACCAACCTCCGGCGACTCCCTCCTCCACCCATCTACGGCCTCCAAAAAAACGAAACGAAACAAAATTCCGGCGAGATCCAGATCTAGATCTGGCCGCCCTTTTTTTTTGAAATTCAAAAAAATTCTGTGGCGCATGGTAAGAGGGGTGCGCCACAGAAATATTTCTGTGGCGTACGGTGGGTGGGTGCGCCACAGAAATGTGAATTCTGTGGCGCACCTGGCCTGGTGCGCCACAGAAATGTGAGAATTCTGTGGCGCACCAAGCCAGGTGCGCCACAGAAAATATTTTTGTGGCGAGAATTCTGTGGCGCACCCAGCAAACCTGGGGGTGCGCCACAGAATTGCAATTTGGTGCGCCACTGATAGCCCTTTCTGTGGTAGTGGTAGCTCATCTTTCAGTAGCTTCAGATACAGGTTGATGTCGGTGCCCGGTTGTTTCGGCCCTTGAATGAGCATGCTCATGTGTATGTACTTCCTCTTCATGCACTGCCAGGGCGGGAGGTTGTATATCCATACGAACACGGGCCAGGTGCTATGTGTGCTGCTCTGGTTGCCAAACGGATTGAGTGCATCGGTGCTTGCACCCAACCTAATCTTCCTTGGCCCTGCCCCGAAAGTTGGATCTTCATCGTCTAATGCTTTCCACTGGCATGCATCCGAAGGGTGTGTCAGACTTACCTTTTCATTCCGCTCTGGATCTTTCAGAACTTTCTCCCTTCTCTCTGCGTGCCAGCACATGAGCTTTGCTTCCTTGCGGTCCGCGAAATAGCGCTGCAGACGGGGGATGAGCGGAAAGTACCACACAACTTTTCAAGGAGCTTTTTTCCTCCCTTTCTTGTATCGAGCAGCCTTGCACACCGGACATGTGGTCTTGTCCGCGTCCCCTTCCCGAAAGATGTAGCAGTCGTTGATCCACACGTGGTATTTTTCCTGCGGTAGATCAAAGGGGCACAACTTTTAGGACACGTGTTCTCCTTCGGAAGCTTGCTCTGCCAGTATTGCAGACTTGCGTCGAGGCTTACGTCGCTACATTTGTATCTTGCCTTCATCTGCAGAACATCGAGCGCTACTTTCAAGCGGGAGTCATCCGGTTCGCAATCTGGATACAACGGAGTATTCGAGTCTATCTCTAGTTGCGCCAGTTTAGATTGTTCTCTTGCAGCAGATCTGGGGTTAGTCGTCTTCTTGAGAAGCAGTTCTTTGAGATGAGGGTCCCGCACGACTGAAGTTAGCGGTGCCCGTGTGTCCTCGTCTTCCTCCGTTACGTGTTGCTCATCACTGTCTTCTCCAACATATATATCATGGTGCGGATGAGCAGGCTCTTGATCATCTTCTTGCACCTCATTGTCATCACTGACCTGCTGCCATTCCTGATCATTTCCTGCTGCCGCCTCATGGATTTCGTCATCGTCTTCATCATCACTTATCCACTGAGTGTGCCCCTCCATGAAATCACGCCTGAGCAGGTGCTCCAGCAACTGTCCGCTAAAGGGGTCGAGGGCGCCCTCTAGTCTGCATTTTCGACACGGACATTGTATCATTTTACGATTATTTCGTAACATGTCTTCCATTGCGTGCCTCAAGTATCTATTCACGACACGTTCGCTCAAAGTGACCATTGTCGCCTGCACGGTGTAGGACAAATAATACAATTATTAGAACCATATATATCATTTTCACGAAAAAATTCGGCATGACCTTCCTAGAAATAGGACCTAAGATGGAGTGCCAAAATTTGTCGAGACGGAAATTAATCAACATCCCGGCAAAATATTGGCAACTCATTTTAATTTCACAAAAAGTCATTAATTTCGGTCCATTCCGACGAATTTCGGTCAAATTTCTTAGAAAATAATTAATTTCGGTCCATTCCGACAAATTTCGATCAAACTTAAAAAAAATCATTAATTTAATTTATTATATAAAAGTCAATCCACCGTAATTAAATGACCACACGTACGAGATCGAGTCAACTTCACCGAGAAATTGATGCGTAATGCTTGTAGCTAGAACGATATGTTGGAGAGAGAGAGATAGGACTAGATCTAGAGTTGTGGAGGGAAATCCTTTAGTGTATAGGTTGGAGAGAGGGAGGTGAGGCTAGATCTATCAACTAAATTAGTTTTGTTGGTTGAAACTAGAGGAAATGATAGGGGGTGGCATTTAATCGAGTAGCAACAATGGGGAGTGAAGAGGAGAGGAAAGTGCAATAATGGAGAGGAGAAAGGGGGCTGGTCGGGTTGGTGAAAATGCCAGAAAATCACTGGCGAACAAACTGAAGGTTCGCCAGTGGTACATGTATTACCATTGACGAACCGTGAAATAAGATCGCCAGTGGTAAACGAGGACCCGGGCGTACTCAGCGGGGCCATCTACCGCTGGCGAACACACTTTCTAGTTCGCCAGAGGTTCCCAGTTTACCACTGGCGAATAGGAGTGTGTGTTCGCCAGCGGTAGGTGGCACCGCTCAGTACGCCCGGGTCCTTGTTTACCACTGGCGATCTGATTTCACGGTTCGCCAGTGGTAATACATGTGCCACTGGCGAACCTATTTTACCGTTCGCCAGCGGTACTTACCACTGGCGAATGTTGTTCCTGGTTCGCCAGTGAGGCCCCGGCGGCTATAGCCCTTTTCCTACTAGTGCACCTATAAACATATATAGGTTTCAAGTCAAACGACCAAGACATCACCATTTCCATGGCATAGTTTATGATAATGTCCATATTTTGCACATAGGTGTATCTTGGTATGGGCAACAATGTTACCGAACTGAGTTTTCTCAAATTATTTTTATAAATATCATTTTTAATTTTCTATGTGTCAAAAATGATTTTTACTGAGTAAGGGTTAAATGGCATCCTCCAAATAATCACAAATAATTTCGCACATTTAAATGACTTTATATCGATTTTCCGAAAGTAATTCCAATTTGAACTACAAGTGTGTTAGTTTGCTCTGATTTTTTTGTAAAAATCATTTTAAGGTACACAAGTAGAGGTTACATCACAGAACCGTCGATAGATTTGGAGAAATCAACCACTTCCAACGAATAGCTATGCCGACCATTTGGACCATTTTTTGGAAAAAGTCAAAGAAAATGAAGAAAAACTCAAAAAACGAAATCCTTCGGAATGGAGTCTTCTTATGTGTACTAGTTGCTAGGAAAACAGATAAACTTGATTTTTGTCATGGACATTCCCGTGGCATAGTTTGTGATAAAGTGCCCATATTTAGCACATAGGTGTATATTGGTATGGGAAACAATGGTGCCAAACCGAATTTCCAAATTATTTTTAAAAATATCATTTAACATTTACTAAGTGCCAAAAATGACTTTTTTTTGTGAAGCAAGTGCAAAAATATGGTATAAAAATGCACCTTTCCAATTTCCACACAAAGTAGTCCATTTTTAATGGAAAATACAAAAATATTAGGAACTTTTTCATTTTCTAACTAATTTCGCCTACTTAAATGAATTTATGCCGATTTTTCGGAAGTAATTCAAATTTGAACTACAACTGTGTGATAATTTGCTCTGATTTTTTTCAAAAAAACATTTTGGGGTACACAAGTAGTGATTATATCACAGAACCGTCGATAGTTTTGAAAAATTCAACCCTTTTCGATGAAAAAATATTATAAATTTTCTCGATTTCCACGTAATTTCGCCTACTTAAATAACTCTATGCCGAAAAAAGAAAAAGATATTTATATAAATTTTTTAGAAATAATATTAGGTACACAAGAATTATTCTATGCAATACTCACTACCACAAAATCAAAGAAAAAATAAAAATAAAAAGGTTTAACCTACAAATAGCGTACGTATGTGCAAGTAACAAGAAAATTTATCTAGGCTGGTGGTTGCTGTGATAGCTAGTTTCCTGTAGGTGTGTCGTTCAAATTACCAGAAGCACATAATTTCATTTCTTTTTACTATTCTACCATTTTTCTTATAACAACAGGCTCTAACGTAATACCAATAAGATTTATTTCCAATACTCACACATGAAAATGGTGGCGCGGCGGTTAGGTCTTTGGCTATGTACTGTAGGTACGTGGTCGCACTACGGGAGACACTGGCTTTGCCGTGCGGCCAAAATGCACGGCAAAGGCTTTACCGTGCGTAGGCGGACGGCAAAGACCGCACGGCAAAGCCTTGCCCGGCAAAGGGTACTTTGCCGTGCGCCTCTCCGAACACGCACGGCAAAGCCTTTGCCGTGCGGCCTTACCTTTGCCGTGCGGCGCAACGCTTTGCCGTGCGCTGTCACGCACTGCCGTGCGGTGTCCTTTGCCGTGCGCCTTCCAGCCGCCACGCACGGCAAAGAGCGCACCTTTGCCGTGCGCTGCTTGTCCACCCGCACGGCAAATCACTTCCCAGGCGTACGCAGGCCAGCCCCTGGCATTGCCTTTGCCGTGCGTATGCGCACGGCAAAGTGACCAAATGGTTCTTTGCCGTGCGCATACGCACGGCAAAGGCCCTGGGGTTTTTCATTTTAATTCTGTTTCAGGGTTTAAACACAATTTAAACACAGTTTAAACACCAATATACCACACAAATAAATACACAATATAACATACAATCTGAGCAACACAACAACATAATCCAACTTCATCCAACAACATCCATTAAAGTAGAGTACATGAACATCAACATAAAGTGCACCGGCTCATCATCTCTTTGCCCAACACACTTAAACACACAATCTGAACATTAGTACATGAACATCAATATAAACATAGGCCCTTATCATCTCTTTGCATTAGATGGCCACATCTCCTTGCCCTTGTCCTTCTCCATCTCCTTGCCCTTCTTCTACAAGATCAAAAAGAAAGGTGAGATATTAACCTTGCATTCTATTTCATATACTCCATTCGTTCACTTATATAAGACATTATAATTCTAATATTAGCATTCTAATTCATATACTCTAAAATTTCAACAAGTGTCTAAAATTTTAACAAGTGGCTAAAATTTCATAAAGTGGCTAAAATTTTAACTATGTGATGGCATCTTCACCAACTAAGCAATATAATATAAGATCATGGTAAACAATATAAAATGTCATCCTTTACCAACTAAGCAATATAAGATGGCATCCTTCATGGTAAATGGCATTAACATGGCAAATGACATCTTATGGCATGGCATGGCAACATCCTCCAACAAGTGATGAATGTAGAGGAACTAACCTTTATTGTAGCTAACTATGTGATGGTCCGGATCCATCTGTTTGTCCGGATCCATCTCCTTGTCCACCATGTTCTCCTAGGTGAAAAGAAAAATAATGAGATTGCTAAATTTCCAACAAGTGTGAGACAATAGAGTAAATTATGCAATTTTCAAGTTATTTTTGGTACAAGTGTGATGGCATTCTACAACCTAGAAGTGCGTTGGTCACAAGTGTAGGAGAACTCACCTGCAAACTGCGTCAGGCTCCGGACGATGTTTGGATTGTTGAAGGTCATCTGAGGTGTCACCGGGCTCTCACCGGTCTGAGGTGGCTGGATGAGCTGCATGTTCGGTATCACCGGGCTCTGACCGATCTGTTGTTGCATCTGCATATGATGTTTGGGTTAGACAATAAGACAAGAGAAATATGATGGAGATATTAGGTTAACCACTTACCCACGGGAAGGCGAAAGGAGGAGTAGGAATCGTCCCCGGTGGAGAAGTCAGAAGGGTCTGGTTCGCAAACCAGTTCATCATCTGTTGTTGCTGCTGCATCTGTGTCTGCAACTGCATCTGCAGCTGCTGGCTCGCTCTAAGCTGCTCCTCCAGCTGCTTCTGCCGCTGCTCCGCCTCCTGCCGGTATCTCTCTTCCCTGGCTTCCATGTCCGCCTACATTGTGTCGCCGTGATGTCATTAACATTGCAATGGAAAACATGTAAAGAAGCGTAGAGGACCGAGGAAGAACATACCCGTAACCGCTCGACAGCTAGATCCGAAGCTCGTGGCCGGGGCTCAACCCGAGGCTGGTCGCGAGTACGACCTCTACGGACCTGGCGTAGAGATGGCTCGGTCATTGGGTCGACGCACCCGTCACCAATCCAGAGTTGGCCATGCTTCTTGCCTTGTCCCGCAAGGATCGCAGCCTCAACGTCAAAGTCCTCGGTGTATGGGTCGGAGGACTCGCCGCGCACCTCCTTGAACTTCGATACATACGCCTCACACTTGGTCTCGGCTTGCTCATTGACCCACATGGACCCTGTCTGAGGATGCGGCGCCTTCCTGGTCTTCATCTTTTTAATGAGGCCAAATAAATTTGGCTTCACTCCTGTCTTTTTTTCCTGCAAAAGAGAACATGTAATTAACTGAAGTGGGAGTTAACAATATATAACGTGAACTCAAAGAACGAAGTAACCATTTGCTCACCTCTTCCTGCATGTGAAGGGAGAGGGGGATGCTGCCTTGGATATGTGATCCACCTTGCATCTCTGCCCGCTTCCGCTTGCCCTCCTCGTGCTTCTGGAGGTACTGGGGGCATGTCCACCACATGACCATCGCCATATAGCATGCGCGGTCGGTGCCGACGTACTGAGGAGGGTTCTACATACACAAGATAGACCCATTATTACAACAGAAACTACGTGGCGATAAGGAAATCAATAACACAGAAATGCAAATACCTGCAGGTACTGCCACGGTGCCATGAGCATATCCCGAGCGTCCTCCTTAGACATGTGGATTTTGCGGTCGGCGTGCCAGTTGCGGACGCACTGAACACGTGCCTCGTAGTGCATGCCAGTCACCCTCCTCTTGCAAATCTCGTGTAAGATGAAGTCGCACGCACGCTCCTGACCCTCCGCCCTCTTGAACTATTGCTGCAACCATGCACATAGGTAAAACAAGGGGCATTAGTGCAACTATTGTCCACCAACGAGTGTTTGAATGCTAAAAAGTCAAAATCCACGTACCCAGAAACGGTGTACAACCACCTCCTGCATGTTCTCGTGCCTGCCGTGAGGATCTGGCGCGTAGCTGTAGTGCTTCCAACTCCAAGCTACGTCGCGGCCACCGGTGGGGAGATTGACAAGCCCAGGAAAATACTTGCGAAGTAGTCCTCCAATGATGTTCGAGTAGGCACGTGACGGCTTCTTCAGCGGGTCACCATACACGAATGACCTGCACAATTCAATGCCAAAATCAGTACGTATGTGATAAGAAATTCGATAATGATGAAATTTCGATAATGGAATGCCAAAATCAGCATTTTACCTCTTTCCACCGGGCGCGAGAACACAGTCGCTATAGGACCAAGTCTTTCGGTGGGGGAGTGTCGTTTTCCCACGCTGATACGGCCCCTTCTCGCGTGGCCGCAGCCTCTCCTCGGGAGCAACGTACTCCTCCTCCGGCGGTTCCCAAGCTAGGGATGGGTCAGGTTCAAACGGTAACCCCCCCAGCCCCTCATCCTCCTCCTCCGAGAGGTCCTCCTCGTCCTCCTCCACATCCTCCCCACCCGAGTGCTGGGAGGCCTCCCCACCTCCGAGATCCGCCTCCTCCCCACTCGAGTGCTGGGAGGGCTGAAGTGTCCCGCTGCGGGTATACCGGAGGCTAGAATGTGCGAAAGGGTACCAAACCTGGTTTTCCATTTGTCTAATGCCTAAACAAACCTAAACCTATGAAAAAGTATGTTGGTGGAACCTCGCGCGGAGAAATCTAGGGGGGTAGACCGCCGGGGGCCCACATACCGCCGTTTCCGGGGGGTATGAGCTCCGGAGCACCGGAATCCCACCAAAACTTGCACGTGGGCCTAGGATATGTGTGGTAGTGTGTTGGAAGGTGTGATCCACCAAATGGTGCAAGGCATAGCTCCCGGGTGTGACCTTCCTCACTTTCGGCCGATAACACTTAGAAGAATCCTGGACGTGTGGGCTGAAGTGTCCCGTTGCGGGTATACCGGAGGCTAGAATGTGCGAAAGGGTACCAAACCTGGTTTTCCATTTGTCTAATGACTAAACAAACCTAAACCTATGAAAAAGTATGTTGGTGGAACCTCGCGCGGAGAAATCTAGGGGGGTAGACCGCCGGGGGCCCACAGACCGCCGTTTCCGGGGGGTATGAGCTCCGGAGCACCGGAATCCCACCAATCTTTCCACGTGGGCCTAGGATATGTGTGGTAGTGTGTTGGAAGGTGTGATCCACCAAATGGTGCAAGGCATAGCTCCCCGGTGTGACCTTCCTCACTTTCGGCCGATAACACTTAGAAGAATCCTGGACATGTGGGCTGAAGTGTCCCGCTGCGGGTATACCGGAGGCTAGAATGTGCGAAAGGGTACCAAACCTGGTTTTCCATTTGTCTAATGCCTAAACAAACCTAAACCTATGAAAAAGTATGTTGGTGGAACCTCGCGCGGAGAAATCTAGGGGGGTAGACCGCCGGGGGCCCACATACCGCCGTTTCCGGGGGGTCGTCCGCTATCTTTGCCATGCACCGCTATCTTTGTCGTGCGTCGTCTCTTTGCCGGACGGCAAAGTTTTCTTTGCCGTGCGACGGCGCATGGCAAAGAAGCGATGCACGGCAGACGAAGGCGGGAAGCGGTGGAAGAAGCACACGGATCGTGTGTTTCCTTCGAGCGCTTGTGAGCCGTTGGATCAGAGTTGTGTTTCTTTCGAGTGCTTGTGAGCTGTTGGATTGTGCGCACACGGATCGTGTGTTTCCTTCGAGCGCTTGTGAGACGTTGGATCAGAGTTGTGTTTCGTTCGAGCTCTTGTGAGCCGTTTGATCGGAAGCACACGGATCGTGTGTTTCTTTAGAGCGCTTGTGAGCCGTTGGATCAGGGGTGTGTTTCTTTTGAGGGCTTGTGAGCTGTTGGATCTGCACTCCCACCTCATCCACAGGTACACCTTCCAATCGCCTATAAATACCCACTACCTCGTCCCCGGTTCGAGCCAACCCGTCTCCCTCCTCCACGCGCGCGCCGCCGTCTCTCCTCCACGCGCTGCTTCTCCTCCGCGCCGGCCTTTCCGATGCCCCTTTTGATCAACCCGGATGGCAATGTCCGGGACTGGCATCCGCCGGGCTGGCACTGGGAGAGGCTACCTTCCGGGGCGGGGACCTTGGTGAGGGATCCAGGTCGCATCGTCGATCCGGATCTTCTTTGGTGGTATAGGCCACGGAATGTGTTCAGAGCGCCGGCCCCCGAGGAGGTGGTACATCGCCGTATTAGGGAGGAGGACGAGCACGTCCTTCGCTACATGTATTTGTTCAATAATCCAAGTAGCAGACGTTGGTCGCTACTTCAGAATCCTTATGACGCGAGCGAGTCTCTCATGGTTCCGGCTCTTTGGAAGCAGAGCATCCGCGGCTCAGCACCGCGCGGCTTAGGACCTGGTCGTAGTTAGTTTGAGTACCTATGTTGAGTACTGTGTGTGTTCTCATCTATGTTGAGTACCTATGTCAAGTGTTGTGTGTGTGTGCCCACCTATGTTTTCTTCATATGTTGTTCCTCTTTCTCCAGGCGTCTTGTTTCGTTCCGAAGTTGTTTTTGTATGATATGTGTGGAAGTGTGTTGGAATGTGTGATTCACCAAATGGTGCAAGACATAGATCCCCGGTGTGACCTTCCTCACGGTGCTCCGGAGGCTGAACTGGAACCTCGCGCGGAGAAATCTAGGGGGGTAGATCGCCGTTGCCCACAGACCGCCGTTTCGGGGGGGGGGGGGGGGGGGTGGTGGGAATGACCTCCGGAGCATCGGAATGCAAAAGTATGGCTATACACACATTGTCTTAAGATGTAGTACTTGTCATAGATTAAAAGAATAAATATAAGTATTAAATTAAGTGCAATAATGAAGTAAAAGAAGAAAATGCCATAAGACGCACGGCAAAGGGAAAAACGCACGGCAAAGGTTGCTTTGCCGTGCGCCCGCTCTCCCCGCACGGCAAATGCTATTTGCCGTGCGTGGTACCTTTGCCGTGCGCCTTCTGGTTTCTTTGCCGTGCGTGTTCCCTTTGCCGTGCGCTGGTTTTTCTCTTTGCCGAGCGGGTTTCTTTGCCGTGCGTCGTCGTTGTTATGTGCCGTGCGTTGTACCTTTGCCGTGCGTCTTCTCGACGGCCGCACGGCAAAGAAGTGCCGCACGGCAGTGCCAGTTTTTCCTGTAGTGTCGAGCTCTAACATTAGCACTTTATTTTTCTGACTAAATATACCTCGTTCCAACATGTACAAATAGCTTAATGTTCTGATGACGCCAAAGGCGAAGGGTTTTGTAGTGGTTAGCTCATTCAGCAACAAATAGGAGGTTCCTGGTTCGACAAAAATAGCGTTTTTGCTACGAATAAATCAGAACGTTCCCACATGCTGCTGTTTGTTTCAACGAAAATAAAAAAAATTGTAAAATATTATAAAAATTTCTGAAAAAATTTATAGACACATTTGAGTTCTTCACATTCGCGCAAAATTTCGAAATGAAAAGATATTTACACTGCTCTGTCTAAAAAAGATAAAATCAATGTTTTCAAAAATGTGATTTTAGATCTATTTTGACCACTCATTTTGTCTTTTTTGTGTAGAGCACAGTAAATGTCTTTTCGTTACGAAATTTTGCACTAATGTGAACAACTCATATGTGTATGACTCCAAAAAATTTCAGAATATTTTACAATGTTTTACTATTTTTTGAGTTTCGTCGAAAGTAACAGGATCACGTGAGCTCGGATTTTTCGGTGAAATGGGCCTTTTCAAGCGGAAATTCAAAGCTGAACCTGAGCTCACATGCTGCTGTTAGTTTCGACGAAAATAAAAAAATAGTAAAACATTATGAAAAATAGCTAACTGCCCGTGCGTTGCCACGAGAGAAAAAACCTATAGATATGATTAGTTTTTATAAACATTTAGTTTTTGATAACCTCATGGAAAACACTGACGTCTTTCTATGATTTAATCCATCCTTTATTTTGTTATAAGACACATCTACACCATTACACCATCCTTATCAGATGAAGTTCCACGACTCTTCCTCCTGATTCGGTGGCGCTGCATCCAAGCTTCGTTTCCATCGCCACGGTGGGCAGCGCTCCAAGGCAATGACACTATCGCTGCCAAGTCCCCACACATCAGCGGTGTTGATGGGATGACAACTATGTCCGCCTGCTTCGACGGGCTTGACGGCCTTATATGACCAGAGACCCCAACGGATCGCACGACTGTTGCATTGTTGATGATTCCCACCATGTTTTTTTAGTTAACCAGCAGGATATATGGATCTATCACTTCAAATAGGTCGATCTTAAAAGGTATTATACGCTTCTAGAAGATAAAATTATGATGAAACTAGTAATCCTGCAGAATTCAAGGATTAGTCATGGAAGTTGCTTCTTTTCTACTGTATCAGCGATGTTTATGGAGTTAGATCCAGAACTTTAATATATACAATGCTTGTAGAACTCAACGGTCCACAAGAGGATGAGAGAGAAATCTATTTGCCAATTTCATATTTGTTATTCACCCAAATGGTGAACGATAAACCATAACCATAAATATTTCCTATTTGACCTTGACATGAACTCAGTAGGCGACGGACCCTCTGTCACATCGCCTCCTCCAAGGAGGCCGGGGGAGCAAACCATGCATATCCCCTCGCTGCAACCACCCCCTCCCTTCCCTCTCGCCTCGTTGTACACAGAGGTGGCTGCTGGAAAATCTTGTGCGACGCCGGTGATGGGGATGGATGGGATCTGGCATCTCGCGGTTGTGGCACGACTATCTAGAGGGGCAGTGCACAACGGTGCGAGATACTACTCATGTGGTTGTTCCTCCTGACATCACGACATCACTCCGGCGACATCATGGGGACGGCGGACTCGGAAAGGGAGGCTGGGAGTGAACGGTCGGCGACGCAAGGCCCCTGAAGCATCAACTCCAAACAATAGCAGCGGCGTCCCCTCCATAGAAGATAAGTGGCTAGGATGTGGCTCCATCCGGGGTGACGGATCACGAGATACATGTATAGAAAATTTTCTCTGAAAGACCTATGCTTAACGAAAAGTCATGTAGCACGTTGACATGTAAAGTGGATCATAGATTCGCCGTCATTGACGAAAAAGAACGTTCGTCCTAGTAGTAGTAGCTTCACATTTCGGAGACAAGCACATTTGCTAGAACATTACATAGGCGAAAATACAATCTAAAAATATACACATTGATTTTGTCCGGTTGATATTTCTCTGAGATTTGAGGTTACCAAAAGAAGGTCGTCCTTGTTTGCCAAGGTCATCATCGAGGACATTCTGCAGAGAAGCACATCTCCACTGACAGACTGAAACAGATCATACTTTTGAAGTTACAAGATTTCTTCGGGTACTGTCAACAAACCTTCCATCATGGAGACGGAGGATCAGAGGCGGAGCACCATGGAACTAACACAATTGCGTCTTAGGGAGAAATTGTTGTGTAGGGATCGGCACCGGTCAGCGGCGTCGACACCCTGGACAACGGTAGCAGAAGTGGCGGGACGAAGATCGAGAACGAGAAGAAGGAATGACGCGGCGGAATCAATGGTGACTCCACAGGACACAACAATTTGCACTAAAAAAAACTTACCGTCTTGTCCTCGGTGCGACTAAGGCGGCCGGTGGAGAGCCGGAGTGCGGACGTCCTCTGACCGGTGGGCGATCTGCACGCGCATCCCCACCATCTCAGGCTCGAGCAGCCGACGCGGGACCTTCCGCACCACCTCGAGCTGCTCGTACGGCTACGCCGAAGCAACACCGCCAGCTACTCGCACAACCCGAAGCACACGGCCGCCGCCGATATTGGCACGTCCTCTCATTCATCTGCCATCATTCTTGTCTTCTAGTACTCTCCATCTGCGCTTTTTCTTTACGTACACAAGATGAACCCATGAGAACAAAGAACGTGAGGTTCACTTACTATCAGGTGGGAGAAGAAAGACATGCATGCCACTTAGCTAAATCCTGTAACCTGTAGGTGAAAGTTGTGCAGCTCAGCGTTACGCGCATGCACGCCGCCGGCGCAGTTGGGTTTGAAGACGGCGGTCTCCCGGCTCGCTCCGGTCAGGCTCGATGGGTGTACTCTTGCCGGGTTCCATGGCGAGAAATTTCGATAAGAAAATCTATCGAGAGCGGAAACAGAAGGTACAAGAGCATTTTTGTTTCTCCTAGCCTATTCTGTCCTCGCGGAAACTGCTCTGCATGCTAGAGGGTAGAGGCCACGGGAGATTGAAACCATGCGAGAGAATAGGAAGGAGGCGATGGGTGGTTGAGAGATATATTGAACGGCAATAGCAATCAATTCGGATGAGATAATTTTTTTTTCGACCTTATTCGGATGAGATAAATTGATTCTTCAGTAGTAGCGATCACTTCGGAGGAAATATCGGAGAGCGCTGTGGGGTTGGAAGGGTACAACGTACAACCACCATCTAAAAGATAGTTTGAGTTTGTTAGCGGAGTTTGTTGGGATAAGATAAATTTGAATTCCCGGTTTGGCTAACTACGTTGGTTGACTGCGGTGCCATTTTTATGTAAATTGATGGAAGTGTGGCACCAGGCATTCACCACAGATCCATCCTTTATAGTAAAGATTTCTGAAAAAATTTGTAGACATACACATATGAGTTTTTCACATTCGCGCAAAATTTCGAAATGAAAAGATATTTACACTGCTCTGTAGAAAAAAGAAAAAATCAGTGTTTTCAAAAATGTGCTTTTAGATATATTTTGACCACTCATTTTGTCTTTTTTGTGTAGAGCACATGAAATGTCTTTTCGTTACGAAATTTTGCACTAATGTGAACAACTCATATGTGTATGACTCCAAAAAAATTCAGAATTTTTCACAATGTTTTACTATTTTTTATTTTTGTCGAAAGTAACAGGAGCATGTGAGCACGGGTTTAGAAACGCCACTCCCTTTTTCAGGCCCATTTAAAATCCGCGACGGAAAAATGAAGGCGTCTACGTATTTTCTTTCGGTTTGGCAATCCACGACGGAAACTGCCACGTTGCGACCGAAATGTCGTAGATCAATAGATTTTTGGTAGTGTCGTAGATCAATAGATTTTTGGTAGTGTGCCGACGATTTACGAACATTGCGACCAAAACATCGTAGATCAACAAATTTTTCGTAGTGTGCATCAGGTGCCACCGGAGTGCTCCTGACCGCCGCCAGTTACCTGGAAGACGCCATGCTCGCTGTCGAGGGCGAGGAGGATGTTGCCAGTTGTCGAGTGGTGAACTCGTGCACCCCCTACCTAGCGCGCCAGATGTCACATGTCGAAACACGAACACCAGAGAGGCAGGTGAGCTCCCCTGTCGATTGTTCGACAGTGGGCGCGAGGAGTTCACCCGCGAGAGATTAGGGAGGAGTCGATCACAGACACAAAGGGGGACACGGTTATTTTACCCAGCTTCAGGCCATCTGGAGATAAAGACCTACGTCCTGCATGTCTGATCTGGGATTGATTCTGGTGGAGTTTTGGTAAAAGTGGTGAGATCTCTCCCGGTTGGCTCTCCTTCCCGAGAGCTACTTCTTATCTTAGGTGTTGCTCACTATCCTAGTCTTGCCCCTATCTTCTCAATCTCTTGCTCTCTCTTCCTTCCTTCGAAAGAGTCCTCTTGAAAAGGTGTCAACTCACTGCGTGGACTGGAACCTCCTTGTATGCTGTAAGGGGTTTTCCACAGCCGTCCACTTTGCATGTGTGACACTTTGCAGCTACCTCGCCACCGCAACGGACTGGTGGCATCCAACGGGGATAGATGAACGCCAGCTCGCCCCAGCTTCCGCCACGCGGCGTGCCAACTCTTGCGTGATGCATGCGAGACGTCTTGTCTAGGCCTGCCTCGCCGACCATGGTGCATGTCTCCCTAGCGCGCCTCAGGCTAGGCGCACCATGTGTTGGCCAGATGCTTCTTCTCCCCGTTCAGGCAGGGGGAGTGTGCGGGGTCCCGGGAAGGATGCGTTCCCACCTCCCCGGCGGGGGCTCGCGGAGGCCTGGCGTCGTCTTCGAGGAGATCACGTGTGCATGCACATGAAATAGTTACACGAACACTTTGTGCCGGGTGCTTTTACCTTGGTTGCATGGGTGATGACGGCACTTCCGGTGGCCCTAGCGGTTGTCAGTTGTGACACCCCCGGTTGGCAGGGTGTCGTAGTATTGTATGTTTTCTCCTGAGGTGGTGAACATTAATCTGATTTCGGTGAACATTCCTAATTCTTAAGTCGAAGAAGATTGGTATTCTCAACTACCAAATCTCACACAGGACCACCTTATATTCCACTGTTGGTTTCTTGACTCAGTCCTTTATTTTTCTCTCTAAATGCACAATATCTTCCCATTTGTATTCTAAACGTAATGCTCAGGTTTTGAAAACTGAGTGTGGATATGTATTGATTCGGTTATACTCCTTTTTTTACAATATTGCAATTTATTTGAGCTTCACGTTGTTTTCTGCTACAAATTTCCATCATTTTATATTTCACTAGAAATGAAGATTTTGACTTCACTCCTTTTTGGATTTTTGTAGAAGCATAGTATTGTAGAAACTCCTATAATTATATTTTCAAAATAGATGGGGGTGGCAATGCGCGCCATAATGATCTAGTATAAATAATAAGCCATTCATCTTTCATACTTTTCGGTGCATAGGACAGTTGTTACACCATTATAGTGTGTATCTTATTCAAAGCAAAATGCATTTCTTCCCTAAGAAGTTAATACCCATCCTTTTATAGGATCCACTTGGGGTCGAAATCTCCGAAATCTCCACACAGAGTGCCGCATCCATCATGAATAAATCCACCCACCCAACTACACTTAGCACCTTTTTTGCAACAGGTTCCATTCTCATATGTGTGCTTGCATTCTTCGCTACAACCATTTTTGTTTGTAGTCATCCAATAATGGCGGGATAGTAAGTGATCGACAACCTTTCCACTCTGCCATGTGTGAAAAGTATGACCACGAAGTACACATTGTGTCATGGTCATAGTACTATAGGATGAACCGCTAAAGCATGATGTTAAATGTATCATTGGATTTTACATGATGGTAGCATGAGGAAAGCGATGGCCAGGAGTAGCATAAGGGTTGACCTCATTGTCGTGGGGTTGTCACGGCAAGTTCTTCCTCAGGGAAGATGAGTTCTGGGGCCATTGATGACTGAAGTACGTGGGAACGGTTAATCTCGCCGGGGAACAAGGATTTACCCAGGTTCGGCCCCTCTAATTAGAGGTAAAGACCTACTTCCTGCTTCTATATTATTGCTCTTGATTGTATCTCGATTACAAGGACCCGACTCCCACAACTCAGGAGCCGGCGACTTCTCTCTGGTGGCTAGGGTTTCTCTCTACTGGTTGAAGCTTATCTCTGGGAACTCATCTATCTAAGATCCAGGACCCCGCTTATAAAGGCTGCCGGGTCCCTGGACTTACAGCTTACATCGAGTCACACTAGAACACGGAGTCCTACTCTACGTCTTGGTCTTCCAAGTTTAGACTCCGGGTTGTACTTGGACTCCTTCTTTACGGGTCCCTTCTTTCTCATGGGCCTTGGCCGGCTTGTCTCCAGCCCAGCCCATGTGACTTGTCTCGTGACTCGGCGTTGGCCTTCTTGGTCTTGGCGGGTCTACTTTCCGGGTCCATGGGCCTACCTATAAAGTATCCCCCCATCAGTAGCCCCCGAATTTATCTTGGGCGCAGCTTGTCGGCTTCTTCTGACTTGTTGGTTCGACTCCCTGGGTCGACTCCTTTCACTTGAGCAACAGGCTCCAAAGTCGCTTGCTGCTAGCTCCAAGATGAATTCCTGCATAAAGACATAAAATATAAAAAAGATGAATCTATCCTCAGCCCTTGTTCAAGTCATCACCCTTGCCCTTGCACATGCTGGCCGGGTCTGTTGTGACTCTTGCGAACAAGCACTGGACAATTCGACTTTCACTGCCACAGGACTCGCCACTCTGGGACAAGCCGGCTTCTTCCAATTCTGTGACTTTAACTTTTCTGCGCTGTGCCCTTTCTATCTGTTAACCACTGAACTGCTTAATAGTGAAACGTTATCCACAGTTTACTGTGGACCTGTACTGTAACTCTCTTAGGGTTTTACCCTCTCGATAAATACCGAAGGGTTAGGTTTTAAAACCTCACTTGCCCCTTCAGCTCAAAACCTCTCCTTTCTCCTCGCGCCCATCTCTTCCCGCGCCCAGCACACACCGCCCGCACGCCATGGCTCCCAAGCGCACAAAGACCACATCCAAGGCCAAGGCAACCTCGTCGAGCAGGACGGTGAACATCGCCGCCGCGGCCGCCGCCGCCGCAAAATCCTCTTCCAAACGATCGATTTCCGCCGATTGGGGTGGATCTGTGGTCACAGCGGAGCAATTGAAGACCCATAGGCTCTCAGGTTTGATCCCCTCTAGCGCTCAAGCTCGGGCCCCAGGGGATGAGGTTGTTCCCTCTCCCGCTAAGGGCGAAGTAGTTGTCTTCGTGGAGCACCTGTTCCGCGGATTTTCTCCCCCCGGCGATCTTTTCTTCCGCCAGCTCCTCGAACTCTATGAGCTGCGGATTCACGATCTGGCTCCTAACTCCATTCTCACCCTTTCCAATTTCGTCGTTCTCTGTGAGGATTACCTCCAGATTAAGCCTGACATCAATCTCTGGCTCGAGCTCTTCTACTGCAACCCTCAGCCCGAGACCTCTGGGGGCCCTCTTCTCCAATGTGGCGCCGTCGCTCTTCAACGGCGCCTCAACTCTGTCTTCCCAAAGCCAATCTTTCCCAATCGCATCAAGGATTGGCAAAAAACCTTCTTCTATTGCAAGGACACCTCTCCTGCAAATGAACCAAAACTTCCCTTGTTCTCTGAGGAACGCCTTCGGGCGACTCCTCTGATGAAAGCTAGGTGCCCGGAGGCCGCCCGGCCAGGAGTCGAGTCTCTGATCACTCGCATCCGGGCCCTCTTGTCCCATAACTTGGAGAATCTGGATCTGGTCCGCTGCTGGACGACCTGGAGAATCCAGCCGCTGAGTCCTAGGACTCGGTTGATATGCTCATATACCAGATGCGCTGGTGATGACCTCCGAGTTACGGAGCAGCTGTCTGATGGACCCGAACTTGGTCGACTTATCAAAAAGTTGACTGGGAAGCCGGTGAAGGATCAAGCTCATTTCGGGCTCCAACCCTTCTGCTCGACCAACCCAGCTCCTGACGTAAGTATCATTCTCTACTTTATTTCAACCTTGATCTCACTTGTACTGCTTACTGATTCACGTTTATTGACTCTGTTGCAGCTCACCGACTCCTTCTGGAAGCCGGCCTCTGGAGCTGGTACTAAGAATAAAGCTGAAGCTGAGGCTGAAGCTGAAGAAGAGATCCCTGCCACAGATCAAACCACTGTGGCAGAAGACACTGATGATGCGGATGAGGAGTCCTCCCAGGGGGCTCCCGCTGATGATGATGCTGCCGATGAGGAGTCCTCGCCAGAGGCTCCAACTGAAAATGCTGATGAAGAGGAGTCCTCTCAGGAGGCTCCCATCGTGGAAGAGATTGACGATGACGAGTCCTCTCCAGAGGCTCCCACCACAAGACAAACTGATACTGCCTCTGCTCAACCGTCACCATCTGCTGAATCCTCTGCCAGGAGTCACTCCTTCTCTTCTCCGGCTTCAAATAACAATGGCTCTCAAGAGGCTGTTCCCAAGGTACCACTCTCACGAGTCCTTGGGTCCTCTCGCTCTCCTACTAAGCCTGAAGAACACGTGCAGAGTGTTATCGCTGCCAGAAAGAGGAAGCTGCGCTCCGATGGGCCTGCAGATGCTCCTGAGCCTCTGCCAGTTTCACACCAGCGGAAATCGGCTTCTCCTCCCCAGAAGGACGATTCTTATCACTCTGGCATGTCAATGCCTTCTTCAGACTCTCAGGCCCCCTTGGACCTGGAGACCAATGCTGGGTAAGATTTCTTTGTTTCTATACTTGCAGTTAAATGACTTCTGCTTTTTCCCTTTTCACTAATTCTGGTGATGACTTCTATCCCTGTGTATTTCAGGGCTCGGCCTTGTGCCAAAGTGTCCAAGCTTCCAAGCATGGTTGATGTTACCTCTGGGCGTGGACCTGTCCCTCCTTCGGCCTCTGAAACAACCAGTACAAGGACAGGTCCTTCCATCGCTGCATCAGCTGGTGCAACCACGACTCCTACCGTTCCCGAGTCCTCTTCAAAGGCTCGGGCGGCGACTCCAACAATAGTCCAGCCCAGCTCTGATGCTGTGACTCCTGATTCTGCGCCTCAAGTTCGTCCGGCTCCTGTCAAGCCGACTCCTGCAGCCTCTCCATCCATCAAGATCAAGTCATCTACTGACTACAGTCGACTTCGGGTGGCAGATAACATGTCATTTTCCGAAGCCTATGCTGAAGCAGTCGACTTGAACGATCAAGCTGCTAGGCTGAAGGACGACGAGCAAGCGGCTCTTAGGTCTCTTCATATGGTTCATGAAGTAAGCTTTTCTGACTTCACCTTATATGCCTTGCTAGCATCATCCTATCCCAGTAGCCCCCAAGCACCTGTCTGTGGTGACTTGTGACTAGGATGGGTGCTTTGATTTGAAACTGAACTCAATTACTGTATAGAAAGAATTTGCACACTGTAGCCCCCAAGCACTGAGTCCTTAGCTCTACTAGGACTCGGGGCTGCAAATTTACTGTCTGTCGGGTCCTTAGACCAAGAACTTTCGCACGAGTAGCCCCCAAGCGCCGAGTTGTCAGCTTGCGACGACTTGGAGCTACCAACATATGTAATTTACTGACCCCTTACTTGAAGAAGAATTTCTGTTCTGCGAGTAGCCCCCAAGCGCCAAGTTGCTTACTTGTGGCGACTTGGAGCTGCAAATATACTTACTTTACTCGTACTTATCTTGATGAAAAATTCTGATCTGCCAGTAGCCCCCAAGCGCCAAGTTGCTAACTTGTGGCGACTTGGAGCTTAGGACTTGTCGATTAGGACTCATGCCTGCTTGCTGTTTATGAAAAAACTGACTCCTGAGTAGCCCCCAAGCGCCAAGTTGTTAACTTGTGACGACTTGGAGCTCATGAGTTCTTTATGTAACTTGTGGAGCTCACTTGTGCTTTATGACTTGTAATTGCAGTGCATTGTCTCCAAGATGAAGAGAGACATGAAAGAGCTTGAGGACCAGGCAGCTGCCAGTTCCAGGTCTGCCATGGCCGAAAAAGAACACTCCCTTCAACTTGAGAAGGATCTGAAGACCTTGGCTGCTCAACTGGAGCAGGTAAAGAAAGAGTCGGCTGAGGCCAAAAAGATTGCTCAGAAAGCACACAATGACCTACAAGCTGTGTTTAACACTTGCAAAAAAGGCATTGGTGCCATGTGTCAGCATATATTTGGTGAGTTTATGACTTTTGCTTGCTTCCTTTTGCACCTTTCTGAATTGCTTTTCAACTGACAATGACTCCTTGATTTCCTTTCTGCAGGGGCTGACTCCCCAAAGCTTAAATTGCCCACAAGCAAACAACTATCTGAGATGCTTGATTACTGTCACGGGCTACAAGAGGGAGCCCGCTCTGTGGTCAAGTATTTGAATCATAAAGGCAAGTGCCCCAAAGAGCCTGAACGTCTGGTGGACGAGTTGTCCAGAGCACCAGGCTATGTGCGTCTGTGGAAACAATCTTCCATGAGGAGATCTGCCATAAGGATACTTGCACTGGCACACAGCTACTATCCCACTGTTCTTGAGCCAGCAATGCTTACAATGGGGAAGCCTGAGCAGCATGAAGATGGCAAACCTTTTACTCAGGATGATTTCAAGGCCGAAGAAAAATTGGTGCGGCCATATGCTTGTGAGATTGCCAATAAGATGGACCCTGAGGTATGGGTTCATCATTATGATTTGGAGAACAAGAGAGTCGCTCCAGTAACTCCTGAGATAGTAAACTTTGGCCGCCCATCACAGGACCCATCTGGTGTATTTTCTTCTTCTGCCGGTCCGAGTTCATCGTCACCGGCGGCTCCTGTTCCAAGTGCCGAGCCTACCCTGAAGACTCCTGCTGCGCCCACTCCTTCTAGAGCTGTCTCTGGAGACGCTCAGAAACAAGCAGAGCTTGCGAAGCATATGAAGAGTCCCAAGGGTACTGGATTTCAAACGAAGAGAGTCGCCACCAAGCCTCCATTGAAGCCGGCTCCTTCTTTCTGCTGCTCAAGCACAAGGCAAATCTCCTGTGAAGAAAAGTTCCTCAACTCCTGCTGTTCAAGCAAAGGACAAGTCGCCTGCTAAGAAGGACTCCTCGACTCTGGCGAAGGAGTCAGCTCCTCTAGAAGACAACCCTCTGAATGACTTTTGATTTCTATGTAATGTTGTGTTACTATTGAAACTTTGTAATTATGCACTACTGGTGCTTTTAAACTATTGAGCTTGGCAACTCTTTTGAGTTGTAATGATGCACTACTGGTGCTTTAAACAGTTGAGCTTGTCTAGCTATTTTAGAATTTGTGCCAATCGGCGTGGTTCTTATAACCCGTCTAGTTTTTCACTGATGAATAAGTAGGCCCTGCATGACTTCTCTTACAGCTTGTGCTGACAGGTTCTGAACTCATATGTTCCTTGGGATTCATAAGAGAGAGAAACAAGTCATGCCTGTAGATAGATCATATTGTGCAGGATGCATCTGACTTACCAGCGAGAAAACTAGGAAAATTTGGCTACTGTGCCGGGTCCAAGAGTTTAAGCTTAACTTTTTTCACTGAAAAGCAAGCCCCCAAGAACCTGATGATCAAAATTTAAAGAATAAAGCGCACTCACTGGGTGACTCGACTAAAGGACTCATGTTCACAAAAGCCGGCTTTATTTCATTTGATCATAATAATTCGATTACATCTAGGCATGGCTCACTGGGCTCATTGCCTTTCAACTCATGAATCTGTTACAACTTAAGTATAATAGGGACGTAACTGAGCTATGTTCCAAGGCCTCTTTGCCTCTGCATAAGGATCTAGAGTATGAGCTGTGTCAGCTCCTTTGCCTACACTTGCCGGCTCTCGCACATCCATTAGATAGTACGACCCGTTGTTCAGATTCTTGCTAATGACGAACGGTCCTTCCCATGGTGGAGATAACTTGTGCATCCCTTCCTTATTCTGGACTAGGCGAAGCACTAAGTCTCCTTCCTGGAAAGTCCGGGTCTTGACTCTGCGTGCGTGATATCGCCGCAGGTCCTGCTGATAAACTGCTGATCTTTCAAGGGCTAACTCCCTTGCTTCCTCAAGTGCATCGACCGAGTCCTGGCGGGCGAGTTCGTTTTCTGTCTCAACGTAATTGGCGACTCGTGGCGAGTCATGCAACAAGTCGCTTGGCAAGACAGCTTCAGCTCCATACACCATGAAGAAAGGTGTGAAGCCAGTGGATCTGTTAGGAGTCGTCCTGATGCTCCAAAGTACTGCTGGTAACTCCTCAACCCAAGACCCGGCGGCTCTTAGCAAAGGGACTCGGAGCCGAGGCTTAATTCCCTTCAGCAACTCCTGATTTGCCCTCTCTGCTTGTCCATTGGACTGTGGATGTGCCACTGAGGCTAGGTCGAGTCTGATGTTGTTCTCACCACAAAACTTGGCCATCTCTCCAACTGATAAGTTGGTACCATTGTCTGTAATGATGCTGTGAGGATACCCAAAACGTGTTGCTATCTTTTTGAAGAATCTCACAGCTGATGCACCGTCGACTCTGCTGACGGGTTCCACTTCCACCCACTTGGTGAACTTGTCAACTGCTACTAGCAGATGGGTTTTCTGACAAGGCGACTTTGAGAAAGGGCCCACCATGTCGAGTCCCCAAACTGCAAATGGCCAAGTGATAGGGATGGTTCTGAGTTCTTGAGCTGGCACGTGGTCTTGCCTTGCGTACCTTTGACATCCATCACAGACTCGAACTATCCTCTCTGCATCCAAATGTGCTGTCAACCAAAAGAACCCGTGTCTGAAAGCTTTTGACACCAAGGATCTAGTGGATGCATGATGACCACAATCTCCTGCGTGAATCTCTTGCAATATTTGCTTGCCCTCTTCTGGAGACACACATCTCTGGTAGACTCCAGTAACGCTCCTTCTGTACAACTCGCCATCAATGACTGTGTAGGACTTGCATCGTCTGATGAGTTGCTTTCGCTTGACTTCATCCTTTGGGAGTTCACCCCGTAGGAGATATGCTAGGTAGGGCTCTGTCCACGTTGGGATTGCTCGTACTGCTGCAACAAGTGCCGACTCTGGGTCTGGAAAAGCTAACTCCTCCTCTGAGGGCAATTTGACTGAAGGATGATGGAGTTCATCCAAGAACACATTTGGTGGTACTTTCTCTCGACGAGAGCCGAGTCGTGATAACGCATCAGCAGCCTCGTTCTTGCGCCTGTCAATATGCTCCACTTGATAACCAGAAAAGAACCCGGCTATCTGTTCGACTGCTCTTCTATAAGCCGCCATGTTTGCATCCTTCGAGTCCCAGGTTCCAGATACTTGCTGAGCTACGAGATCCGAGTCTCCAAAGCACCTGATACGCTTGATGTTCATCTCCTTGGCCAAACGCAGGCCATGTAGCAAAGCCTCATACTCTGCCATGTTGTTGGTACAATCAAAGTGTAACTGAAGGACATATGCTAACTTATCTCCTTTAGGTGAGGTTAACACCACGCCGGCTCCTGAGCCCTCTAACTGTCTGGACCCGTCAAAGTGCATTGTCCAATACTTGGTGCAAGGGGTACTTGGTGAAGATGTAAAATCTGTCCAATCATTGACAAAATCAACCAAAGCTTGAGATTTGATCGCTGTCCTTGGCTCATATGTGATGTGATAAGGACCCAACTCAATTGCCCACTTGGCGACTCGCCCTGTTGCCTCTCTGTTGCGTATAATATCTGCCAGCGGTGCTGAACTCACCACCTTAATTGGATGCTCTTGGAAATAATGCTTGAGTTTTCTACTTGCAAGAAAAACTCCATAGACCAACTTCTGCCACTGTGGGTACCTTTGCTTTGACTCTGTGAGGACTTCACTGATGTAGTAGACAGGTCTCTGCACTGGGTACTCCTTTCCTTCCTCTGCACGCTCCACAACTACTACTGCACTGACAACTCTCTCGTTGGCAGCTACATATAATAGCATGGGCTCCTTATCTGTAGGAGCTGCAAGTACTGGTGCTGTTGATAAAGTTTTCTTCAACTCCTCAAAAGCATGGTCAGCTTCTTCATCCCATAGGAATTTATCTGACTTCTTCAGGAGTCGGTAGAGAGGACCCGCCTTCTCCCCGAGTCTTGAAATAAACCTGCTTAACGCTGCCACACATCCAGTGAGCTTTTGAACGTCCTTCAGACAAGTCGGCCTCTGCAAGTTATGGATAGCCTTGATTTTCTCTGGATTTGCCTCAATGCCTCTCTCTGAAACGATGAAGCCTAGGAGTTTGCCAGCAGGGACTCCAAAAACACACTTGGTCGGGTTGAGCTTCATCTTGTACTTGCGTAGGTTCTCAAAGGTTTCTGTCAGGTCTGCTATCAGAGAGTCGGCCTTCTGAGACTTGACCACTACATCATCCACATAAGCGTGAATATTCCTTCCAATCTGTTTTTTGAAACAATTCTGGATACATCTCTGATATGTAGCTCCTGCATTCTTGAGTCCAAAGGGCATTGTTGTGTAACAAAATGCTCCAAAGGGTGTAATGAAGGACGTCTTCAGCTCATCCTCTATGTTGAGTCTGATCTGATGGTACCCTGAATATGCATCCAAGAAACAAAGCAATTCTGACCCCGCTGTGGAGTCAATGATCTGGTCTATGCGAGGTAGTGCAAACGGGTCCTTAGGGCAATGCTTGTTTAGGCCCGTGAAGTCAATGCACATACGCAACTCTCCTGTTTTCTTTGGCACTAACACTGGATTGGCCACCCACTCTGGGTGAAAGACCTCCTTGATGAACTCGGCTGCGAGGAGCCGAGCCACCTCTTCTCCTATGGCTTTCCTCCTGTCATCGTGAAACTTGCGCAGACCCTGCTTAACTGGTCTTGCGTTAGGATTAACATGTAAGCTGTGCTCGGCGAGTTCTCTCGGGACTCCTGGCATGTCAGATGGCTTCCATGCAAAAACATCCCGATTCTCACGGATGAACTCGACGAGCGCGCTTTCCTATTTATCAGAGAGGTGTGCCCCAATGGTGAACTGCTTGGAAGAATCACCAGGGGTAAAGTCGACTTGCTTTGTGTCCTGAGCTGACTTGAATTTCATCTTCTCCTCTGTGGCCGGCTTCTTAAGGACCGAGTTGTCCTCCGGGTCCACGTTTGCCTTGTAAAACTTCAGCTCCTCTTGAGCACAAGCTGTCTCAGCCATAGCTGCATCACCTAACTCGCACTCCAATGCCATCTGTCTGCTGCCATTAACTGTAATGACTCCTGCTGGACCTGGCATCTTGAGCTTCAAGTAAACATAACATGGCCTGGCCATAAACTTAAAATATGCAGGTCGACCAAAAAGAGCATGATATGGACTCTTAAGATCCACTACCTCAAAAGGCATAATCTCTGAACGAAAATTCTCCACTGTGCCAAAAGCAACCTCAAGGTAAATCTTACCAATGGGTTTGGCCGACTTCCCTGGTACTATCCCATGGAACACTGTCTCTGTTGGAATTAGCTGTCTATCTTGCAGCTGCATCCTCTTGAATGTGTCATAATATAAGATGTTGATACTGCTTCCACCATCCATAAGCACTTTGTTCAATGTATAGCCCCCAACTTGAGGTGCTACCACCAAGGCTAGCTGCCCTGGCTCGTCGACTCTTGGAGGATGATCTGCCCGACTCCATGTGATGGTTTGCTCTGACCACCTGAGCCACTGTGGAAGGGCCGGCTCTACTGCATTAACTGCTCTAACTTTCAACTTCTTGGAACGTTTGGACGTACTAGTTGTGAAGACATGGTAGCTGCCACGACTCGGGTTTTGCTGCCGAGTTGTGACATAATACTGACCATTGCCATCATTGAGCTGCTTCGGGTTCTGCTGGAACCCGCCCTGCTGGTTACCTCCTCCTTGAGGTTGGTTTGGGTTATTGCCGGCTCCTCCACCGTTATTGCCGGGTCCTCCGGCTCCATTGTTTCCTCTATATCCACCATTGTTGTTACCTCCTCCTGGCCCTTGGAACCTGGCGCGCTGCAAATCTACGCACTGTCCCAAGGTATGACCGCATCTACCGTTCTTGGCATGTTTAGGGCATGGAATCCTCAAGACCTCCTCTGTGCTTGGAGTACGGCCTTGGTATCCACCAGAATTATTGTCCTTGCGTCTGACTCCAGTGTTTGTGTTGGCCACTAGATCAGAGTTGTCTCCATACAGCCTCTTGCCACTACCTTGATTCTGGTTCTGATTCTGGTTCTGACTCTGACCGTTGCCACCTTGTCCTTTGGTCCCTTCCTCCTGATCCTTTGTTTTGTCTGTGGCAGCGTGCTTATTAGCACCTGCCATGATCTCACCAATCGTAAGGGGAATACCTTGATTCAGGCTCTCCTTCATACGACCTAGCTTCCAACTCAAGGGATTGTAACTGCAATTTCTCTCCATCGCCATTAGCACTGAAACTGGTGGGAGTCCTTGCGAGGAGTTAATGATCTCTGAGACTCGCTTCATCCAGTGCCTTGCTGACTCGCCCTTCCTCTGGACACACCGCTCCAGGTCCTCAATGGTGCTGAGCTTTTTGCATGTGCCTTGGAAGTTCTGAATAAAAGCCGCCTTCAATTGCTCCCAAGAGTTGATTGACCTGGGAGGCAAATTACGCATCCAAACCTTGGCTGCTCCCTCCATCATAAGATACATGAATTTGGCACACAGATTACCTGTGGCATTGCGAATACTCATCGCCATCTCGTATGTACCCAACCAAGAGGTCGGGTCCATGTTGGGCTCATAATTTGGAACCTTGCGCGGCTCCTTGAAACTACTGGGGAAGGACTCGGACCTGATGACATCAGACAAACACTCTGGTC
Organism: Puccinellia tenuiflora; assembly: GCA_012064385.1. Classification (NCBI taxonomy): domain Eukaryota; kingdom Viridiplantae; phylum Streptophyta; class Magnoliopsida; order Poales; family Poaceae; genus Puccinellia; species Puccinellia tenuiflora. The sequence goes on along the minus strand of QRDG01001534.1, from coordinate 644,268 downwards.
CTGTTAACGCTGGGGAAGCACCAGGAGAAGTCACCTCCTCGTGCACCCGGGTTGGCTGAGGCGGGTTGGCTGCACCCACTAACGCTCTGTCCCTCTCTGCCTCCCGAGCTCTTGCTGCTTCTCTTTCTCGTCGTTGCCTTGCTTCATCAACCACTAGCTGAGCTTGTGAAGTAGTTGGCATGTTTGCACGATTCCTCACTAGTTCACGACGCCTTGCACTCGTAGAGTTTGCCGGGTTGGACTCGCCGTGCCGACTCCTCGTGCCTGAGTTGAAAGGTGTTGAATGTAGCCTACTTGCGTCTGGAAAAGTTGGATACAAAGCTTGCTGAGTCAAAGCTGTCTTCAGTAACTCGATAGCCTCACGAGTCTCCTGTCCTGCTGGTCCCTCTGGTACCACAATACTCTCCAATCTCAGAGTCGCCGCGTGAACGTTGTCCATAGGATTAGAGTAATGTCCTTCTGGAGTATGAAATCTGTTAGGCTGAGACCCTAAGCCACCAGATGCTCCTCCTCCGACTCCTCCTTCAGGCGGTGGTCCGTTGGTACGGCTGCCTCCCGGTCCTTCTGGGGGTGGTGGTGGTGGTGGTGGTGGTGCTCCTCCGGCTCCTCCTGCGGCGCCTCCTGCTGCCGCTGAGCCTCCCAGTCCGGCTCCTCTGCCTGGACCATTAGGTGTGGTGAATAAATTGGTTGGATTGATGTGGACTCCCTCATGCAAGCGACTCCTGGCTCTGCGGTGTTGAATTGAAGTAAGCTCCTCGCGGCGCCTCCGCACGACCTGAGCTTCATCTTGGACTCGGGCCTGTTCCGCGGCTAGTCTACGGTTTGCCTCTGTAATATCAGCTAGTTGCTTCTCCAACGCAGCGCGAGCGTTGGTTAACTCGGCCGCCCTCTCTGCGGCATTACTTGCATTAATTTCCTTTGTCAATAGAGTCGGATCAAACTGATTCCCAGTGTTTCCAGACATGTAGACTCCCACAACACGAGCGCGTACTGGCGACTCCTCATAATCCTCTTCCTCTATCCCATACCCAAGCCGATCTTCAAACAAGGGTAGGATGGACTCTGAATCTGCATCATAATCTGAATCTGACTCTTGAAGCATCTCTGGTTCCTCAGCTAGGGGTTCCTCAGACTCGGCGATGATGCCGACCTCTGAAGTTCCGACCGACTCCTCGCCGTCGGACTCGACGACAACGGTCGGCTCTGATACTGACTCCGCCGAGTTCACGCGAAGACCCGACGCGCAAACCATCCCGACGAACACGTTGATTCCTCCAAAGACAAGCTGGTAGCCTTCGTCGACTTCGTTCATCTCCGAAGTCCAGCCTGAGTCATCGATCTCTGTTTCTCCATGCTCATCAGTGTAGACCCGCCCGATGGCGAGTTTCTCCATAGCCCGACGAGCAGCTCCAACGATCTCAACTCCTTTTGTCACCGTAGGCCCCACGGTGGGCGCCAACTGTCGTGGGGTTGTCACGGCAAGTTCTTCCTCCGGGAAGATGAGTTCTGGGGCCATTGATGACTGAAGTACGTGGGAACGGTTAATCTCGCCGGGGAACAAGGATTTACCCAGGTTCGGCCCCTCTGATTAGAGGTAAAGACCTACTTCCTGCTTCTATGTTATTGCTCTTGATTGTATCTCGATTACAAGGACCCGGCTCCCACAACTCAGGAGCCGGCGACTTCTCTCTGGTGGCTAGGGTTTCTCTCTACTGGTTGAAGCTTATCTCCGGGAACTCTCCTCTCTAAGATCCAGGACCCTGCTTATAAAGGCTGCCGGGTCCCTGGACTTACAGCTTACATCGAGTCACACTAGAACACGGAGTCCTACTCTACGTCTTGGTCTTCCAAGTTTAGACTCCGGGTTGTACTTGGACTCCTTCTTTACGGGTCCCTTCTTTCTCATGGGCCTTGGCCGGCTTGTCTCCAGCCCAGCCCATGTGACTTGTCTCGTGACTCGGCGTTGGCCTTCTTGGTCTTGGCGGGTCTACTTTCCGGGTCCATGGGCCTACCTATAAAGTATCCCCCCATCACTCATCTTGGCGTAGATGTGATGTTGATATGGGGTATTGTTTACAGTTGTCTCGATTGATTCAGGAGGAGGAGATATGTAATGAAAAGAATTTTATAGTGGATGGAATTTAATGTTATATTTTGGAAACTAATTAAAAGGATTATTGTGATCAATGATAGTTAATTGCATTAATTCATTTTTATATATTGTGTGATCAATGCTAGTTAATTACAGTAATTCAAGTTTCAATATAGTGTGATCAATGGTAGTTAATTACATTAATTCATGTCTATACATAGTACTCGTAAATAAGTTTATTATAGGTTACAACCAAAAATTGGTAATTACAATTAGATTTATACCGGCAAATAATACTTTTGGATTCATAAATGGCAACTTGTATTATCTACATGCTTATCTGGCTGGTAGAGTTTCAAGGCTCTTTGCATAAAGCTAATTCTGCCCTATATTTTCAACTCATTTTATTAACCCTAATTAAGAGCCACTACCTGGAACACATCCAGTGTATCTCCTGCCCTTGTTCACCCATCAACATTTTGTTTAAGAAATTGGAATGATGATATTTTCGATCGACATCCTTGTCCAGCTGTTCAGAAATGTCTCTAACCCGGGACACAGCTAAAATCTAAGTTTTGACTCTCTCAAGAGATTGTGATTTTACCCACTATACCCAGTCAATCCAAACTTTTTAAACACTCATCTATTATATGATTAAAACACAAGACAACCAACAGTGGATATTTTTCTCCCTAAACTTTGATGTATAAACGGTGGATATTTGCCTCAACACGTTTATAGGCTTCTTTGTCCCACCTGCATAACTCTCCACTTTCGATCGATCATCCTAAAAAAGAAAAGCATTTCTAAATGGTGGCGCCTCCCAGTCTCAACTTTCGATCGATCATCCTAAAATCTAAACGGCGGCACCTCCCAATCTAGCAGGGATGAGTTGGTTTGCTCTGGCAGCAAGGCATGTCCACCTATTGAGGTTAATATTTTTGCCGGCGCGAGCTGGTCATCTCTCGCCGTGCGCCTTCTATGTGAGCAGCCAATATCTTCGGAGGGACGATTGAGTTCGATGTGGACGTCATATTGGACTGCCTACCTTGACCTCAACTCTGATCGATCTATGTTGCAGTCTTCCATATTATATCGGCAAGCACGCACTCCTACTTCAGAGCAGGTCCAGGACATATTGCTGATTGATGTCATCAGATGTTGTCTACATCCATGGTAAACATGCATCGTATCTGTAGAGTGATGATTAATTCGCACAACCTTCAGGTAACTGAGCAACCAAAAAATGTCAAGAGAATCACACAATACTTTGCGGCACTCGACCAGCATCACCCATCCTTCAGGTAACGAAGCAACCAAAGAAAAAGGTCAGCTAGCTAGAATCGATCACGAGATCACACAAAGCATCTGAAGAAAGAAAATCAGTTAGAATCTATCACGAGCATCACACAATCCTTTGAGTCAATGACATGGTGGACCCGAGCTGCATCCCCCAGCCTTGAGCTAATGGAGCAACGGAAGGAAAAAAGTCACGAGCATCACACAGTCCTTTGAGTCAATTACATGGTGGACCCGAGCTGCATCGCCCAGCCTTGAGCTAATGGAGCAACAGAAGAAAAAGAAGTCACGAGCATCACACAATTCTTTGAGTCAATGACATGGTGGACCCGAGCTGCATCACCCAACCTTGAGCTAACAGATCAACTGAAAAAGAGGTACCGAGCAGCTCCAGATCAAGTCAAGTCGCAGATGGAATCGAAAACACGAGAAACTACCATGAAAAGTCACGTCGAGCGTGGTAGGTGGCGCCAGCTGGAGCAGCCTGCCCACCATCCACCACAAATTGGGTAATTCATGGTGGATGGTGCGCATCGACCATGAAAACACAAAAATTGCCCTTAATACATGGTAGATAGTCACCATCTACCACGGAAAACATGCTAATTTGTGGCGGATTCCTCTTTTTCTTCTAGTGCCTCATGCTCAAGCAGGTCACGGTGGAGTCCATGTGCACCGCCGCTGATCATGAGGCCAGGATGTGTCCAGACCTCGACATCGTGTTGTGCCGGTCCGCCAAGGAGGCCCAATATCCTTCGCCGCTGCCACCGTGGTACGAGACCATGGTCCTGGATCAGCCGCCGGCTATGTCTCTCCCCGAGGGGCTCATCGGCCAGCACTGGTCCTGGTCTGCCCCGCTGCCCGAGCTGTTTCCGCTGCAGGAGCAGGAGCAACCACCTACTCCCCTAGCGAGGGTGCCACCGGCTCATCTTTGGGCCCCACCACCATTCATCGAACTTTGCGAGGCCGACAATGACGAGGACTAGGCCAGCGGTAGGCAGGGCAGTTTAATCTTTATTTTTGTTCGTATAATTATGTGTAAACATGGCATTTGTGCCCCTATCAATATATCAAAACGGCCATTTTCTGGCCTGCTAATAAAAAAAGAAATGGATCGGCCACGCTGGGTGCACTATGCGCGCCCCGTATATGACCGGAGATTTCCTGTCCGTCCCCTGAGCCAAACGGATGAAAAATGGACCAAAATGAGGTATGTTTGGATCGGCGCGTTTGAGTTGCCCTGTTTTTCATGACCTTGTCATCGACCCGAGCAGCAACCATGGTCGTAGAGTAGATTTGCAGAAATTCGCGTGGTCCATGGTTCCATCATATAACACCGGGACGTAGAAACGAAACTTGTGAAAGTGCATGGTTGCCCCCATGTGTGGTTTTGGTAATTAATGACAATCTCTATGGACTAATGTTTGTATTGAGATACTTGTAGGTTGTGTCCATATGCTTTGCTTGATCTCCATTTGTTGGAGTCAAGGCAAAGGGAAGAATATTATATGTTGATCAAGGCTAAGTGTGGGTTGATCAACACTCAAGGTTTCTTGTCACGAGCTTGCATCAAAAGGAAGATCCCATGTAGCTCATGAAGGACGGTGTCAAGTGGTGTGGTGCAAGTACAAGATGATCAACAAGTTGATATCATTTACTTGGGGCTTGCCATCCACTTGAAAATAAAGGCCAAGTGAAGATATGCCGAAGAAGAAGTTCTCCCATATTGGTGTATGGGGGAGCAACATATGATTCTTCACCAAGTGAAGCGCAATCAAGAAAGATGGTCCATCTTGAGAAGATGAAGATCGTCATCGTCAACCTCAAGTGGATTATGCTCAAGGCAAAGGTATGATCTTGATAGGGTTTCTATTTTACCGGTCTCATGATGTTAGTGGAGAGAGCGGGATATAGGATAGATAGCTGTACTATCAAGAGGGGCTCTCGACCGAGTATCTTGATCATATCGTTCATGGAGAGCTCAAACCTTTGCATCCTTGCAATAATCTTTATTGGTTCTTATTTGGCTCTTATCATGGTGTGGTCTTGGTGCTTGTCGTGCTTGTCATGACAAGGCTAAGTTCACCGAAAACGGTTTTCATATGCGTCTTCTATTGCGTTTTTGGTTTTGGAGGTTTATTGGTTCATCTCCCCCCATTCTATGCTGACCCGGGCTGGGGCTCGCTCTTTGGGAAGCCCGTTCCCACCGCGCTCCCCTTCTTTTTGCCATTGGACTTTCCAATCTTTTATAGAGAGGTTTTACCTTTCTCCATTTAGTTTTATCCTCCCTTGTTGGACTATGATGTTTCTCTGAATATTATTGTAGACCTCATTTTTACAATTCTAACGAGCCCAAGATCATCGAAAACGGAGTCCGGATGCAAAAGATATGCCCGTTTTCGTATTGCACTTTCCGTAGTTTTTTGTGGGGCGGAAGTTCCGGCCCGGAGGCCGGAAATTACGGCCCCCGGAAGTTCCGGTCCGGAGGTCGGAAATTCTGGCCCCCGGAAGTTCCGGCCCATATTTTTCATCCGAGGTTTTTGGCTAAGTCTTTTTCTCATTTCTCTCTGGAGGGGTTCCGGAAATTTGCCCCAGAAGTTTCCCCGAAAATTTTCGGGGGTCCGGAAATTCTGGCCCTTGGTCCGGGAGTTCCGGCCCAGAAAAAATTGGCGAAGTCTTTTGTGTTTTTCTCTCTGGTGGGGGTCCGTAAATTCGCTTTGGAAGTTTCCCCGGAAATTTCCGGGGGCCGGAAGTTCTGGCCCTTAACCCTAGAATATCCGGCCTCCCGTGGCTATAACGGTCAGATTTTGGGGGGAGGCTATAAATAGCCTCCTTCTTCCCCAAGAGGAGGCTGCCCATTCTTTCCCTCTCTCTTCCATTGTTTGACCTCGAAAAAGCTTGGGTTTCTCTCCATCCCTCCAATGATTCTTGCCCATCTTTAGGGATTCAAGAGAGGAGACCTAGATCTACATTTCCACCAAACAATCACTAGTAGGAAAAGGGCTATAGCCGCCTGGGCCTCACTGGCGAACCAGAAAACAACATTCGCCAGTGGTAACTAGCACTGGCGAACACGTATTCCAGTTCGCTGATGCATCTAAAATGCATACATGAACTTTGAACTATAATTGTTATATTCCAATCATATTTGCATCATATAAGGGTTATATTACTGTTATTTAATGATTTTTGATAATATATAATGATTTACCCTTTTTATGGAATTAATCCTACGCAGGCAGAAAACCCCTTTTTCTTTCTTTAATTGTTTCAGGACCTTAACGACATCATAATGAGCTATAAATTTAGGGGGATCATTATTTTGGAAGGACAAGATTATGGAGCAAAAGACGTCAACAAACGGAGGCCGGGAGGCCAAAAGGGAGGGTCCCACACGGCCCCTGTACCTGGCCGCGTGGGCCTACCCCATCTGGCCCTCGTGTCCCCAATTGCATCGATCCTTCGCCCCTAAGCATCCTCATGACCTAAAAACGACTATATAAGAGGTCCCCCGACGTTTTTCCAGAGGAGAGCCGCCACAGGAGAGAAACAAGAAACAGAGATCAGGAGGCCGAAGATCGGAGGGGGGAAACTCCGGCGGAGCCCTGCCGGAGAGGTCTCCACCTTCTCCATCGACATCTCCACCGTCTCCATGATGAAGAGGGAGTAGTCCACCGCTGGACTATGGGTTTGTGGCAGTAGCATATGTATCTCTCTCTCTCTCTCTCTTGAGTTCCATTAGTTAGCACCGTATGAGCTGCCGAACATGATTACGGTCACCGTTGTATTACCATTGTGGTGGATCTTTCTATGAGTTAATATATGTTGAGATTGCAATGTTTGTTTCAGTTATGAAAGTAGATGCATATTATGTACCCCGTTCTTATATCCTTGTTATGATCAAGCATGTTTATGCAAGCGTGTGTGGGGGAACATGTGCATTAGTTGGAGTAACGGGGGTGGTGAAGTGATAAGTTGACAACTTGATATATCATGATCCATTGGGTGTTTACCTTACTTTGTTGCCTCACTAGGGATAAACCAAAATACCATGTTGAAGGGTAGGAGGAGTGTCATGCCTCTACCTAAGACTAGATCCAACATGTGTTTATTTTAACTTCATGTCATTGATCTTAAAGCTATACTCTGATGTTATCTTAATTACTAAGGTGCATGATTTATTTCACATCTTGGTGGAGTATAAGTGAGACTCATAATCTCTATGTTAGGACGTGATGCCCATATAATTAGTAACATGAAAGAACTTGTTTGCAATCTCATATGTTAAGTTTATGTCTACTTGTTTGCCACACTATATTAAAGAGAGAGTGCATGTGTGAAACCATGAACCCCGGTCCATTTTTAATCATAAGAAACACTTTTCCAACCACTTTCAAGCATCTTTTACATTCAGCCATTTTAAAATCAGAAAACACAAAAACACTTTTACTTCTTGCATTCACATATAAAAACCCCAAAAATACCATCAATCATCATTGCTATCATCCTTGCATTATTATTCATCACCATTGCATTTTTATTTGCTGTTTTGCATTCATTATTATCTTAATAACATTCTCACATCGTGTGCTTGACAACCACTTGGTGAGGTTGAGGGCACAAAGCAATTTACTTGTTTGCAGGAAATCTAGAAAAGGACAAGAAGATAAAACCCACACTACTGATTCCCCGAGAGTTCGATATTAAACCCTCGAGTCACCTTCTTGGGGAAAAACTACCACTCCTACATACTCTGCACTTGGAGGCTCAACCTATCCCTTATATTTATTATTTTCCTTTCAGGGTATCAAGAGGCTTGTTGGCATAGTTGAGGGAGAAGAACACTCTCATTAATTCTGTCATCATTCGCCTGTGGTAATACAAGTACCACTGGCGAACGGAGATCCCTACTCGCTAGTGGTAAGCGTGGGTTCGGGCAACCCTAGCGGGGCCACCTACCATTGGCGAACCGTCAGAGTGGTTCGCCAGTGGTAAGTTAAGTACCACTGGCGAACCAGAGATCCAGTTCGCCAGCGATAGGTAGTACCACCCTATACATACGCGCACGGTCGAGCTCCCTCCTGACCTATCTTCCTCTCTTCCCCTCGCGCCGCCACCACCTTCTCCATCTGACTCCCTCCCATTTTCTTCCCCGCTGTCCCGTGCCACCCAAAGCCCTAGCCGGAGGAGCACGTCGTCGGCACCATGGGAGCTGCCGCGCCGGGCTAGCGAGGAGGAGCACTGCTACGACTATGTCCTCGACATGCGTAGAACCGGAGCAGAACGACCACACCAGGGTCTGCTTCCCCTTCGTCCTCTACCTCCTCTCCGGTCACCGACGTCTACCCCATCACCGGCTGCTTCCTCGTCATCCACCTCGGCCCGATCTGCTCTTCTCCGGCCTAGGGTGAGCATCACCGCCGCCGGGCATCTTCCCTCTCCCTCTTCCCCCTGCTCTGGGTGCCTGCCTTCGTGCAGCACCACTGGAAGTCGTAGGTCGCCGACGAGCACAAGCACGAGCTCGTGCTGCTCCTGCCGCGCACGCTCGTGCACGACCCATGCACTGCACCACACCAGCACCTGCACGCGCACGATCCCCTCACCCGCTCCGCCAGATCATGGTGGTCACCGTCGGCCGCGCTCCATCGCCGATGTTGCCTGTCGCCTGTTGACTGAAACTTGTTTCAGTTAAGGTTCAGTTAACAGCACCACGATCCCTAAGGTTTAGTCGCCGGTTGACTGAAACTATCTGGATTAGCATTGATTAGCTAGGCCTAGTATATTTAGCATTTTGGAAGAAACACAGGTTTAGCTGGATTAATACATGGATTAATACACTTTAATATTGCTGCCTATGATTTGCTATGTAGCTAGCATTTGTTGTCTAAATCTGTTGACTCGATCGATGAGCTATTTAGGGTTGCTTGTGTGTGTGCCGATGATTAAAAATGTTGTGGCACTATGTGGTAACCCTGAAGGCTACTAATAATTGTGTGTCCGACCTAAGTATGAGGCACAAATCAAATTGATTTTTGTTTAATTTTTGTCTTTTTCTATATGTTGATGTTTTTATTTTTTTCTCTTTTTCTTCGATAGCCGATGATTAAAATGTTGTGGCACTAGGTGGTAGGCCTGCAGGTCTTGTGAGCCTTGTGATATGCACAAGTACCAAGTCTTGTGCATCATACTTGGCTCACAAGATCCTGTAGGGCTACTTGTGTGTCCGACCTAAATATGAGGCGCAAAATCGAAATCATTTTTATTTTGTTTTGTCTTTTTCTTCGAAAGCCGATGATTAAAAATGTTGTGGCACTATGTGGCAACCCTGAAGGTCTGCGGAGCCTTGTCATATGCACAAGTACAAGTCCTGTGCATCCTACTTGGCTCCATCGATCCTTCAGGGCTACTAATAATTGTGTCCGACCTAAGTATGAGGCGCAAAATCTAAGCCATTTTTATTTTGTTTTGTTTGTTTATTCAAAAGCCGATGATTAAAATGTTGTGGCACTAGGTTGTAGGCCTGCAGGTCTTGTGAGCCTTGTGATATGCACAAGTACCAAGTCTTGTGCATCATACTTGGCTCACCAGATCCTGCATGTCTACTTATGTGTCCGACCTAAGTATGAGGCGCAAAATCTAAGTATTTTTATTTTGTTTTGTTTGTTTCTTCAAAAGCCGATGATTAAAATATTGTGGCACTAGATGGTAGGCCTGAAGGTCTTGTGAGCCTTGTGATATGCATAAGTACAAGTCTTGTGCATCCTACTTGGCTCACAGGATCCTTCAGGTCTACTTGTGTGTCCGACCTAAGTATGAATTGCAAAATCTAAGTCATTTTTATTTTGTTTTGTCTATTTTTGTGAAAGCCGATGATTAAAATGTTGTGACACTGTATGATTCAGGGAGGAGCTAGTGAACCTTGTGATATGCACAAATAAACATTTTGTGCATCCTACTTGGTTCACTTGCTCCGTCTCTGAAATGTGTGTCCAATTTAAATATGTATGAGGCACAAATCCGAAATCATTTTGTTTTTTCTCTCTCTTTCCGAATACCGATGATTAAAATGTTGTGGCACACTATGTGATTCGGGGAGGTGCTAGCGGACCTTGTGATATGCACAAATAAACATCTTGTGCATACTCTTACTTGGTCCGCTTGCCCCGTTCCCAATCAATGTGTGTCCAATCTATATATGAGGCATAAACTCGAATCATTTTGTTTCTTCTCTATGAATTGGCAAAGCCGATGATTTAAACTATGCCACTGTAAAGGCAAGGAGAGTGTCTACAATGCCTTGTAGTATATACAATTGGAGTGTTTGTATTAATACATGGTCTTGTAGACACTCTTTTTGCCTTGTTTTGCACGACAATGATATATGAGGCTTTCCATTGTTAACTTCTCGCATTTCGTAAATTTTAATATTACTTTTGTAAAAAAAATTGACTTACGCATTTTTGACTTAGGTGTTCTCGACGACGATGTCCATGTTGGACCAGAGGGGCGATGTGCGGGACTGGGCTCCAACGGGCTGGCACTGGGAGGTGCTACCTTCCGGGACGTGCAGCTTGGTGAGGAATCCGGGTGACGTCGTCGACCCGGATCTTCCGTGGTGGCATTCGCGTGGGCCACGCTCGGTGCAGAGGGAGCCGGTCCCTGAGGAGGAGGTACGTCACCGTATCAGGGAGGAGGATGAGCACGTCCGTCGCTACATATATCTATTGGATAGACAGTATGACAGTAGGTGGTCGTTTCTTCAGAGGGTTCCTCCTCACGTGAGCTATGACCCTGTGAGGGTTCCCTCTCTTTGGATGCGCAGCGCCGGTGGCTCAGCACCCCGCGGCTCAGGAACCGGTCGAAGTTAGCTTAAGAGCTTCATGTATTAGCTAGTGGTATGTAATAATATGATGAACTATGATTGTGATCAACTTTGTCTACTTATACTGTTTTGGAAATTGTGCATTTGTACTGGTTTGTCAAATATTTCTCTATATATACTGCTGAATATGAATTTTGCTATATATAAATTGCTGTAATACATTTCTGCTTTTATTTTAAAAGCAGAAACATATATTACTGGCGAACAGGTTCTTGTTCGCCAGTGGTAATGTCTATCGCTGGCGAACAAATAACTGGTTCGCCAGTGGTATCGCACTTACCGCTGGCGAACATGATGTTCGCCAGTTGTAAGCTGTTACCACTGGCGATAGTACCACTGGCGAACCACCTGTTCGCTAGCGGTAGACGAATTCGGTTCGCCAGTGGTAGGCTTTTTCCTACTAGTGAATCTCTCCTCTAAGTGAGGGGAACCCTTTGGATCTAGATCTTGGGATTCATTTGTTGAGTTCTTCTTAGTTCTTCCTCTCTTCTCCCCCCACAAGCATTAGTTGCTTTTGTTGGGATTTGGGAGTGCAGGATTTGAGCACTTGTGCTCTTGCTCTTGCATTAGTTGCATCGGTTTGCTCTCTCCACAAAGATCCGAGGAAGTTGAATGTTGAGAAGCTTGTTACTCTTGGGTGCATTGTGTTCCCAAGAGCTTGTGCCTCTTGGGTGCATTGTGTACCCTAGATGGTTGGTGGTGTCATGAAGACTTCGAGTTGTGACGCTTCGGGCAAGGTTTGGGAGCCCGATTGAGTTGTGGGTGTGTGCCCCAAGATCGTTGTAAAGGCTCCGGATTCCGCCTTGAAGGATTCCGATAGTGGAAGGTGAACCTAACCCTTGGGGTGAGGTTCATCAGAGAATAGGGTGAGGCCTTTGTGGCATCTTGAGTAGGCCTCTTGTGGCGAGCTCACACCCCTCCAACGAGACGTACTCCCTTAACAAGGAGGAACTCGGGAATACATCCTCGTCTCCACGTGCCTCGGTTATTTCTATACCCGAGCTCTTTACTTATGCAATTTACATTGTGATAGCCTTCGTGCTTGATGTCATATATCTTGCTATCACCTTGTTGCTTGCCTTGCTTAGCATAAGTTGTTGGTGCACATAGGTGAGCCTAGTTTATTTAGGTTGTTGGCTTGTTAATTTAAACACCTAGTTTTATTCCGCAACTATCAAGGCTTAAACATGAAAACTTTTAATCACCTATTCACCCCCCTCTAGGCGACGTCGTTTGTACTTTCAACTTGTCGGGCCACCTCACCTGCTGGAGCTCGGGGGTGAAGGCCAGACAACCTCGTCTGTAGTGGACGGCCGAGAGGCCAGCCTCTCGCGGGTTGGTGTCACGGGCATCCTGGGCGGGGCGGGCCCGTCGGTCTTCTCGGGCCCGTTGATTTGCACCACTGTTCTCGCCGTCAGTGTGCACGTCCCGCCGAGGGCTAGGCGTGGATGAACCAATGGATACATGATCCCACCCATCATTAGCAACCCCAGTCCGCCTAAGAACGGTCAGCGTCGGGGCGAGTGGTGCTGGCCCAGCCGTTGGGATTGTCGTTGGCCCTCCCTGGGAATGGGAGCGTGTGCGCACAAGCCCTTTTGCCCGCGGGCAAACTCGAGAAGGCTGGCGATGTGGGCACTCCATAGGTCATAAGCAGGAGTACTGATGCCGTGGATCACACGTTCGCTGGGGAACCCCAAGAGGAAGGTTTGATGTTGCATAGCGGCAGTTTTCCCTTGATTACAAAACCAAGGTTATCGAATCCAGTAGGACTTGGAGAAGGCTTAGCAAGGTGTCAACGATGCCATTTACGATAATTGACATGGACCTGCATATAATCACAAACAGACTACTTTGCCCCAGTGAAACACACAAAGAATTAAATGTGCAAGTGTAAAATATGATGAGAGTAAAATAGACCAGTGAGCAAATGAGTACGGAAAGCTATTAAAACAGTTGTAAGCAGTGTAGGAAAATAGGACCGGGGTCCAAAGATAACTAGTGGTGTCTCTCCAGAAGATATGCATGATAGGTAAACAAATTACAGTAAGACAATTGACAAATTGTGGGCGCATAACAATGCAATCATAAAACAATATAGTTCACCGTTTCATCTAATATTGGCATTATGTCAAAATACATAAACCGTTATCCAACTGCGTCTATGACTAAGAATCCACCCCCGAGATCGCTATCCAGCATGTCTCCCAAAAGTATTAAGCTGCAAGCAACAGTTCATCGCAATAAGCATGGTGCATAATATAAGCAATGTAGTAACACAAGGAAATAAACACCGCTGTTTTCTCCCTAGTGGCAACAATACGAACTTGGCATGAGCATTTCTGTCAGTCGCACTCTGCTCAAGAAGGCATGAACCCACTATCTAGCATAAATACTAACAATTACTTGGACAAAGCATCCACTAGCATCGGAGAGCATGCAAGATCATAGATAAAACATAACACAAAGATGAACAAGAGTAATGATTTCCACAATTCATCGGATCCAAGCAAACACATCATGTAGCAATTACAGATAATATTACCTTGATCATGATAGGCAGCTCACAAGATCTAAACAATGGAGTACAAGGAGAAGAGACAACCATCTAGCTACTGCCATGGACCCATAGTCCCGTGGTGGACTACTCACGCATCACTCTGGAGGCAGGCATGGTGGTGTAGATGCCTCCGGTGATGTTCTCCCCCTCCGGCAGGGTGACGGGAAGAGCATCAGAATCCTCCCGATCTAGGGTTGGCGACGGCGGTGGCCTCGATGGTTTTCTGGAAAATGTAATCTCGTTTCGAGGGTTTTCAGGACGAAGGGAATTTATAGGCAAAAGGGCAACTTGGGGAGGCGCCCGAGGCGCCCTAGTGGGACCCAGGCACGGTCCAGGTGTTGACCGTGCCTGGGGGGCGTCTGTGGCCCCCTGCAGGCCTCCTTTTGGCTCCGTCTTTGTTTATTCATAAAAATAATATATGTAAATTTTCAGCTGATTCTGAGAAACTTCCCCGAACAACTTTTCTGAAACAAAAAGAAAGCAGAAAATAAGAACTGGCACTGGGCATCTTGTCAATAGATTAGTTCCATAAATTATGTTAAAATGATATAAAACATTATAAAAACATGTGGCAATGATATATAATGAAGCATGGAACATAAAAAATTATAGATATGTTTGAGACGTATCAAGTACCCTACGGGGGCGGATACTCCATCAATGCGTTGGCCATGGCAAGCGCTGATGGCGTGATGTTGGGAAACCCAGAGAGGAAAGTATGATGCAGTACAGAAGAAGTTTTCCCTTAATTACAAAACCAAGGTTATCGAATCCAGTAGGACTTGGAGAAGACTTATCGAGGTGTCAATAGCGCCGTTTCTCGATTATTGACGTGGACCTGACACAATCACAAACAAACTACTTTGCCCCAACAAAACATAGAGGTTGTCAATCTCTCTGGCTTGCCAAACACAAAGAATAAAATGTGTGGATTGATACGTGCATTTTATATCATCATTTTTTATACCTTATATAATCTTATTAGAATGTTATTTGCACTGTTATATCAATGTTTTGGATGATTTATGGGACTTTCATACAAAGTCCCAATTTTTGGCATTTAATATCTGGGAGGCAGAATACCCCCTTTTCTTGTTTTTATTGTTTCAGGAGTTTCGCGAACTCAAATAATTAAAGGAAAAATACCACGCCAGTTTTTCATCAGGAGAAGGGTGGAGGAAAGAAGACCGAAGACAGGAGGGCCACGAGGGCCAAATGGGGTGGGCCCACGCGGCCAAGTACAGGGGCCGGGTGGGACCCACCAAACAGGCCCTCGTGCACTTCCTCGCGAGTGGCTTTTTATGGATGCCTTCATCTTCGACGAAAAGGGACGCCCTAATTTTCCCCGAATTATCTGAGGCCGTGGCGGCGGCGGAGCTCCTGATTCTCTCCGAAGGGGGTCAGATCCTGCTGCTCCGGAGCTCCGGAGAGGGGGAAATCACCGCCATCATCATCACCTCTCCTCCTTGGCGTGGGAGGAGGCCTCTTCATCACCATCATCACCATCACCAGCACCATCTCCATCATCATCTCCGTGATCCACTCCGTTCCCCTCATAGTTTGAGAGTTGCTTTACCCTAGATCATTGCCTTGTGCTCCTATTCATGTTTGTGATTGGGTACTTGTCATTATTTGGTGGTGAAGTATTTATTTCAGATTGTGTTGTACCCTTTATGCCACTGATTATGATCATGTTTGCACGTTGTGAGTAGTTCCCGTATGTTCCTGAGGGCATAGGATGAATTGGCAATGATTTATATATAACATGTGTTGGTATTTTGTCAAGAGTTTATCTTTTATGTGATTCTATGATGGTGTTGTGCGAACATCGACTGCATAACACTTCACCTTTAAAGGGCTCATAGGAGAGCAACATAGTGTAATGAATTGAGCAAGACTTGGGAGGACAACTAAGCCCAAGACGGAATCATGCAGTTATTTTATGTGGGTAGTAGTGTCGGGGACCTTAGAGTGTAATGCTATGGTGGGACTTTATGTCTTAATAATTCTTGTGCAAGTCATTAAATTGGCCACATGATCCATCATAAGGGGTTGTAGTTTAATTATTTAGCTATGCCTAGTTATGGCTCCGCCCCAAAGAAGATTAAAACTTGACAAGATATGCAACGTGTTGTTTAATAAATCTCTATGCCTAGTGATATCCATGCCGCCCTCGGGAATGTTTTCCACTTATACGTTACACACCACTTGAGCTTGTCCTCTTGCCACATAGAGTATTGGGCTTTCTCTCTCTTTGAGAGCTTTCTATTTGCTACCATTTGTCTTAAAGCATTTTTATTTCTTTTGCAACTATACAACCAAAAAATCCCAAAAACATTTGCATCTTTTATTGTTTTATTTATCATCCTTTCTAACCAATACCTTCAGCTCCTCATGGGTTCGACAACCTTTTCTAATTGAAAGGTACTACAATTGATCTCCTGCACTTGGGAGCCATCATGGATGTAAAATATGATGATGATGACATATGACCAGCGAGCAAATGATGATGAAAAGCTATGAAAACGGTTGTAAGCAATATAGGAAAATTGGACCGGGGTCCACAGTTTACTAGAGGTGTCTCTCCAAAAGATATACATGACGGGTAAATAAATTACAGCATGGCAATTGACAGAATTGTAGGCGCACAACAAGGCTATCATTAAACAATATAGTTCACCGCTTCATCTAATATGGGCATTATGTCAAAATACGTAGACCGTCATCCAACTGCATCTATGACTAATAATCCACTTCGGGATCGCTATCCAGCATGTCACCCAAAAGTATTAAGTTGCAAGCAACATATCATTGCAATAAGCAAAGTGCATAATATAAGCAATGTAGATAAAATGAAGAAATCACACCGTTTTTTTCTCCCTAGTGGCAACAACACATCTCTAGCCTTAACCGTTCCTATCACCGAACTCAGACAAAGAGAGGCATGAACCCACTATCTAGCATAAATACTCCCTCATACAACACTAACAATCACTTGGCCAAAGCAACCACTAGCATCGGAGAGCATGCAAGATCATAGATAAAACACATAACTGAACAAAAGTAATGACTTCCACAATTCATCGGATCCATGCAAACACAATCATGTAGCAATTACAAATAGGTGATCTTGATCATGATAGGCAGCTCACAAGATCTAAACAATGGAGTACAAGGAGGAGAGACAACCATCTAGCTACTGCTATGGACCCGTAGTCCCATGGTGGACTACTCACGCATCACTCCGGAGGCAGGCATGGTGATGTAGATGCCTCCGGCGTCGATTCCCCTCTCTGGCAGGGTGCCGGGAAGAGCTTCTGAACCCTCCCGAACTAGGGTTTGAGATGGCGGCGGCCTCGGATGTATTCTGGAAATTGTGATTGGTTCTCCTCTATATTTAGGACAGAGGGGAATTCATAGGCGAAGGGGCGACGCGAGGCGATGGACAGGGGCCCCAGGTGGGCCCCAGGCGCGGCCAGGAGGGCACGGCCAGGTGGCGTCTGGCGCCCTTGTGCCTCCCCTCTGACTGTCCTTCGGGTTCCGTCTTCGTTTCATATTGGAAATAATTCTCGTAAATTATGAGCTCAATCCGAGAAACTTTCTAGAACAACTTTTCTGAAACAAAAAGACAGCAGAAAACAGGAACTGGCACAGGGCATCCTGTTAATAGGTTAGTTACATAAATCATGCCAAAATGATATAAAAACATTGTAAAAACATGTGGCACTGATATATAATCAATCATGGAAGATCAAAAATTACAGATACGTCAGAGACGTATCAGTATCCCCAAGCTTAACTTCTGCTCGTCCTCGAGTAGGTAAGTGATAACAAAATAATTTTTGAAGTGACATGCTACCAATCACAATCATGATCAACTAATCATGTAAAGCATATGAACTGAATGCAATGATCCAAAACAAAAGTTCATTGAACGAAACAAACAATGATTAACAAGGTGAAACATCTAAATAAGAATCTACTAGCAAAGAGTACTTTCAAGATTTAAAAGCATAACACTTGACAATAATTGGTAAATCACAAAGCAATGTTGATTCAACAAAGGAGTTTTGCCAACACAAAGGAAAATTTAAGTTTTCGGCATAAAGCTGTTCAGTACGGATTCCTATAGTACTGTTCGGGGAGTCGATAAGTAAATTCCTGTGGATGTCTACTTGCCGGGCTGCCCACCTAAACCGGAGGCGGGAAGTGGTACGTGAGGGGTCTCCCGAACTTCATGGAAGACACCCAAAAAAAAGCAAAAAGGAACATAACCTCCGCATCTTTCTTTTGGACTTGAGGGATCTTCAATGTTCCAATTAGTTCTGACTGAGTTTTCAAGAAACTGCTAGAGTTTTAGCAAAAGCTGCCCTACGAGGTCGCATTGATTGGTTGAAAGGGTTGAAAGAAAACGTAGTTCTTGGGGGGATTATACCTGTTGGTACCGGATTCCAAAAATTGCTAAAGCATCCATGGCTGAATGGTGAAAGCGCCCACCAACCTAGAAAGACAAAATGTTCGGACTAGGTAAAGGTTGTCGTAGCACTATGACGATCGGTATTGAGGAATGTCTCCAAGTCAAAAGAAGAGAAGAATCTATACATCGTAGGGTAACTCCATCTTTATCAGCTCTGCTCGCTCCAAAGTCTTGAGGGAAGGATATAGTGCCAAAAGCCTTTCCTTCCTTGTCCAGTAAGGTATGAAGCACTAGCTCAACCACAGCTACAGCTTCTTCTCGAGTAGCTCTTATTCCACCTATAGCACCGCTTACGCACCTACATTCCCAACAAGCTAGGGCAAATACATGAAGTCGGAATGATTCCCACACCTGGATTGAATGCTCCGCCAAAGTAAACCTAAACAATTAATTGAAGGAAGTGTAGCCCGGCATCGATTTCACGTGTTGGTTGCCCAACCCAATAAGTTGTTTTTGAATGATTCGCGTTAGCCAGGAGTTAGAGATCTCAAGAAAGCAAGTCAAGTAGGAATTGGGTTTCAACTTGCAACTTGTTTATCTCAAGATAAAAATCAACAAAAAGTTTTCACAGTTAGACGCAAAGATAACATGAAGTAAAACATGAACTAAAGTTGATACCAAGTGATTGCTTGAGGGGGTTAAGAAGGAAGAGGAAGACTGACTCAACATAAAAGTAAAAGAAAGGCCCTTCACAGAGGGAAGCATGGATTAATCATGTGCTAGAGCTTTTTTTTTATAGAAGTAAAATAGTTTTGAGACAAGCATGCTTTCATCAACGACTTCACAGCAAAGAAACTAGCTAGTCCCCCATAACAAGCAAGGCTTTTAGACTTGTGAGAGCGGCTGGTTTAGAGGAACGAGTCAATTCCTCTTTCTCCTTTGTTTCACCACTAACCAATGTTTGAGCTGATTTCTCTGATTTTCATTGTGCGGAGTAGAATGGTGAATTATATTTATATTTTTCTTAAGCCACTCTCGGGTTGATTCAAGTGAGGACGTAAACCATCAACATCAGGTGAAAGGGGGGAAATGACCTTGCCTATCACAACTTATAACCAATTTCTTACTGCTTCCTCATGAGCTTAAAACAGGGGCACAAAAAGGAGAATTTTGAATATTTTAAAGATAGCACATGAAAATTTTACTTGGAGTGGTAGGGAAATACCACATGTAGGTAGGTATGGTGGACACAAATGGCAATGATTTTTGACTCAGCGAGTTGGATGCACGAGAAGTATTCCCTCTCAGTACAGAATTTTTGGGCTTAGCAGGATATCAAGAAAACACATAACAACAACTTGGTTCAATGAATGAGTACAGATATACATCATGCATAACCACTAGACTTCACACCGTCTACCTTGTTAGCCAAACCAACTCTCTACAAAAGAATATCTAGACTTTGAGAACTGCCAAGCAGGACAAGCACCACAATTTTAAAACCTTATGGTAATTCTTTACTAATCTATTCTTACTAGATGATCTACAAGTTTAAGCATTAATCTACTTCATATCTCTAAACAATTGCCAGGTATCAAAGATTCAAGACAATGGTCTACAAGATTAAGCATCACTTTTTACACTTCCTACATGATAATTTCCACTTAACCAAACACCAATCAACTTACTTAAAACAAAACAACAAGGGTGAAGCAACATGAGAAAAACTTCATAACTACAAAAGCTAACAGCTCTGAACAAGAGATGCTTGAAAACAAGAGCTAAAAGCATAAAAGATAAAGGCTAAACACTCAACACATATAAGTGAAGCACATGAGTGTATAATGAAAAAGCGGAGCGTGTCTCTCTCCCAAACAAGCATGCAAGGATCCAAATTATTGCAAGGTACCAGAAAACTAACACAAACAACCTGAAAGTAAAAGCAAACCGACCCTCCAAGAACAGCACATAATGTGTAAAGGAATAAAATATAGTATCATGAGAGGAATTGATGATTGTTGATGATGAAGGGGATTGCCCTGGGCATCCGCAAGCTTAGATGCTTGTAACTTCTTGAATATTTCAGAGGAGGCTCCATGGGGAGCCTCCCCAAGATTAGGCTTTTGTTCCTTCTCGATCTTCCTCCATCACCTCACACTTGGATACTTGAAAACTTCCTTCACGCAAAACTTATAGCAACTTCATTAAGGGGTTAGTCCTCAAAAACAATATCTTCCTTTAGTTCCAAAGCACATATCAAGAACTAATTTTTTAGAACATTAGCCACTTTCACAAAGGTCTAAGTAAAGCTCTAGCTTTGAAAAATCTTCACTTTGCCAGCGAAAGAAGAAATGCAAAACTGAGGACAGAATCTGTCAAAAACAGAACAGACTGTAAAGATGAATTTTTTCGAGGCACTTCTGGACCTCAAATCAGAAAACTTAAAACTAGAAAAAGGTATACAAAACCCTGATGCTTGCTGTCAAAATTTTTCAGCCACAGATGACGTTCTGTGAATTTTTGGATTTTCGAACAGTGAGGAACAGAAATCTGTTTCTGGACAGCAAACTCACAAATTAGTCTTCCTCTCTTTAGAGGCTATCCTTGGCACCAAAAACCAAAACAAAAAGATACAAGGGAGTTGTTACAGAAGTAACATCACCCAAAACTCAAAGAAACAGTAGGTAAAAATAAAATGGGTTGCCTCCCATAAGCGCTTTTCTTTAATGCCTTTTAGCTAGGTTGATAATTTTAATGATGCCCTAATAAAATAAGAGTTGAAACGCGAAGAGATCATCAAGAAGCAAATATCGAACACATTTAAGACTAACCCACTTCCTATGCATAGGAATCTTGTAAACAAATAAATCCATGAAGAACAAAGTATCAAGCATAGGAATGTAGAACAAGAGCTGTTTTAAAATTTTCAATGCAAAGAGAGGTGTTTTTCAACACTTATCTCAACATTGAATATTAATCAATGGTATATGGTGAAAGCAACTAGACGAAATTCCCTTGTGTCCTCAGGAATATTTTAATCATCATAAGTAACTCAACCGACTTATCCTTTGAAATGAAAAGTATTAGGCCACTAGCAGCAATCATTGTTTCTCTATTTTATTTACTTGTTATCACAAAATCCCATAAATATTTGCCTTTAGGTATTTATAGTGAAACCTTATTCAAAACCACTTGTCAACACCTTCTGCTTCTCGTTGGGTTCGACACTCTTATTTATCAAAATGACTACAACTAATCACCCACACTTGTGGGTTATCAAGACCTTTTCTGGCGCTGTTGACGAGGAGTGAAGCGCTATTGGTAAGTGGAATTAGTAAAGAAAGCTTTTATTGTAAGTGATGTTTTTATTTATGTTTGTTGGAGTGTTTGTAGCGACCTTGCCTTTAAAAAATTACAAGATCCCTGTTCTGTGCTAGTCCCTGGATCAAATATCTAGCACCACAGTTTAAGATGTAATATCATGCAAATACGTCAAAATTTATTACATCGTGGATCCAAAAAAATAGTTTATTATAAGTTGCATAGCCAGAGGCTATCATAATACAATGTTCAGCAGCAGAAAACATAAAATAGCATGGAGCCCCATCATCTTCATGTGCCACAGGAAGACATGTTGGTTGCAGACTCGAAACCCTTATCACTACCACAGAAAGGGCTATAGGGAGGTTGGCACTCTGTGGCGCACCGTTAATTGGTGCGCCACAGAATTATTTCTGTGGCGCATGGATGCTGGTGCGCCATAGAAATTATCGACTTTCTGTGGCGCATCTTTTGTCCATGCGCCACAGAAAGTCAGAATTCTGTGGCGCATGCCCACCCATGCGCCACAGAAAGCCAGACTTCTGTGGCGCATGAGACACCATGCGCCACAGAATTTCTGTGGGTCCCACGTGCAATCGTTTGGCGAAGGTCAATCTGGGGACATTCTGTGGCGCACCGTGGCTGGTGCGCCACAGAAAGCTGACTTTCTGTGGCGCACCAAGTTTGGTGCGCCACAGAATTGTGCAGCATTTTTTCACCCCACGCACCCCCCCCCCCCCGTGGATCGCCTTTTCAGTTTTGCACCAAGTGAAAGAAAATGATAAAAAATTCAAAAAATAAAATCCTTTCAGATATAGGGAAGGTTTAGGATCTATTTGTTAAGAAAAATTTAAAATACACATTTTGACTTTTTTTCCAAAAGTAGGTGAAAAAATATTAAAACGGGCATAACTTTTGCATACGACGTCGAAAAAATGCGTATAATACCTTAAAAAAACTAGAGAAAATTTCAGCAAGACTATTCAATTTATTTATTTGTGCCCATAAGTGTTTCCCTTTTTCAGACAAGCGGTATTCCTTATAATATTTCTGTTGTTCCTCCGTGAACCCACCTTGCCAATAATATCTAGTCTCACAGAAAGTAATCATTGATAGCAAGCAAAGAACAAGACATACTATAAATCAAAACGATAAAAGGACTAGTGCTGGAATTCTTAGTTTTTTTTGTGTTTTTCAGTTTTAGAGCAAACAAAAGGCAAAACAAGACTAACAAAAAATATACTAAGAAAGACAATAAAAAAGTAAAGTGAAAGGATGTGTGAGAGTCCCCTAGCTGAAGTTTCCAAGTCCCCGACAATGGCGCCAGCAAACTTCTTGATGGCGTGATGTTGGGAAACCCCAAGAGGAAGGTATGATGTAGTACAGAAGAAGTTTTCCCTTGATTACAAAACCAAGGTTATCCAATCCTGTAGGACTTGGAGAAGGCTTAGCGAGGTTTCAATAGCGCCGTTTCTCGATTATTGACGTGGACCTGCACACAATCATAAACAAACTACTTTGCCCCAACAAAACAGAGAGGTTGTCAATCTCTCCAATTAAATGTGTGGATGTAAAATATGATAATGACGAAATATGACCAGCGAGCAAATGATGATGAAAAGCTATGAAAATGGTTGTAAGCAATATAGGAAAATTGGAAAGGGATCCACAGTTCACTAGATGTGTCTCTCCAAAAGATATACATGACGGGTAAACAAATTACAGCATGGCAATTGACAGAATTGTAGGCGCACAACAAGGCTATCATAAAACAATATAGTTCACCGCTTCATCTAATATGGGTATTACGTCAAAATACATAGACTGTCATCCAACTGCATCTATGACTAATAATCCACTCTAGGATCGCTATCCAGCATGTCACCCAAAAGTATTAAGTTGCAAGCAACAGATCATCACAATAAGAAATCACACCGCTGTTTTCTCCCTAGTGGCAACAGCACATCTCTAGACTTGATCGTTCCTGTCACCAAACTCAGACAAAGAGAGGCATGAACCCACTATCTAGCATAAATACTCCCTCATACAACACTAACAATCACTTGGCTAAAGCAACCACTAGCATTGTAGAGCATGCAAGATCATAGGTAAAACAGATAACTGAACAAAAGTAATGACTTCCATAATTCATCGAATCCATGCAAACACAATCATGTAGCAATTACAAATAGGTGATCTTGATCATGATAGGCAGCTCACAAGATCTAAACAATGGAGTACAAGAAGGGGAGACAACCATCTAGCTACTGCTATGGACCCATAGTCCCGTGGTGGACTACTCACGCATCACTCCGGAGGCAGGCATGGTGATGTAGATGCCTCCGACGTCGATTCCTCTCTCCGGCAGGGTGCCGAGAAGAGCTTCTGAACCCTCCCGAACTAGGGTTTGAGATGGCGGCCTGGACGTATTCTGGAAATTGTGATCAGTTCTCCTCAGTTTTTAGATCAGAGGGGAATTTATAGGTGAAGGGGCGACGCGAGGCGATGGACAGGGGCCCCAGGTTTTGACTTCACTCCTTTTTGGATTTTTGTAGAAGCATAGTACTGTAGAAACTCATACAATTATACTGCCAAAATAGATGGGCGCGGCAATGCGCGCCATAATGATATAGTATAAGTAATAAGCCATTCATCTTTCATACTTTTCGGTGCATAGGCCAGTTGCTACACCATTATAGTGTGTCTTTTATTCAAAGCAAAATGCATTTCTTCCCTATGAAGTTAATACCCATATTTTTGTAGGATAGACTTGGGGTTGAAATCTCCGAAATCTCCACACAGAGTGCAGTTGCATCCATCATGAATACATCCACCCACCCAGCTACACTTAGCACCTTGTTTGCAACGGGTTCCAGCCTCAAATGCGTGCTTGCATTCTTCGTTGCAACCATCTTGTTTGCAGTCCTCAAACCATGGCGGGAAAGTAACTGATCGACAACCTTTCCACTCCGCCATGTCTGAAAAGTACGCCCACGAAAAACACATTTGTGTCATGGTCATAGTACTATAGGATGAACCGCTAAAGCACGATGTTAAATGTATAATTGGATTTTACCTGATGGTAGCATGAGGAAAGCGATGACCAGGAGTAGCATAAGGGTTGACCTCATCTTGGCGTAGATGTGATGTTGATAAGGGGTATTGTTACGGTTGTCTCGATTGACTCAGGAGGAGGAGATATGTAATCAAAAGAATTTTATAGTGGATGGAATTTAATGTTATATTTTGGAAACTAATTAAAAGGATTATTGTGATCAATGGTAGTTAATTGCATTAATTCATTTTTATATATTGCATGATCAATGCTAGTTAATTACATTAATTCCTATCTTTATATAGTGTGATCAATGGTAGTTAATTACATTAATTCATGTCTATATATAGTACTCGTAAATAAGTTCGTCATTCTATTAAAGTAAGGAAGAGTAAAAGGCCTCCCCCAATGAAAGTTTATTAGTGCATTATTATAGGCAAAGTGGTGATGCGCACTATAATTAGCGATGTTGTATATTAGCCACAAAAAATTTCAGTCCTTCAGTTGGATGTTGTTGAAGGATGGTTTTTGGATCCCTTGACTTGAATTCGGGATGACATTGTTGGCATAATTTATGGAACTAACCTATTAACAAGACGCCCAGTGCCAGTTCCTGTTTTTTGCTGTCTTTTTGTTTCAGAAAAGTTGTTCTGTGAAGTTTCTCGGAACGCGCTAAAAATTTACGAGAATTATTTCCAAGCAGAAAGTAGTCCGGAGCCCGAAGGACGCACGGAGGGGGGGGGACCCCAGCCGCCAGAAGCCAACCAGGCGCGGACCTGGGGTGGGCCGCGGCTGGATTCCACCTGAAGCCCTCCGGCGTCCCCTCACGCCGCCTTTTTGCCTATATAATTGCTCCTAACCTAAAAACGCTGGAACATCGAAGCTTTTCTCCAGAAACACATCTGAGCAACGCCGGCACCAAAAACCCTAATTCGGGGGACAAAAGTTCCTGTTCCGCCACCCTGCCAGGATTGTGAATTGCCCCCGGAGCCATCTTCATTGCCGTTGCTGCCTCTCATGATGAGGAGGGAGTAGTTCTTCATCGAGGCTGAGGGCTCTACTGTAGCTATGTGGTTATCTCTCTCCCACGGTGTGATCTTTATGTGATCATGAGCATTGTCTGTACGGCTGAATTCTTATGTAATGTTATGCTACTCAATTGGTTTGTCTAGTATAATTTTCGGAGTTAGTGACAACACAAAGCCTTGGTGACGGACCAGGGCGCGTGTGTGACTCCTTGACAGATTATCTAGAGTGATAATGACCATGTTTATTCTTTGTGAAATTGTGGTGTTTGTTTACTCAGACTTTGAGGTGTGCTTTTGTAGCCCTACGCATAGTACTCTTGTTTTCTCGAGAAGAAGAATAATTATGAGTAGCACTTGCTTGCTTTTAGTTGTGCTAACGTGTTGAGAGAGTTCCCTAGCAAAAGTATGACCCCTAGGCCTTGTTTCCAATCATCAGAAGACCGTTTCTAGTCACTTTTGTTAAATGTTTGCTTGATACCATTTTTATTACAGATTACAAATTCACCTTTCACCATCCATATCACTTGTATTTTACCGTCTCTTTGCCAAGCTAGTGCACCTATACAACTGACAATTGTATTAGATGTGTTGGGGACACAAGAGACTTCTTGTATCTTAATTGCAGAGTTGCTTGAGAGAGGATACATTCAACCTCTTCCTCCCGTGGAATCGATAAACCTTGGGTTACCCACTTAAGGGAAAATTGCTGATGTCCTACAAACCTCTGCACTTGGAGGCCCAACACTGTCTGCAAGAATAGAAGCGCGTAGTAGACATCAGTCACCATACGAAATTCAAAAAACCACAGAACGTGACCTGGGTCTGCAAAGTTTTCACAGTAAGCTTCAGGGTTATGTCTAAGTTTCATTAGTTTTAAGTTTTCTGATTCGAGGTGTCCTAGTATCCTGAAAAAAATCATATTTACATTCTGTTATATTTTTGACAGATTCTGTTTTTGTTCTCACATTGCTTCTTTTACGGGCAAAGTGGAGTTCTTTTTATCCCGGAGCATCACTTAGATCTTTGTGGCAGTAGCTAATGTTTAGGAACAAAGTGCATTTAATTTGTTAAGTGAGAACTGAAGGTGGATTATTTTGTTCGAGAACTAACCCTCTAATGAAGTTTATTAGAAGTTTTGTGTGAAGAAAGTTTTCAAGTATTCAATAGCGAGGTGATCAAGGAAGATCAAGAAGGGATAAAAGCTCAATCTTGGGAAGGTTCCCATGGACCTCCACTGAAATATACAAGAAGTTTCTTCTATGGAGTTTACTTTCTTAGATGAACTAGGTTCTCTATCAGTATGCCATTGACTATAGTTTTGCAAAACGCTTTCCAATATATTATTAGCCTCTACTATAGTTTTTCCCATAAAAGCACCTCCAACAGCAGAATCAAGTATATTTCTAGACATGTAATTCAGACCATTATAAAAAGAGTGTAGTATGGTCCATTCATTAACTCCATGTGATGGGCAAGTTCTAAGCATAAGTTTTATCCTATCCCAAGCCATAGCAACATGTTCATTTTCATTTTGCCTAAAAGATAGAATATTGTTTCTGTTTTGCAAAATTTTAACAGGAGGATAATATTTTTTAATGAAAGCTTCTTTCAGATCATTCCAAGTTTTAATACTATCAGTAGGTAATGAATGCAGCCACTCCTTAGCTTTTCCTCTAAGTGAGAAAGGAAATAATTTCAGTTTTAGAACATCACTTTCAACATTCTTAAATTTTTGCATGTCACAGATTTCAACAAAATCATGAAGATGCATAGAGGCATCCTCCACAGCACTACCACCAAATTGCTCCCTAGTTATCAAGTTCAACAAACTAGGACTTACTTCATAGCTATCAGCTTGTATCTCAGGTGTGGTAATAGGTTTAGCAATAAATTGATCATTTGGAGTATTTGTCTAGTCACACAACTTAGTCCTATCACCCATTTTAGCAAGTTTTTATGTGTTTTTTATTTTTTATGCAAAACTGTAAATAAAATGACACTAAACAATGCAAACCAAATTAACTAATGCAAAATAAAATGCAAAACTTAAAATAAAATATGCAAACCGAAATCTAAAAATGATATGCAAGACAAAAACAAAACAAAACAATTTGCTTGAAGGTAAAGATGGACAAGATGATGCTCACGTAGGTGCAACCTCCCCAAGCTTAGGTGTTAGCACAAGTTGGTGATGAAGTTGACTTTGTTGTGATATCCTTGGACAAAACCTTCCAGCTATGATTCCCCGGCAACGGCGCCAGAAAAACATTTGATGGCGGAGTTGGCGGGGGAGAGTCTTCTTATTACCCTTAGTGCGTTCCCCAGCAACGGCGCCAGAAAAACCTTTGCTGTCATGATTCATGAGAGTGTTCGTCTCCCTCAACTACGCCAACAAGTACTCTTGATACACGGAAAGGAAAATAATAAATATAAGGGATAGGTTGAGCCTCCAAGTGCAAAGTATGTACTAGTGGAAGTTTTTCCCCACGAGGGTGACTCGAGGGTTTAATATCGAACTCTCGGGGAATCAGTAGTGTGGGTTTTATCTCCTTGTCCTTCTCTAGATTTCCTGCAACCAAAGTAGATTGCTTTGTGCCCTCAACCTCACCAAGTGGTTGTCAAGCACAAGGTGTGAGAATAATGAATGCAAAACAGTAAATAAAAATGCAATGGTGGTAAATAATAATGCAAGGATGATAGTAATGATGATGGATTGTATTTTTGGGGTTTTTATATGTGTATGCAATGAATAAAAGTGTTTTTGTATTTTCTGATTTTAAAATGGCTGAATGTAAAAGATGTTTAAAAGTGGTTGGAAAGGTGTTTCTTATGATTAAAAATGGACCGGGCTTCATGGTTTCACACATGCACTCTCTCTTTAATATAGTGTGGCAAATGAGTAGATATAGGATTAACATATGAGATTGCAAACAAGTTTAATGACATGTTACTAATTATATGGGCATCATGTCCTAACATAGAGACCTTTTGATTATTTGTCTCACTTATACTCCACCAAGATGTGAACTAAATCATGCACCTTAGTAATTAAGATGACATCAGAGTATAGCTTTAAGATCAATGACCTGAAGTTAAAATAAACACATGATGGATCTAGTCTTAGGAAGAGGCTAGTCACTCCCCATACCTTGCAACATGGTATTTTTGTTTATCCCTAGTGAGGTAACAAAGTAAGGTAAACACCCAATGGATCATGATATTAAGTTGTCAGCTTATCACTTCACCACCCCCGTTACTCCAACTAATGCACACGTTCCCCCACACATGCTCTCATAAACATGCTTGATCATAACAAGGATATAAGAACGGGGTACATAATATGCATCTACTTTCATAACTGAAATAAACATTGCAATCTCAACATATATTAACTCATAGAAAGATCCACCACAATGGTAGTACAATGGTGACCGTAATCATGTTCAGCAGCTCATACGGTGCTAATTAGTGAAGCTCAAGAGAGAGAGAGATACATATGCTACTGCCACAACCCCATAGTCCAGAGGTGGACTACTCCCTCTTCATCATGGAGACGGTGGAGATGTCGATGGAGAAGAAGGAGACCTCTCCGACAGGGCTCCGCCGGAGTTTCCCCCCTCTGATCTGCAGCCTCCTGGTCTCTGTTTCTTGTTTCTCTCATGTGGCGGCTCTCTCTTTGAAAAATGTCGAGGGACCTTTTATACAGGCGTTTTTAGGTCACGAGGATGCTTCAGGGAGAAGGATCGATGCAAACGGGGCCACGAGGGCAGAAATAGGTGGGCCCACGCGGCCCCTGTACCTGGCCGCGTGGAGCACCCTATTCTGGCCCTCCGGCCTCCGTTCGCTTGCTTCTTTCGCTCCTAGGTCTTACTCCTTCCAAAATAATGACCCCCGTAAATTTATAGCTCATTATGACATCGTTAAGGTCCCGAAACAAATAAAGAAAGAAATAGGGGTTTTCTGCCTGCGCAGGATTAATTCCTTAAAAAGGGAAAATCATTATTAATTACCAAAAATCATTAAATAACAATAATATACCCCTTATATGATGCAAATATGAATGGAATATAACTATTATAGTGCAAAGTTCATGTATGCATTTTAGATGCATCAACATCCCCAAGCTTAAGTGCTTAACTCATGCTCGTCCTCGAGTATGAAAGTCATAAAACTAACATGAACTTTGCAATATAATCACAACATGGATATAAAAGATGATTGCTACTGCTACATAAAGTCAAATGATTCATTATTCAAGGAAGTAGCAATATGCAAACAGTTTATAAAGTGATATCAAGTATTCAATGCAAGGATGATCAATGATAGTTCACAAAGTGTAACATAAAAGATAGTAATATGGACATTCTTACTTTTGCATACTTGTGGTCCATAGAGTGTAGATAAAAATCTGAATATAAAAGGTGGACACTTTGGAGAAGATATATAAATGAGTAGAGGTTGAACATGCATAAGTTTCATCTATCCTCCAAACTATTCTACTTAAGTTATTGATTGCAATGGTAATACTTGGTGTCAAGCTCTCATTCCCCTATAATAGCATCTTGAATGATTAAAGTTAAATGTGAAAGCAAATATGAGTAGTGGCCTTGATAAAGTAAAGGTTAGATGTTTCATGCCCCTTGAGTACAAGTACCTACACCATGATTACTCAACTTGGGAAACAAAGCAAGTTTAAGTTATCTATCATTGTAAGTAATAATGGTATCATCAAGAGTCTCGACTAGGGTACCTCTTGTCCCATGATATGGATCAAGCCCACATCAAAACAACAAGACAAACAAACAAAATGAACAACCTCAACACCCTTTTTATTTACCATTGGTATAGCTTTTTATTATAAGGTGTATCACAGAGAGTTCAAAATAGCATGTAAGTAAATTTCCACCATGAATGATGCATGGCTTAGATTAGCGGCCCAGTTTTCTCTCTAACCATTTATACAAACTCATTTAAACTTAACTCTATTTCCACATTATTTCATCATGATAGGCATCCATAAACAAAAGCACATGATATCAACTAAATAAATAATGGAACATGTTGAAAGCTTTGCATGTGACAGCACATATGGGCTAACTCCCAACCTTAAACATTTATCAAGCCACTATCTTCCTAACTCCTAGGTCTTCCTCCTTCCAAAATAATGACCCCCGTAAATTTATAGCTCATTATGACGTTGTTAAGGTCCTGAAACAAATAAAGAAAGAAATAGGGGTTTTCTGCCTGCGCAGGATTAATTCCTTAAAAAGGGGAAATCATTATTAATTACCAAAAATCATTAAATAACAGTAATATACCCCTTATATGATGCAAATATGAATGGAATATAACTATTATAGTGCAAAGTTCATGTATGCATTTTAGATGCATCAATCTTACCTTTCATTTAGAAGTTGGCCACTTCAGCAACCTCTCTGTAACATGGAAACAAAATTTGATTAGGTTTAATGGCAGCACATTGGAAATATTATCTATTGCACTAATGTCTAACCGCAGAAAAGAATGGGAGAGTTTTTGTGTTGAAATTTTGTCACAGGAAATGAAGAAGCACCGAACTGAGAAATACCCAAGGATGGTCAAAGCAATAAGCTTTGGGATGTCTCCGCATCCCTCTACATCAACAATCACTCGGTTTTCAAACCTTCAAACTTTGTTTTTGAGCAACATAGAAACTTGTATAAACTTGGAGTATGTGTATGTTATTACTTATTTGTCTTACTATCAAAACACCATTTACATAAATGAGCTGATTTTCATATCTTCTATTTATCCCCTGTTTGGAGAGTTTGTTGGGAGTTTATTTGGTTGTTGGATTACTTGTTGAAACTTAAAAATGATGTGTGAATAATATTGTTTAGAAATTTGTGTTTTTCTTATGATTAGTATCAATTTGTTAATTAGGAGTGCATGATATGTTATTTTTTATGTTCACATGCATTGTTTTACTCATAAGATGGTATGGTAGTGTGGAATCCTCCTCCGAATAATTCATGTTGGATTGACTTGGCACATGTTAACACATGATTGACTAAAACAAAGTCTCATGCCTCGTTGAACTTTTTGCCTCAAAGTATTGATATCATTTTTATGCCTTGTTTAATATTGTTTTGTCGCAAAGCATGATTATGACAAGAATTGCTCTCCTAGTTGTCGCTTCCCAGTCTTTCGCTAGCCTTCACTTGTACTGAGCGGGAGTACTGCTCGTGCATCCAAAATCCTTGAAACCAGTTTTTCCAAAGTGTCCACCATTAATACCTACATGTTGTATTTTCCTGCCACTCCAAGTAAATTTGTCATGTGCTACCTTTAAAATATTCAAAATGATCCTTTTTGTGCCCCTGTTTTTAAGCTCATGAGGAAGCAGTAAGAAGCTAGATATAACTTGTGACAAGCAAGGTCATTTCCCCCCTTTCACCCGGTGTTGATGGTTCACATCCTCACTTGAATTTACCCGAGAGCGGCTTAAGCAAAATATAAATATAACTCACCATTCTCCTCCGAACAGTGAAAACCTGAAAAATCAGTCAAAACATTGGTTAGTGGTGAAACAAAGAAGAAAGAGGAGTGACCTCATTCCTCTAAAACCAGCCGCTCTCAAAACTATAAAAGTCTTGCTTGAAATAGGGGACTAGCTAGTTTCTTTACTGTGGAGTCGTTGACGAAAGCATGCATATCTCAAAACTGTTTTACTTTTGTTTCATAAAAAAAAACTCTAGCACATGACTAATCCCTTCTTCCCTCTGCGAAGGGTCTGTCTTTTATTTTTCTGATGAGTCACCATATCCGTCTTTGAGCACTTCTTCGAGAGCATAGTTGTCATTCTTAGTGTAATGTGCTTTGTTGCAAAATACTATTAACTAAGTTATAGCTATGATGTTTCTATCTTTGATATCTTTGTTCTAGTCCCCATTTGTGCTCTGCATTTATGTTTTGCGGTACCAGAAAGGGCAAGCGAGATTCCCCTCTATCATGTTTAATTATGATCATTACAATCTTGCTTGATGTTTATAAATTTCATATTATTAACTCTTAGTTCGTTGATATATTTTGATTAGGTAACATGGTTGCTAAAGTTTTATCATCTATACATCATTTATCATGCAATTGTTAAAAATCTGATAAAGCATTCAACATCAAAAATTATTTTGTTATCATTTACCAACTCGAGGACAAGCATGACTTAAGCTTGGGGATGTTGATACGTCCAAAACGTATCCATAATTTTTTATTGTTTCATGCTACTTTTATGCCTTTAACACTTGTTCTTATATTAAGTTTATGATTTATTTGGACTAACCTATTAATATTTGCAAAATTGCACAATGTTCTTGTTTTACACTTTGATGTGTAGTAATCACTTGGAGCAAAAACGTAAATGGAACCTTGCTGGAGGTGGACTCTGACTTTTCTGAAATCTGTCTCTCTGTAAGATTTCAGAGATCATCAGTTTGAGACGTGAAGACTGTTAGAGTATATATGTATATTGTATTTTCCCCACCTGTTAGGGGGCTTTCTGTATATTTACCTGTACCTGTACTATATACATTGTGGCCTTTGGCCCCTGGGAATACAACAAGTCTATTTTCCCTAACATGGTATCAGAGCAAGGTTAGGATTTTCTCTACCACACGCGCCGTCGCCGCCGTCGCGCCCCGGCACCTCGCCGCCGCGCCCCGGCCGCCATCGCCCTCTCCTCCCGGCCTCCCCGTCACCGGCTGCCCCCACCCCAGCTTCCTCTTCCCCGCACAGCGCCGTCACGCGCGTCTCGATCCGTTGCTCCTCCTCCGGCCGATCTTTTCTACGAACGCCGCCGCTACGCTCCTGCGCGACCCGCGCGTCCCGGCCTCCCCGACGCACTCCAACGCCGCCGCTACGCTCCTGCGCGACCCGCGCGTCCCGGCCTCCCCGACGCACTCCACCTCCTCCCCCAGGCCGCGCCTCACCTCCCCATCCCCGTCACCATGTCGTGGCTGCCCCGTCGCCCGCTTGCTCCTCCCACCTCCCGCCGTGCTCCTCCCACCTCCCGGCCTCCCCGTCGCCCCTCCGGCCCAGCCCGCCGAGCTCCCCTCCGGCCGGTCCCCTGCGACCTCTTCCCCTGCCGTGCCGGCTCTCCCTTCGATTCTGCGTCGGCCTCTGCCTGAGATCGATTTGATCTCGTTTTGGTTGACTTCCGGATAGCAAAAAAAAAAAAAAAACAACAGGTACAATGTCTTCCTCGTCGGGCTATGTTGCGATTCCTCGCTGCCCGGTGATTTTTTATGGCGCGAATTACCCTGATTTCGCTGCCTTCATGCGCGTCCACATGCGCGGTCTTCGTCTTTGGGGTGTGCTTTCTGGCGAGGTCTCCTGTCCGCCGCGCCCCGTTGCTCCTCTGGCACCCATTGCACCGCCGCCTGTTGCCCTTGCTTCCGATGCTACTCAGGAGGCTAAGGATGCAGCCCAGAGTGCTTATGACACTGCTCTGGCTGATTATAAAGGGAAGGTCGAGGAGCATTCTACTGCTGTTGCGACGTACCGGCTGGATCTGTCTGACTACGCTCAGTGGATAGATGAGGATGCTCGTGCTGCTGCTGTTCTCACTTCCAGTGTTCTGCCCCAGTATGCTGCTGAGTTCATGGGTCTTCCCACTGCTGCTGCTCAGTGGACTTTTCTTCGTCAGCGCTATCAGCCGTCTGGCGATGCTCTTTACCTGTCCGTGGTTCGTCAGGAGCATGATCTTCAGCAGGGCGATTCCACTATTGATGACTTCTACACTCAGAGAGCTGCTATATGGCGTCAGCTTGATTCTCTTCGTACCGCTGTGTGTGGCACCTATCCCTGCTGTCTGACTGTGCGCGCAGATCTGGAGTTTCAGCGTGTCTATGAGTTCTTGTCGCGGCTCCGCAAGGAGTTTGAGCCGCGCCGTGCCCAACTGCTTGCCCGTGGTCGTGTTCCGCTCTCTGAGGTACTAGCTGAGCTTCGGGCTGAGGAGACTCGTCTTCGTGGTGCTGGTCTTCTTGAGGTTCCCTCTGTACTTGCTGCTCGTGGTCCTCCTGTGCCGTCTGCTCGTGGTCCTTCTGTGCTGCCAGCCTCGTTGCGGTCTCCAGGTCCGCCGATACTCTCTCCTCCTCCGGCCCAGAGTCAGCCTCAGCAGCCCTGTGCGTCTCCTCGTCCTCCCTGCGCCTACTGTAACAGGCCAGGTCATGATATCTCGAGCTGCTGGAAGAGGGATCCCAGCTTACGTCAGCAGTACCTTGCTCGTCGGCAGGCTGGTTCTTCAGGATCTTCTGCTGTTGCTCAGGCTGGATTGTCAGGATCTTCTGCTGCTGTACTGTCTGATCAGGACATTATCCGAGGTCTTCATAGTCTGATCGCTGCTACAGGCTCTTCCTCAACGGGTACTGCTGGTTATGTGACTAGCTCTTTGGGCACCGTGCGACCACCACCTTCTACACAGTCAGGTACGTCATCCCCGTGGTATCTGGATTCTGGAGCTTCTTTTCATATGACTTCTGCGTCTTCTATTCTTTCTGCTCTTCGCTCTTTTATTTCTCCTGTCCGTGTTATCACGGCTGATGGTACCTCTCTTCCTGTTTCCAGTCGAGGCACCCTTTCTACTTCCTCTTTCTCTGTTCCTGATGTTTCTCATGTTCCTAGTCTTAAGATGAACCTGTTTTCTGCTAGTCAGCTTACTGATTCTGGTTGTCGCGTCATTCTTGACGCTGATTCTTGTGCTGTTCAGGACCGTCGTACACAGGCCCTGGTTGGAGCTGGCCCTCGCAGCCTTGAGTCCCCGGGGCTATGGGAGTTAGACTGGCTTCGTGTTCCTTCCGCTGACACTTCATCAGCCAGTCCTTCTGCGGTTGCTGCTTCTGTCACTGGCTCTTTTCAGCAGTGGCATCATAGGCTGGGTCATCTTTGTGGCTCCCGTTTATCGTCATTAGTTCGTCGTGGTCTTCTGGGGTCTGTCTCAGGAGATGTGTCTTTACATTCGTGTCAGGGTTGTAGGTTAGGCAAACAGATTCAGCTTCCCTATCCTACTAGTGCGTCTGTATCTCAGCGACCTTTTGATTTAGTTCATTCAGATGTTTGGGGTCCGGCACCCTTTGCTTCTAAAGGGGCCATCGATACTATATTTTGTTCATTGATGATTTTTCACGGTACACCTGGTTATTTTTTATGCGCTCTCGTAGTGAGGTGCTTGCTATTTATCAGCGCTTTGTGGCCATGGTTCGTACTCAGTATTCCACTCCTATTCGTGTGTTTCGTGCTGATTCTGCAGGAGAGTATATCTCCCAGCACCTGCGTGGTGTCCTTGCTGAGCAGGGCACCCTTGCCCAGTTCTCGTGTCCCGGCGCCCATGCTCAAAATGGTGTCGCCGAGCGTAAGCATCGTCATATTCTTGAGACTACCCATGCTATGATGATTGCTTCCTCTCTTCCGCCGCATTTCTGGGCTGAGGCTGTTGCTACGTCGACTTACCTCATTAACATTCAGCCTTCTGCTGCCCTTCAAGGTGGCATTCCTCTCGAGCGTCTTTCTGGTACCTCTCCAGACTACTCGGCTCTTCGTTTATTTGGTTGCGCTTGCTATGTTCTTCTTCCTCCTCGCGAACGCACCAAACTGACCGCTCAGTCTGTTGAGTGTGTTTTTCTTGGATACAGTGATGAGCATAAGGGCTACCGCTGTTGGGACCCTGTTGGTCGTCGGATGCGCATCTCCCGTGATGTCACGTTTGATGAGACGCGCTCCTTCTATCCTCGCCACACCTCTGGCACTTACCCGGTGGATGATATCTCTTTTCTCCTTTTTCCTGATTCACCTCCTGCTGTCTCTTCTCCACCTCCTAGTTCTTGTGCGCCTCCTCCATCTTCGGCGCCATCCTCTCCTCCGCCTAGTACTCCTCGTTCTCCGGCTTCGGCTCCTCCTTCTCCTATTCCTTCTTCCTCTTCTTCTGATGAGTCGTCTTCCGCCGATGAGTCTTCCCATTCACGGCCTGTTCGTCAGCGTCGTCCTCCTGACCGTTATTCTCCTAGTAAGTATGGTCTTTCTGTTGTCTCCGAGCCGACTTCTTATCGGGATGCTGAGCGTCATCCTGAATGGCAGCTTGCCATGGCTGAGGAGATCGCTGCGCTTGAGCGCACTGGCACCTGGGATCTTGTTTCTCCCCCTTCTGGTGTTCGTCCTATCACGTGTAAGTGGGTCTATAAAATTAAGACCCGCTCTGATGGATCTCTCGAGCGCTATAAAGCGCGTCTTGTGGCTCGTGGCTTTCAGCAGGAACATGGCCGTGACTATGACGAGACTTTTGCCCCTGTGGCTCATATGACCACTGTTCGTACTCTTCTTGCTGTTGCTTCTGTTCGACGCTGGTCTGTGTCCCAGCTTGATGTTCAGAATGCTTTTCTTAATGGCGAGTTGAGTGAGGAGGTTCATATGCAGCCTCCTCCTGGGTATTCTGTTCCTGATGGGATGGTTTGTCGTCTTCGACGATCTCTATATGGCCTGAAACAGGCCCCTCGTGCCTGGTTTGAGCGCTTCTCCTCAGTGGTCATCGCCGCAGGCTTCTCTCCCAGTGCTCATGATCCTGCACTGTTTGTCTACACCTCTCCTCGGTGTCGGACCTTGCTGCTTCTCTATGTTGATGACATGATCATCACCGGTGATGACCCTGAGCACATTGCCTTTGTTAAGGCTCGTCTACGTGAGCAGTTTCTCATGTCTGATCTTGGTCCTCTTCGCTACTTTCTTGGGATTGAGGTTTCTTCTACTGCCGATGGCTTCTTTATCTCCCAGGAAAAGTATATTCAGGATCTTCTTTTTCGGGCTGATCTTAGTGATGACCGTACTGTTGAGACTCCTATGGAGCTTAATGTTAAGCTTCGTCCTACTGATGGTGATCCTCTTTCTGATCCCACACGTTATCGTCATCTTGTTGGGACTCTTGTTTACCTTGCTGTCACTCACCCGGATATCTCTTATCCTGTTCATATTCTGAGTCAGTTTGTCTCAGCTCCTACCACCGTTCACTATAGTCATCTCCTCCGTGTTCTTCGTTATCTCCGTGGCACTCTTACTCGTCGTCTTTTCTTCCCTAGTTCCAGCTCTCTCCAGCTCCAGTGTTACTCGGATGCTACGTGGGCGAGTGATCCTACGTATCGTCGTTCACTTTCTGCTTACTGTGTGTTTCTTGGTGGTTCGCTTGTTGCTTGGAAGACGAAGAAACAGGTAGCGGTTTCCCGTTCGAGTGTTGAGGCTGAGCTGCGGGCTATGGCTTCGTTGATTGCTGAGGTGACCTGGTTACGGTGGTTGCTTGCAAATTTTGGGGTCTCTGTTACGACACCCACTCCTCTTTTGTGTGACAGTACAGGTGCTATCAGTATCGCACGTGATCCGGTCAAGCATGAGCTGACCAAGCATATTGGTGTTGATGCTTTTTATACACGTGCTCAGGTACAGGATCAGGTTGTTGCGCTTCATTATGTGCCTTCAGATTTGCAGTTGGCGGATTTCTTTACAAAGGCACAAACCCGAGCGCAGCATGACTTCTTACTCTCCAAACTCAGTGTTGTGGATCCACCATGAGTTTGAGGGGGGGTGTTAGAGTATATATGTATATTGTATTTTCCCCACCTGTTAGGGGGCTTTCTGTATATTTACCTGTACCTGTACTATATACATTGTGGCCTTTGGCCCCTGGGAATACAACAAGTCTATTTTCCCTAACAAAGACGACGTCAAATAGAAAATAACTGTTCGCGAAAGTTGTGGGAAATTTCCATAACTTTCGTTTAAGCCCAACAACAGCCCAATTGGAGCTCTGTAGCTCCGGGTAACATTGTTTTACTGAAGGCCAAATATCTGATTACGGGATTCCGAATGTTTGTGACGTGATTGACTCCAACTCTTACCATACTTGATGGATTCGACCAAGCCACGACTTTGAGACCTTATATAGGCTGAGAGGGGTTCATAGGAAGCTTCTAGAGGTTCCCAAGAGCCCTTGGATTAAGGGGCTATCCATCGGAGGGCTGGGAAGCATTGTCTCCACCGACGAAACCCTAGTTTTAGGGAGAGCCACCAAAAACAACGAATTTGCCTCCCCCTTGGCCCTCATCTACAAGGGGGACGGCTCCTGTACAGCACCAACAAGTCATGGAGGAAGGGGGTTAGGGACGGCATACCCCTTGTGGCCGGCCGGCGTTGGAGGAGCCCCCTACGCCACGCCACCGGCTGCCGCCGCCGCCCCGCTTTGCCTCTTCCTCCATGGCCGCCGCCTTCACCACCATCTCCATTGCCAATTCCTCCTTTGGGTGCCCCAGTCAAGGATTTCGATTTCGTTTTTAGAAATTTACTAGTCCTGACAAAAATGTGCAATTTTGATGAAATCTCGGACCAAAAGAAATAACCAAAATTTTAAACTTAGAAAAAATAACAGAAATTAGACGATTTTTTTATTTTCGAGCAAA
Source organism: Puccinellia tenuiflora (assembly GCA_012064385.1). Taxonomy (NCBI): domain Eukaryota; kingdom Viridiplantae; phylum Streptophyta; class Magnoliopsida; order Poales; family Poaceae; genus Puccinellia; species Puccinellia tenuiflora. Next base: position 605,148 of record QRDG01001534.1, on the reverse strand, counting down.
ATTCAAATGTTATCAAAATTTCAAACTTATTTTACCAAAATGTCCTAAAAAATTCAGAAGTTTTCAACTGGTAAATATTTTTACCGGTCTTGAACGAAATTCATTTTTCGGACGAAATCCAAATCCCTGATCCGCGTCTACGCCCTTTCTTCGCCTCCATCGCTCTGACAGAATAGATACATGCCTAACCGTGTATGGTAGGCTATTAGAATTCATCCTAACCGTATGTGATATGTATTGTGTATGTAATCAATCTCTCTAATATATATATATACGAAAGGTTGCCACGTCTTGGAGTGTCAAACATCCTCTCCAATCTAATGTATTGCTTTACATTGTATCATCCGAACTTCGGTCCTAGGTCATGGTTCTTCCGCTGCCTCCGCCACCGCCGCCTCTTCCCTCGCTCTTGTTCAGCCGCCGCCGATGCCGTCCGTCGCTGCTGGCACCCAGGTCTCCTCTCCGGCGCACTTTGGGCATCTCCTCAGCACCAAGTTTTCCGCCAAAATCATCTCTTCTAGCGGGCAAAGATGCTTTCTCACATCTGAGTCATCTCCTCCATGGTTACATCGAGGGCAGGGGCGGAGGTAGACTTATTCATGCTAAAGAACTCTTGATTATAGGCTTTGAATACATATATATGATGGGGCCATTTTTTGCCTGCTAGACTGAAAAGAATGGTGAGGACGTGACCTCCAGAGGCTCCCGCGCCTAATAAGGGCCGAAATACAATACAAGGCGGGCTCCACCAGGACGAATAGGACGAAACGATTGCTAGCTAAAAAAAAGGAGGATATTCGATGTTAGGCCGTCATGCGTCGACCCTCTGCGTTCCCTTGTCGGTGCTCCTCCTCTCTGCCACGCTCATGCAAGCGGGAGTGTCGGCCCACCATCGCATCACGCCCCTGCAATAGTGCCATGCAACAAGCGCAACGGCAGTAGTTAGCGGAGCCAGAATTTCATACTGGTATGCAAAAGTCACACAATATTTTTTTGGCACACTAAAGACATAGAAGTCCGCAAGAACAATAATGAAACTACATATTTATGTAGTCACCAACAAATAACAATAACTAAACTATTGATAGTTGATAGGAGTGATCTACTTCAATAGATATGGGCATCGGCGTTGATGTGGAATATATATCTTTGGTTTCTTTACAGCTCTATCATCCCATCATTGTTTCAAATAACTAGTACATTTTTCTTACTTTTACTTGTTGTTCATTTTTCAAACCAACAAACACTAAGTTGACTAGTTAAGGATTATCCTCCAATACTAGTTAAGGATTCAGTGCTGCTGCTATTCGTGCCACAATGCCTTCGCGCCGCTCTTTCCGAGGCAATCAAAGTCGATGGCCGTGCGCTGCACCGGCGTGGCACTTGCGCTTTTAATTTGGCTTCCATTGGTTGCCGATGATTATGGTGTACGTAGTTAAGGTTGACGTTGTGGCGCCGCCGGCGTCGCTGGTAGTAGTTGGGCCGGTGATGATCTGCCCCTCGTACGTGTGTGCTCGATCGCGTATTGATTGTTGACGGGTACTTAACGATGCCGGATCCGCGAGCGAATTAATAGGACGGTTAACTTGATGATAATTAACAGTGACAACTCCATGGCAATTAATTCATATGGTCGGCGCGATACAATTCCAATAGCGAGAATCCATCTTATGGAGCACCCGTCCAAACAAAATCTTATCAAGCACAGCCTCGATATGATGGGGACGGCCTTGCCAACTGCATGTGGTCTCAGGTTCGCCGTTTGAGGCCTAAAAACACGCGTATAATCAGGCGTTGTGAAATTTTAACATCAGAACCGCGATTTCCTGGCCAATTTTCATTATTACTAATGCCGGTTTTCTGCTCTAAACGCCCGTAAAAACTGTCATACAAATAAAAATACCACCAGAATCTATGTATGTGCACGGTTGAAAAAGTCTGGTTAACAATTTCGACTGGGAAATAAATCAGAGTTTCCAAAGCGGGGCCAAGTGTGATCTTTAGGCGTGCCTGCGGTTGCCGGATCAAAATCACTCTGCACCTTAAATTTTATGTGGGCCCTACTCGTATGAAAAGACACCATTATTCAGCCGCACCTGGTCGAGAAACAAAAGGCCTCCAACTCATCGGTCCATTTTCATCAGTTTTAAAGGGCTGTTAACTTGATGATATATAACAGTGAAAACTCCGTGACAATTAATTCATTTGATCGGCGTGATACAATTCCAATAGCGACAATCCATGGGGACAGCCTCGATGGGGACAGCCTTGCCAACTGCACGTGGTCTCAGGATCAAAGGCACCGTGAGGCGGACTCTCGCGAGGACGGTGCCCCTCCCAAGGCCTACGCACGGTCAATTGTGTTAAAATTATGGGCGCAAGCGGAATTAGCAAGAGCATTCCTGTGGCGGTCACCTGGCAGGAAGAGTCCGCAAATCCGTGCTCGGTGTCGGTCATCGGATCAGAGGAGGCAGCAAGTCCGTCCCGGCAAGCCGAGATGTCGCCAAAACGTGACCAATTTTGCTAAAATTGTCGGGATAGAACCTGTTGTTTAACCTAGTATTGGATCAAATATATCTTGGAGATAGAATGTAACCTCAAAATTATGTAGTCTTGCAAGGTTTTAATATGAAATGCAATGTTAATTTTTTTTTTTTTGAAAGTCATGACAGACCAAATGGGTCTTGGCTGCAGTGGCCAGAAAACACCGAACGGAGCTGGACACCTATCCATCTTGCGACCCAAATGAAGAAAAAAGGACCTAAATCATGTCCGTTTGGGTTGCCGCATAGGAGATGTCCTTAGAATAACCCTCATCGGTCATTCTACCAAATACATTCGGGAAGACAACTTGTTACTCGTCAAAGATCACCTGAATTAAATGTTCAACGAGTAGTTTTTTGGTCGCACAATATTGTAAAGGAAGAGATATTCGGACAGCAATGGCTAACTAACAACCAGGTATCCTCCCGAAAAAGAGTCTGAATGCCATTGCCAAGCTGAAAATGACCGCCATAATACCTTTCGATAAGGAAGAGTGACTGGGCTTTGGTTCTACTTACCTTCCCATAAGGAAGAGTAAGACAATGTTTTAACACTACCACTTATTGCACAACAGCTCCCAAACACGTTCCTCATGTAGTAGCTTAAAAAGTCATTAGGGATAGAATCTAGATGAACAAGCCAAGAAATGCCCATTAGACACCTTCCCTCTAGAGACATGCGCCCCTCGCCGGCGGCCGTACCTCTACCGCCTCCCTGCGCCCGCAGCGCCCGCCTCCACCGCCAGAAACCCTCCCTCCCTACTTCACGTCCGCTTTTCCAAGAAGGGAGCCCCCTAGCTGCGACCACACCTTGTCCAGATCTGGATAGGGCCAGTTGCTACCTCCTCCACCGCCAGCGCGTTGCTGGGTGGCCTTGTCGTGCCTACAAAGCAACGTCGTGGGCTCCATCGACCTCGACACACCATCCTCCATGGACTGCGACACCCATCAATGGGACCGTGTCCGCCTGGCGCCGCGCGGGCTTCCCTCTGTCCTCGACTCCGGTCATCATCCTTTGCACCGCATCGGCATTCATTTCCCCTGCACCACCACGCGTTTGTCGATCTGTCCGCTTCGACACCCCTGCTCCTCGCATTCAAGACGATCTGTCTCCGCCACGACTTCGAGGTCTCGTACCATCGGCCGTCCCCTCCATCTCCGGCGATGGGTGGCTTGAGCTGCACACCAAATTTTGTTGTCGAAGAATGGACGATGGTGCTCTCTCGCCAATCACCAAGCCCTGCGTGCAGCGTGTTCTGCGTCCTTGATATATTATATATTAGAATGCTTTACTTACATTGTTTTATCTTATTTTGCATGTTTTACAATTTCGTTGTATGTTGGAGTCAGGATTCGGCTGGAAAAAGCACCCATCAAGATACCCTGCTTCCGGATGCCCAAAAATTATAGAAAATTGAGAAAGTCCATATTTTAAGAAATAAGCGAAGGAGGCTGAATTTTGGCCGGAGAAGCGAGCCAGGGAGCAGGAGTGGCCTCGGCTCGTGGGCCCCCCTGGGCCTTGGGTTGGGCCCGCCCCTGGTCCATGTGGCCCTCCTCCGGCACCCCTTCATCGTACTTCTTCTGTTTGACCTAAAAACGATGGGGTGCATCTCCAATTATTTTTCTACCGACGTGTCAAGGCCGAAACCAGACATAGAGAAAAGACTCTCCTACAGGGAGAAAACTGTCGAGGAAATTCCCTCCCGGAGGGGAAAATCCTCATCATCGTCATAGCCATCGCGTCGGACATCATCGGGATCATCATCACCCCATCTCATCCTGCTGCAAAAATTAACATTATGACTTGTTTCGTTCATTGGGATCATTTCCACGGTGTTGATTACAGTTTGTAGTTGATGCTTGTGAGTTATATCGGTGAATCCTTGTTATTACATGATTGTTATTCATTTATACATCACCTTTGATCATGATCCATTTGAATGTTGTGGTGTTATTCCTCTAGTGGTGCTGTGTGAACGTCGACTACATAGCACTCCACCTTTTTGGGCCTAGGGGAATGTATGTTGTATTTAGTTTGCTTATGGTAGGGATGCCGGAGTGATAGATACTTGAAGCCCGGTTCGTAGGTTAGTGCACCAGGGATCGTAGGTTCTCGGAGTTTAAGGTTGTGGTTAGATTTTATGTAAAATACTTTCTTGTAGTTGCGGGTGCTTGCAAGAGGTTTAACAAGTGTGCATTTTTCCAAGTAAGGGCGGTGTATTAGCGCAGGTTCACTCACACAACACTTATCTCAACATTGAATATTAATCAACGGTATATGGTGAAAGCAACTAGACGAAATTCCCCTGTGTCCTCAGGAATATTTTAATCATCATAAGTAACTCAACCGGCTTATCCTTTGAAATGAAAAGTATTAGGCCACTAGCAGCAATCATTGTTTCTCTATTTTATTTACTTGTTATCACAAAATCCCATAAATATTTTCCTTTAGGTATTTATAGTGAAACCTTATTCAAAACCACTTGTCAACACCTTCTGCTCCTCGTTGGGTTCGACATTCTTATTTATCGAAATGACTACAACTAATCACCCACACTTGTGGGTTATCAAGACCTTTTCTGGCGCTGTCGACGAGGAGTGAAGCGCTATTGGTAAGTGGAATTAGTAAAGAAAGCTTTTATTGTAAGTGATGTTTTTATTTATGTTTGTTGGAGTGTTTGTAGCGACCTTGCCTTTAAAAAATTACAAGATCCCTGTTCTGTGCTAGTCCCTGGATCAAATATCTAGCACCACAGTTTAAGATGTAATATCATGCAAATACGTCAAAATTGATTACATCGTGATCCAAAAAAATAGTTTATTATAAGTTGCATAGCCAGAGGCTATCATAATACAATGTTCAGCAGCAGAAAACATAAAATAGCATGGAGCCCCATCATCTTCATGTGCCACAGGAAGACATGTTGGTTGCAGACTCGAAACCCTTATCACTACCACAGAAAGGGCTATAGGGAGGTTGGCACTCTGTGGCGCAACATTAATTGGTGCGTCACAGAAATTTTCGACTTTCTGTGGCGCATCTTTTGTCCATGCGCCACAGAAAGTCAGAATTCTGTGGCGCATGCGCCACAGAAAGCCAGACTTCTGTGGCGCATGAGACACGATGCGCCACAGAATTTCTGTGGGTCCCACGTGCAATCGTTTGGCGAAGGTCAATCTGGGGACATTCTGTGCGCCACAGAATTGTGCAGCATTTTTTCACCCCACGCACACCCCCCCACCCCCCCCCCCCCCCCCACTGTGGATCGCCTTTTCAGTTTTGCACCAAGTGAAAGAAAATGATAAAAAATTCAAAAAATAAAATCCTTTCAGATATAGGGAAGGTTTAGGATCTATTTGTTAGGAAAAATTTAAAATACACATTTTGACTTTTTCCAAAAGTAGGTGAAAAATATTAAAACGGGCATAACTTTTGCATACGACGTCGAAAAAATGCGTATAATACCTTAAAAAAACTAGAGAAAATTTCGGAACCGCCGTCACCGGGGTTAACCCGGTTGGACATTTCTCGGATTCTCAAAATTCCAAACGAAAAAAAAAGTTATGGCCAACAGAATAATTTTCCCAGCAAAATCAAAAAAATCAAATAAAGGAAAAAAAAATGTGGCGCATGTGCTAAGGATGCGCCATAGAATTATTGGGCGGGATTCGAAATTTTGAATCCCGCCAGCCCCCTTCTCCCTCTCTTTTCCCTTTTGTCCTTCTCTTCTCCACTTCTCCCTCCACTTCTCCTCTCCTTCTCCTCCACTTCTCCTCTCCCCTTTTCCTCCATCCTCCTTCTCCTCTCCCCTTTTCCTCCATCCTCCTTCTCCTCTCCTTCTCCTCCACTTCTCCTCTCCCCTTTTCCTCCATCCTCCTTCTCCTCCACTTCTCCTCTCCTTCTCCTCCTACACCACCTCCTACACCACCCCGGCGACCTCCTTCACCACCTCCGGCGACCTACTCCACCACCTCCGGCGACCTTCACCTCCGACAACCTCATCCACCACCTCCGGCGACCTCCTCCACCACCTCTGGCGACCTTCACCTCCGACAACCTCATCCACCATCTCCGGCGACCTCCCCCTCCACCCGGCTACATCCCCTCCTCCAACTCCGACGAACTCCGGTGAAATCCGATGAACTCCGGCGAACTCCGACGAACTCCGACGACCTCCGGCGACCACCATCCGCCTACAAAACGAAACGAAATGAAACGAAACGAAATTCCGGCGACCAGATCTAGATCTGGCCAGATCCAGATCTAGATCTGGCCGCAATTTTTTTTGAAATTCAAAAAAATTCTGTGGCGCACGGTGGGGATGGTGCGCCACAGAAATATTTCTGTGGTGCACGGTGGGTGGGTGCGCCACAGAAATATTTCTGTGGCGCACGGAGGGGGTGCGCCACAGAAATATTTCTGTGGCGCACGGAGGAGGTGCGCCACAGAAAAAATTTAGTGGTGAGATTTCTGTGGCGCACCCAACAAATTTGCGGGTGCGCCACAGAATGTCAAAAAGGTGCGCCACTGATAGCCTTTTTCCTAGTAGTATTCGCTTCCTTACTCGTCGTGGAACAACCTGCAACGCATATGTTACGGCCAAAAATTTGTCAGAACCATTGGAATGGATCTGGCAAATGATACTTGTAGACTCATAAAGGCAAGTACTTACATGCTTATCTGCGAGTGGAGTTCAAGGCTATTTTCATAAAGCCAAATTTTGTCCTATCTTTTAAAAACAATTTTCTTTTCCATCTAATTATGAGATACTTCCTGGAGCGCATTCAGTGTATCTCCTACCCTTGTTCTCCCATCAAAATTTTTATAAGAAATTGGAATGATGAGATTCTTCCGTCGACATCCTTGTCCAGCTGCTCAGAATTGTTCGTAGCCAGGGACACAGCTAAGATCTTTGTTTTACTACTCTCGAGAGTTTGTGCACTTTCCTCACAAGACCCAGTCAACCCATTCTATTCTTAACCCTCATGTAGTGAAAAAAAAGGAGAAGATTGAGACGAGATCTTTTAGAAACAGTCCCATGTTCTTCTGGGCAGACCCATACAAGACGCTCATCCGGTGAGAACTGCCAGAATCAGGATCCTAGAACTTACTTAGTCAAGATATAGCCCATAATGCCAAGTGGTTGCACTGGAAATTATCTAAACTCATAGTGACATTAAACCTCAATATCCTGGGTGGCAATTCACAAGTGCACGTACTCAGGTATAACTATAGAAATGGTCCTGAGTAGCCACTCAACAATTAACCTCTGAAGCAATACCAAATCTAACCAGGTGGTTCATTAATTTAGTAGATTTTTCCCTTAACTTAACTACAATAAAACAATCCTTTTTGCAGCAAGCAATTCCACTAAATTAAATAGGTCACTAGTTAACAAGTCATGTGGCTAACCTAACAGGTTTGCATAGCATATATAACCATAGTAAAGAGGAGTTGGTCAAACTAGGAGTGGAGAAGGTATATGGAATATTTTCTTGTCATGACATGATCACCAAGAGTAAAGATACTTCATCCTGATTGGGTTCATAGGTTGATATGTAGTGGCCAGACAACTCAAACAACAAGTCACACAAGGTCAAACAGAGCAATAGGAAGGAAAACATACTCATTAGTGAAGCATTTCAAAAAGTTTTTGTTGGTTCTGAATTTTGGGTCTTGAAAAACTAAGTTTTTCTTAGTTCCAAAATTTGGGATGTGACACTTGAGAAGCTCTCGCGAGCCCGCGCGTATGTGCTGCTCTTTTACTCTAGCTGCGATGGCATATAAGCATCAAACAAACAAACAAAAAAACGGACAGATAGCACATGCGACAACCAATGTGGTGAGCAATCTAAACCAAACAATATCAAAGATAGCACATACATCAGTGTGTTTTGTATCTACTGTCCAAGGAGGTAGTTTATGTTCCCTGTAGCAAGCTACAGTACTACATATGCTATTTTCACACAATTGACTCGCATCCTTTTTTTATTGCGTGAAGCAAAATAGGACATATATTGTGTACGAAGGAGTTTAGATTAAGTTGTTGATTATACTTATTTTATATGATGCTGCGAGTTACACATTGTTGGCTATTTTTAGATATCACCATTCCTTGCCTTCCCCTTAGATTTTGTGTTACACATGGAACCTGAAGGTGTCAAGGTGGGTGGTCCCCCGCAGAAGTTGCACGCGGCTCGAGGGCTCGGGGAATCTGCATTGTGTGTTACCTGAGTTGCTATCCGTCAGGTCAAGGTGTTACTGGCCGAGGGCGAGTTGCAGTATGATGTCGTGGTAGGACCGGCATACCGGCCTCCGAGACAAGTCTAAAGATGCACACGTGACTTCAGCTGGGAGACTACCAAGGATACTACATGACGAGGTTAGGGCTCGGCAAATCCCTGGGTTGAGCACCCCGGGTTGATTGAGGGGGAGAGAGATGAGCGCTGCTGATCACGATGGCTAACAGGCGAGGTTTTACCCAGGTTCAGGCTCCCGGAGGATAACACCCTACTTCCTGCTTGTCTGGTTATTGATGATGAGCATGGCTACAATGGCGAGATGGCAATCTCGCTAGGGTTTGAGATGGCGGCTATGCGTATGCGGTGAGTTGCTTAGTTACCCTAGACGAGGGACCCTCCCAGCCTTTATATGATAGGCTGGGTCTCGGGTGAACGGTGCCGATGGCACTTACAGGATGAACAACTCTGATGACCTATCGTCGACTATCTTGGGCCTCACGTCGTCCTCCTTGGGCCTTCCTTGGGCCCTCGCCATAGGGTTGATGGACTCGGCGTGACCTAGGTATCACCACCGTGGGGTAGTCAAAGAGTGACCCCACGACAGTAGCCCCCGAGTGCTTAGTCGAATCGTAGAGTCGGGTAAAGGACTCCTTCCATCTGGGCACGCCACCAGGTTCCTGAAAGGAACAAATAAAATCGTCGACTCCGGCCGTTCAGGGCTTATGGAGGATTCCTTAGTCGAAACATCGACTGCAGGGTGAAAACTGCGAGTGTTGCTCTGGTCGGTGATTTTTTGACTGCGATTGTTCTGAGTCATTCGGGAGCGCGAACAGCGCTCCCGATGGGAGTAGCCCCCGAGATTAAGCTGAATTGCTTGCAATTGAGGTTAAACTCAATTTTTCCTTCAGTCGAAAAGCCCGCTCCCGATGGGAGTGAAGAATGGACTCGAATTGACGGAGTCGCAACTTGCTTTGCATGACTTACTTTGTACTCAGCCGGTTTGGCTTACTGCTTAAGTTTGCTCAGCTCGTGAAGCTTACTGTATTTCTCTTGCACTCGAATGAACTTGTCGAGTCGACTCAGCTCTTGGAGCTTACTGTATCTTTGTTGCACTCGAATGAACTGTCCGGGTGCTCCATTGGCTTGCTACGCTTCCGCAGATGACGTCAGGGCTGACGTTTTCGGCGTGCTCTGCATCCGATGGGACGTGACATGGTGGTCCCAGTGCCAGTATTTACTGTTCTGACCGTTGGGCACGAACTTTTCGCGGCGTGATGAAGGCGCCTCGATTCCCGTGCGTAGTGGGCGGCGTGGGCGGCGACGATTGGCATCTCTGCGCGACGCGTGGACGACCAGATGAGGTTGTGGAGAGCGGTTTCGCGGGGAACGGCCAGGATGAACCGACCCCACGGTATATATTTTCACCGCGGTGGGGAAAAGTTCATCCCGTCTCCATTTCGCCGCCGTCTCAACTGCTCTCTCCTCCATTGCTTCTCCTCTGCCAGATTCTTCTCCACCCACCATGAGCAAGGTCACGATGAAGAGGGGAAAGTCTGCCGCCGGCTCCGTCGCCGCCACCGAGGCTGGCGTGATGAAGAAGCCCGAGGGCGACTAGACGAAGTCGTCGGTGAAGAAGGCTGATCTTGAGAGCCTCCGCGCGCAGGGGCTGCTGCCGCCGGCGGACCAGGCGGCGGTGCGCGCTCCAGGAAAGGAGGTATTCCCTGCCCCTCGCAAGGGGGAACGCGTATGCTTCGTGGACTTTCTTCCGCGGGGTTTCGGGTTCCCCCTCCACGATTTTGTTCGTGGTCTTCTGTATGCTTATGGGGTTCAGATACATGATCTGAATCCCAATAGCGTCTTGAGCATCGCGAGCTTTATCGTTCTCTGCGAGTGCTTCTTGGGGATCGCACCCCATTGGCCGCTATGGAAGTCGCTGTTCCTTGTCCGGAGGAACGTGGGGAAGAGCGGGAAAGTGTACCCGGTGGGCGGCTTCTGCATCCAGGTGCGTGGCGACACCGCCTTCTTCCAGATGAAGAAATCCAACTCCGTCCAAGGCTGGCAGAAGAAGTGGTTCTACGTCAGGTGCGACCAGGAGGGGCTTCTTCCCTTCGCGGCTGATCACGAGTTGCGGAAGACGAAGGCATGGGCGCACCCGCTGTCGAAGGAGGACAGGGAGGCGACTCAACCCTTGTTGGCGCTTCTCCGTGGCATGTTGACGAGCCTTGGGCGCGAGATAGGTGGGGTGCACCTCATTGCCACCTTCTTCAGGCTTCGGGTGCAGCCGCTCCGCGCTCGCGTCCAACTGATGTGGTCGCGTGATGCCGCCGGCGATGAACTCGATGATGACGCCGTCAAGTCGAAGGTGAGGAGCATCACTAGTCTCCGAGCCGCCGATCCGTGCAACGTCAAGTGCCCGGTCCAGCCGTATGGGCCGAACAACCCTGTGCCTGAGGTAGGCTTCCTTCTGTTTTGCTTCTGTCTTGTACGTTCTGCTGAAATCTTCTTTTGTCTGACCCGAATTTGTTCGACATGGTCGTTCCAGCTTTGTCAGCCTTCCTCCGTTGATGGAGAACGGACCTCATGACGAGGCAGAGTTTCCTGAGGATGAAGAGGTGGATGACGATGAAGTTCCCTCCGCCACTTCTCCGAGTGAAAGGTAGTGGAGGACGATGAAGATGAAGAGCCGCTGCTGAAGCGGCAGAAGCGAAAGAGTGGCGAGTCTGCTTCGGCTTCGTCACCCGCAAAGCAGGTGGAGGTGGAGGACGTGGACGAGGCGAGCGAGTCGTCCTCGGGTGCCAGGCACACGAGCAACCCGAAGGAGCCTTTGGTCGTGCCTCCCCTTAGCTCTGCGCCGCCGACCGGGTTCGCGAGTATGCCCTCCGTCTCCCTGGGCAGCGATGACGATGTGGACGTCACCAGGTTAGTCTTGCAACCATCACCTTGTTTTGTCGAGTGCCCTTTTTGCCTTTGCGAGTATTTGAATTGAATTATCTTGTCGCAGTGACCGTACTGGCGCTGTCGGTTCTTCGCCTCCAGAGATGGAGCACACTTCTGCTCCCGTGTTCGAGCAGACCGCGAAGGTGACCGAAGAAGGGCCACAGGCGGGTGATGCGTCGACCTTGAAGGCTTCAACCTCCTCCGTGCCAGAGAAGACTGCTGATGCGGCCTCGATGGACGCTGGATTGCTTGAGCATGTAAGTGTTCCTTAACTCAGTCTGCAAGATCTTTATCGGGTGCGCGAACAGCGCTCCCGATGGGAGTAGCCCCCGAAGATGTGCGTGACTAGAATAGTCGGGCGCAGATTGATGTCTTGTTCTTTCCACAGCCATTTTGTCGCCAGCTGATGGAGGGAGCCGCTGCCTTCGTGCGAATGGAGAAGGAGGGGGATCGACTCCGCACTGCTCTGGAGCAAGCAAACAGTGAGTACTAACCCTTGCATTAAAGAGGTTCTTCGACTATCTTCATTGCTGACTTTGCTTCGGTGATCCACAGGAGAGAGGGAGAGCCTGGCAAAGCGGGTCGCGGAGCTGCAGAAGTCACTGGGTGAAGCTCAAGAGCGTGAGCGGACCCGGGATGAACTGGAGAAGACCCAGGTTGAGCATTTGCTCTCACTCGCCGATGCTACTGGAAGTAAGTATCTTGGCTGTTCGCCTACTTTTTCTTTGTCGACCTCTGGTGTCTTATCAGTGTGGTCTTTTTGGAGCAGCAACTTTCGGAGGTGCTCCTCCCGAAGGAACTTCCAGTGCCAATGTCAGCTTGGCAGAGGCTGTCGGCTTCATCAACCACGTGTGCGCGTATGCCTCAACGGCGCTGCAGAAGTCGACAGGCGCCTTGGCGACTGTGCACCGGGGCATCTTCCCCAATCAGCCACCGCCGGTCGCTGTTGATGCGATTGCGGCTCCGTTTGAAGGCGACGCGACCACCATGGCGGACTACACGCGTGCTCAGACGGTACGTGGCTCAGAGCTCACTTTCCAGCTCCTACTTGGTCACCAAGTCGCAGGTGACTTTGAGAAGGTTGTCAGCGACTTCCCTCGAAGGCCTGATGGCAAAACCGCGTCCCTTAGCGGTGTGAAGGCGCGGGCGAGTCAGCTGGCTGAGAGGTTGATTGCCACCTTCGAGAAGAAAATCGCCAAGGCTGCAGAGTTAGCCGCTAGGAAGAGCCGTTCTCGGTCGGAGTCTGCGATGTAGACTTCTTTATTTTAAAATTCCTCTACTTTTGGTCTTGGTCTGTAATGAACCATATAATTTGCGGGTCTTCTGGCCGCAAACATGCTGATGTTTGAAATGTGAATATGTGCCTTCGAGCCTTCTGTCATATTTCTGCTAGAATGAAAGTGCTCTTTTCCTTGCTTGACACTGTCGAACTTGGCAGTCTGAGATGGGCGAGGCCCCTGAGGTCGCTGGAACTGCTGGTGCGGGTGAGGATGAGGACACCTCTTCGGCTGCACCCACTGGCCATCTTCGTCGAGCTCCTTCGGCCCCTGTGCGAAGCGTGAATGATCAATGAGTGTTCACCTACATGAGGAACAAGATTGTTGAGCTCGAGTCGAAGCTGAAGGTCGCCGAGTTGGAGTTGGAGCGCTTGAGGTCGCGGCCCGCTGCGCCGTTCTCCCGGCGTGAGGAATTCCTTCTTGGCCAGGTGGACTTGATCAGTCGACAGCTGCAAGGTTGGCCTTCTAGCACTTTGCTTCGGCTTCTTCATGCTTTCACTGTTCTAAGTGCTGGGTCTTGATGCAGATGTAAATTCTGACTGGAAGGCCGAGCAGGGTCGAGTGGACGAGCGGGTGGAAAGGGAGGCCGCCAGTGACTCACCCGAGGCGCGTACGTTTTGGTCGAACAAATCCGAAGGCAGTGTACTGGCTAGAATGCTGGATCGCACCTGGCGGGCTGCTTTGCTTCTGGAAGGTTGCAGGAAGACCCTCTGGCAGGTCAACAAGGTGTACTTTCCGCACAACGAGCAGCCTAGTGGACTGGCTGCGCTGCTGGAGAAATTTCGTGACGGCAAGGCGTTGAAGGAAGTCGTGCACGCCCAGCTTGTTGGCGGGGCGAACATGGCGCTGGAGTACGTTCGAATGCACAGGCCTCATCTTCCCCTGGACAAGGTGCTTGACGGCTTGCCTGGAGCAGATGACTACGTCGATACCCTTGCGGCTGCGCGTCGGATGATTCAACAGGTCCAGAACTTCAGTGAGCAGTTTGTAGGGCCACTCGATGCGCCAAAGGATGAGCCTGTAGAGTAAGACTACCAGACTGCTGTTATGTAGCATTAGTTTGTAAAAGATAATTTTCCCAAGTAGGAGCATGAGTGTATGTATGCCGAGGTAGGGGTAACCTCCGAGTGAATAAATTGTGTCTTGTAGACTTCTATAAGCCTGTGTGGCGCAGCCCCCGAGCGGATCGAGTGCGGCCGAGGTGTGTCGAGTTAGGCCTGTGCGGCGCAGCCCCCGAGTGCGTCGGGTGCGGCCGAGGCGTTTGCGAGTTGGACCTGTGCGGCGCAGCCCCCGAGTGCGTCGGGTGGCGACCTAGGCTGACTTAGACCTGTACGGCGTAGCCCCCGAGTGCGTCGGGTGACGGCTGAGGATTTGCGAATTGGACCTGTATGGCGCAGCCCCCGAGTGCGTCGGGTGGTGACCTAGGTTGACTTAGACCTGTACGGCGCAGCCCCCGAGTGTGTCGGGTGGCGGCCGAGGATTTGCGAGTTGGACCTGTATGGCGCAGCCCCCGAATGCGTCGGGTGGCGGCCTAGGTTTTGACTTAGACCTGTACAGCGCAGCCCCCGAGTGCGTCGGGTGGCGGTCGAGGATTTGCGAGTTGGACCTGTATGGCGCAGCCCCGAGTGCGTCGGGTGGCGGCCTAGGTTTTGACTTAGACCTGTACAGCTGACGAGGAGTGGACTCGGCAAATCCCAAGGTTGTACACCCCGGGTTGATTGAGGGGGAGAGAGAGAACGTTGGTGGCTGTGACGGCTAACAAGGGGCGAGTTTTACCCAGGTTCGGCCCCTCGAGATGAGGTAAAGACCTACTCCTGCTTGTCTGGAATTATCGAGGTGGCTACAATGGCGAGATGCAATCTCGCTAGGGTTTGCTTGCTCCTTGCTTGACCTAGACGACGCACCCTCCTGGCCTTTATATCACAGGCCAGGTCTCGGGTGGACGGTGCAGATTGCACGTTACAAGATAGGGAGAACCATCACCGGCCTAACCGACTACTTGGGCCACACGGTACACTTCATGGGCTTCAATGGGCTTCTCTTGGCGTGACCCAGGTACCACCACCGTGGGACACCCGAAAGGTAGCCCCACGACAGTAGCCCCCGAGTGCTTAGTCGAATCGCAGAGTCGAGTAAAGGACTCCTTCCTCCGGGCACGCCACCTGACTCCTTCGCGAGCCAATCTTCGGCTGCTACTGTCTTGAATAGTCGAGTGTGCTTCATGATCTTCTTGACTCATCAGCTTTCGACTGTCATTGTCCTTAATCATCGGGTGCGCGAACAGCGCTCCCGATGGGAGTAGCCCCCGAGATTAAGCTGAATTGCTTGCAATTGAGGTTAAACTCAATTTTTCTTCAGTCGAAAAGCCCGCTCCCGATGGGAGTAAAAAGATGACTCGAAATGCCCAAGTCAAAATTGGCCTTGTTCGACTTACTTTGTACTCAGCCTTGATGGCCTACGGAATCGACTTAAACTCAGCTCTGAAAGCTTACTGGTTGGAGTCCACTCGAATGATGAACTCGGGTGTCATCAGCTTTGTAAAGCTTACTATGTACTTGTCTCACTCGAATGGATTATCGAGTCGACTCAGCTCTCAGAGCTTACTGTTCCTTGTTGCACTCGAAAAATCTGTCCGGGTGCTCCATCAGCCCGTTGGCTTACTTGACACGCCTCCGCTTGATGATGTCAGGGCTGACGTTTTCGGCGTGCTCTGCGTCCGATGGGACGTAACAGAGTGGTCCCGGTGTCAGTGTTGACTGTTCTGACCGTTGGGCGCGAAATTTTCGTGGCATGATGATGGCGCCTCGATTCCCGCGCGTAGTGGGCGGCGTGGCCGGCGACGGTTGCTATCTCCGCGCGACACGTGGACGACCAGATGTTGCCTCGAGTTGCGGCTTCGTGGAGGACGGCCAGGATGAACTGACCCCGCGGTACATAATCTCCGCCGCGGTGGGGAACAGCTCACGCCTTCCTCATTTCGCCGCCATCTCATCTGCTTTCTCCTCCAGTGCTGTTCCTCCATTGCTGCCCTTGCGCCCAGTTCACCAGATACTCTCTCCTCCTCCGCTAGCACCATGGGCCAGAAGAGGGTGAAGGGAGCGG
This sequence comes from Puccinellia tenuiflora, assembly GCA_012064385.1. Classification (NCBI taxonomy): domain Eukaryota; kingdom Viridiplantae; phylum Streptophyta; class Magnoliopsida; order Poales; family Poaceae; genus Puccinellia; species Puccinellia tenuiflora. The sequence continues at coordinate 589,046 of QRDG01001534.1, read as the reverse complement.
AAAGCTCCGCCGCCGGCGACGACGCCGGGATGAAGAAGCTGGAGGGCGACTGGGGGAAGTCGTCCGTGAAGGCGGCGGAGTTGGACGCCCTCCGCGAACAAGGGTTGCTGCCGCCGACGAGCGCGGCGACGACGCGCGCCCCCGGTAAGGATGTGATCCCCTCTCCTCGTGATGGGGAGCGCGTGTGCTTCGTGGAGTTCCTTCCGCGAGGCTTCGGGTTCCCCATCCACGATTTTGTTCGTGGTCTTCTCTACGCCTATGGGATTCAGATGCATGATCTGAATCCCAACAGCGTATTGAACATTGCGAGCTTCATTGTGTTATGCGAGTGCTTTTTGGGGATCGCACCCAACTGGAACTTGTGGAAGTCGCTCTTCATGGTGCGACGGATGGTGGGGAAGTCGAAGCAGACGTTCCCCGTGGGCGGCTTCGGAATCCAGCTTCCGCGGCGACACAAGCTTCTTCCAGCTGAAGAAATCCGACTCCGTCCAGAACTGGCGGAAGAAATGGTTTTACATCAAGTGGGACCAAGAAGGCCTTCCCGAGTTCGCCGCGGATCGAGCTCTGCGGAGGACCAAGGCCTGGTCGCACCCTCTGTCAAAGGAGGACAAGGAGTCGACCAAGCCACTGATGGCGCTGCTCCGCGGGTTGCTGACGACGCTCGGACGCGAGACAGGTGGCATTCACCTTATCGCAACTTTCCACAAGCTGAAGGTGCAGCCGCTGAGTCGACGCCAGCCAATGTGGGAGCTTGCAGTCGACACCGCACTTGATGACGCGCAGATCGCGACTAAGGTGAAGAACATCACCAGCCTTCGGGCCGCCGATCCGTGCAACGTTAGCTGCCCAGTCGAACCATATGGGCCAAACAATCCCGTGCCTAAGGTAAACACCTTGAATTCTCGTTGCTTTGCTTTAGTCGACTGTTTTTCTTGACTCACTTTTCTGCTCATTACTCGTCAGGATCGAAGGGCTTATGTGAGCCTTCCTCCGCTGATGGAGAATGGACCTCACGACGAGGCCACAGTCGTCGAGCAGGACGACGATGAAGATGAACTCCCTTCTGCTCACTCGCCGACTGAGGAAGTGGAAGAGGATGACGAAGACGAAGAGCCGCTGCGGAAGCGGCTAAGACGAAGGAATGTCGACTCCACCTCGGGGTCGTCTCCCTTGAAGGAAGTGGTTGCAGAGGACAAGGAAGCCCGCGACTCATCCTCCGATGCGAGTGAGCCGGTTGATCCACTGTTCGTGTCTCCACTGAACTCGGCGCCGCCCGTTGGGTTTGGGGGGATGGCATCTCCTCCCATGAGCAGCGAGGATGAAGATGTCACCAGGTAAGCCTCTGCAAGTACGCCTTTTTGTCTTTGTTCTTCTTTCGACTCCTCGGACGTTTTTCTGAAGTTTTGCTTCTTTACACAGCCATCACACTCGTGGAGATGGCTCTTCGCCTCGAGAAGAGGAGCACCAATCCGCGGCTGCCCCGGAGCGAACCACCGGGGCACCCGAAGAGGCGCCTGAGGCCAATAATCCTTTGACGTTGAAGACGTCGACCTCCAAGGTGCCAGAAAGAGCTGCTGATGCGACTGCAGTGGATGCTGAGCTACTGGAGCATGTAAGTATATTCCGTCTTAGCCTTGCACTTTCTTGTGTCGGGTGCGCGAACAGCGCTCCCGATGGGAGTAGCCCCCGAAGATGTGCGTGACTAGGATAGTCGGGCACAGATTGACACTTTTGCTTCTTTGCACAGCCGTTTTGTCGCCAGCTGCTTGAGGGAGCCAAGTCCTTCATGCGCATGGAGAAGGAGGATGGTCGACTCCGCATTGCTCTGGAGCGAGCCAACAGTAAGTACCAACCCGTGTATTCAGGAGGTGTATCGACTATCTGTTTTTGCCTTTGATCCGGTGATTCACAGGCGAAAAGGAGACACTGGCGAGGCGGGTCGCCGAGCTGGAGAAGTCCCTGGGTGCAGCTCAAGAGCGTGAGCAAACCCGGGGTCAACTAGAGAAGATCCAGGTTGAGCGCTTGCTTGGACTCGCCCATGCAATCGGAGGTAAGTATCTCGGCTAGCTGCCTACTTTGTCTTGTGGCGACTCCTGATGTGTCATAAATGCGGTCATCCACGTTGTTCAGAGCCGTGCGGAGGCGCTCCTCCAGAAGAGTCTTCCAGCGAGAACGTCGACCTGGAGACGGCTGTTGGCTTCGTCGACCGTGCCCACGCGTATGCTTCGACTGCACTGCAGCAATCTTCATCGGAGCTGCAGAAGTCTAAGGATGCTCTGGCGAGTGTGCATCGGAGCGTCTTCCCCAGTCAGCCGTTGCCGACCGATGTGGACGCGCTTACGTCCCCGTTTAGAGGCGAGGCGACCACCCTGGCGGACTACACGCGTGCCCAGACGGTACGCGGCTCCGAGTTCACTTTCCGGCTTTTGCTTGGTCATGAGGTTGCAGCCAACTTCGAGGCAGTTGTCAGCGACTTTCCTCGAAAGCCCGATGGCAAGACCAAGTCGCTAAACAGCGTCAAGACACGAGCAAGTCAGTTAGCTGTTAAGCTGATTGATACCTTTGAGAGGAAGCTTGCCAGGGCTGCAGAGTTGGCCTCCAAGAAGAGTCGCTCGCAGTCGGAATCTGCCATGTAGTCTGTGTAGTAGGGTTCCCTTTTGATTCGCCTTTTGTAGTGAACATAATGAAGTCTATTTATCAATGCAATTCCTGATTCCTCCATGTCAATGTACCTCTTCGAGTCGTTTGCTATAATGGATATGGCCTCTGTTTGACACCACTTAACTTGGCAGCCTGATGAAAATGCTGCTCTTGAAGTCGCCGAGGCCACCCGTGTGAATGAGGGTGAGGGTGCCTCTTCTGCTGCGCCCGCTCGTCAACAGAGCCTAGCTGATGCAGCTCCCAGACGGAGCGTGAACGACCAGCGGGTGTTTAACTATATGAGGAACAAGATCACTGAACTTGAGTCGAAGCTGCGGAGAACTGACGTGGAGCTTGAACGCCTCAGGGCGCGTTCCGCTGGGCCGTTCAATCAGCGCGAACGGTTCCTTCTCGACCAGATTGATCTGATATGTCGACAGCTACAAGGTTTGGGCTCTAGCTGCTTCTCTTTGATGTCTTCATGCTTGTGTTGTTCTGCACCTTGACCCGTTATTTGCAGTTGTTAATCCCGACTGGCAAGCCGAGAATGCTCGAGTGGATGAGCGCGTGGATAGTGAGGCCACCGGTACTTCGGTCGAAGCTCGCCAATTCTGGGTGCATAAGGGAGAGGGCCGTATACTCGCGCGGATGCTGGATCGCACCTGGCGAGCTGCGTTCGTTCTTGAAGGTTGCAGGAAAGCACTCTGGCAAATCAACAAAGTGTTTTTCCCCCTTGATGAACAGCCGGAAGGGTTGCCCGCGCTGTTGGAGAGGTTCCGCAGTAGCAGGGCGTTGAAGGGGGTCGTCTTCAACCAGCTTGTTGCCGGGGCCAACACGGCGTTTGCCTATGTTCGACTGCATCGACCTCATGTTCCCTTGGACAGAATACTTGATGGCTTGCCTAGGGATGTTGATTATGCTGAATCCCTTGAAGCCGCACGTCGGGTGATGCAACAGGTCATGAATCATACAGAGCGACGTGTAGGGCCACTGGATGCGCCAAAGGAAGAGCCTGTCGACTAAGAAAAACAGTTTGTTGTATGATGTTAGCTTGTAACACAAATATGCATGTATGTATGCCCATATGATGTTGTATGTGTGATTTTGCACTTGTAGACCTTGTATGGCGCGAGCCCCCGAGTGATTCGAGTGGCGGCCTAGGCTAGACTAAGACCTGTATGGCGCGAGCCCCCGAGTGATTCGAGTGGCGGCCTAGGATTTTCGAGTTATGCCTGTGTGGCGCAGCCCCCGAGTGATTCGAGTGGCGGCCTAGGCTAGACTTAGACCTGTATGGCGCGAGCCCCCGAGTGGTTCGAGTGGCGGCCTAGGATTTTCGAGTTATGCCTGTGTGGCGCAGCCCCCGAGTGGTTCGAGTGACGGCCTAGGCTAGACTTAGACCTGTATGGCGCGAGCCCCCGAGTGGTTCGAGTGGCGGCCTAGGATTTTCGAGTTATGCCTGTGTGGCGCAGCCCCCGAGTGTTCGAGTGGCGGCCTAGGCTAGACTTAGACCTGTATGGCGCGAGCCCCCGAGTGATTCGAGTGGCGGCCTAGGATTTTCGAGTTATGCCTGTGTGGCGCAGCCCCCGAGTGGTTCGAGTGGCGGCCTAGGCTAGACTATAGACCTGTATGGCGCGAGCCCCCGAGTGATTCGAGTGGCGGCCTAGGATTTTCGAGTTATGCCTGTGTGGCGCAGCCCCCGAGTGGTTCGAGTGGCGGCCTAGGCTAGACTTAGACCTGTATGGCGCGAGCCCCCGAGTGATTCGAGTGGCGGCCTAGGATTTTCGAGTTATGCCTGTGTGGCGCAGCCCCCGAGTGATGGTTCGAGTGGCGGCCTAGGCTAGACTTAGACCTGTATGGCGCGAGCCCCCGAGTGATTCGGTGGCGGCCTAGGATTTCGAGTTATGCCTGTGTGGCGCAGCCCCCGAGTGGTTTCGAGTGGCGGCCTAGGCTAGACTTAGACCTGTATGGCGCGAGCCCCCGAGTGGTTCGAGTGGCGGCCTAGGATTTAGGTTGATTGCCCACAAAGGAAGAAATGACAATTCTTTTCCTTCAAATATCTTTATTGATTCTCGCAAACAGGCCGCCTCGTTAAAACCCTTCAGTCCCCTTAGGTACCCTGGCGAGGGAAAGAGTGCGTAAGAAACCTGCTGCTACTTAACAAGGTGAAGCTTACAAGCTGGGGTTGATCATGAAAGAACAACTATGCCCGAGATGTCGCCTAGAGGGGGGGGTGAATAGGCGATTAAAACCTTTTCTAATTAGGGGCTTGATAATTGCGGAATAAAACTATGTGTTTTAAATTAACAAGCCAACAACCTAATTACTAGGCTCACCTATGTGCACCAACAACTTATGCTAAGCAATTCAAGCAACAAGGAGATAGCAAGGTATGAACTTCAAGCACGAACGGCTATCACAATGTAAATTGCATAAGTAAAGCTCGGGTATAGAAATAACCGAGGCACGAGGAGACGAGGATGTATTCCCGAGTTCCTCCTTGTTAAGGGAGTACGTCTCGTTGGAGGGGTGTGAGCTCGCCACAAGAGGCCTACTCAAGATGCCACAAAGGCCTCACCCTATTCTCCGATGAACCTCACCCAAGGGATTGGTTCACCTTCCACTATCGGAATCCTTCGGGCGGATTCCGGAGCCCTTTACAACTCTTCTTGGGGCACACACCCACAACTCAATTGGGGGCTCCCAAACTCGTGCCGAAGCTTCACAACTCGAAGTCTTCGCGGCACCTCCAACCGTCTAGGGTACACAATGCACCCAAGAGGCAACAAGCTCTTGGGAACACAATGCACCCAAGAGTAACAAGCTTCTCACCTTCAACTTCACGTATCACCGTGGGGAGAGCAACCCGATGCAACTAATGCAAAAGGCAAGAACACACCAAGTGGTCAAATCCTTCTCTCTAAAATCCAACCAAAGCAACTAATGCTATGGAGGGATTTAGGAGGAAGAACAAAGGAGGAACACCAAGAACTCCAAAATCTAGATCCCACGAGTTCCCCCCACTTAGAGGAGATTTTGTTTGGTGCAAATGTAGATCTAGATCTTCTCTCTCTTTTCCCTCAAAGATATGCAAGAATCATGGGAGGAATTGGGAGAGGGGCAGCTTTTCAAGGTCAACAATGGTGGGAGAGAGAGAGGGGAAAACGTGCATGGCTCTTTGGGGAAGAAGGGGGCCTTTATAGGTCCCCAAGAGAAAGAGCCGTTGCAGGAAAACTTACCCCGGAGACTCCGGTCTGTCCAGGCCGGAGACTCCGGCCCAAACCGGAGACTCCGGGGTCATTCCGGGGTGTCTCCGGCAGGGCAACAGAGCCGCGCCACCCGTTCGACGAAAATCCAAAGTTTCAGGCCGGAGACTCCGGTCTAGGGCCGGAGACTCCGGCCTACAGAAAACCTGCAAAAACAGCAAAACGAAAACTGCAATAACTTTTTCACCCGGACTCCGATTTCGATGATCTTGGACTCGTTGGAACCGCAACGAAGAGCTCTACAAGATCATGCAGAGAAACATCATAGTCCTACAAAGGAGAATAAAACAAAATGTATAAAGGTAAACCTTCTCTAAAAAGGAATAACCGGTAAATTCTCCAACATCAAAAACCAACAAGTTTTTCATCAAGACTCCGTTTTCTATGATATTGGGCTTGTTTCAAAGATAATCACAAGCCCTACAAGATCATGCATATACACATCATAGTCCATCATGTGAGGAGGAAATCATAAGGAGAGAGTTTGACCTCTCTTAGAAAAGACAAACCGGTAAAACCTCCAATATCAAAAACGCAAGAAGATAATCATGAAATCCATTTTTGATGAACTAGAGCTTGGTATGGAGATGAATACAAGCTCTAAATTCTCACATGGATAAAATCCAAATAACAACCAAGAAAGATGATTGCATGGATGCAAAGGTTTGAGCTCTCCACGAACGATACGATCACGATACTCGGTCGAGAGCCCCTCTTGATAGTACGGCTATCTATCCTATAACCCGGTCTCTCAACTAACATCATGAGACCGGTAAAATAAAATCCCTATAAAGATCATACCTTTGCCTTGCGCATTAATCCACTTGAGGTTGATGAAGACGATCTTCATCTCCTCAAGACGAACCATCTTCTTGATTGCGCTTCGCTTGGTGAAGAATCACATGACGCTCCCCCATACACCAAGATGGGGAGAGCACTCTTCGGCATATCTTCACTTGAACTTGAGAGTTGATCAACCCGCCACAAAGCCTTGATCAACCCAACACTTTTCTTCCCTTGAGCTTGACTCCAACAAATGGAGATCAAGCAAAGCACCTTGCCAACACATGGAGACAAGCTTGGCCTTGATCAACAAATGATCTTCTACCTTGACCTTGACTCCAACCAATGGAGACAAGCAAGCTTGGCCTTGGTCAACAAATGATCTTGACACAAGCTAAAGGACAACCTACACATAGAGCTCAATGCAAATATTAGTCCATAGAGATTGTCATTAATTACCAAAACCATGCATGGGATCAACCATGCACTTTCAGATCAGGCGTAGAAGCGGCGTAACTGTGCCACGTTCACGGATTGCTGCAGACTGTCCCTGTCTTCGAGTCCTTCAGGCGGTAAGCTCCATTGCCGATTGCCTCTGTCACAATGTATGGCCCCTCCCATGGGGAGGCGAGTTTGTGCACCTTCTTCTGCTTGAGCCGGAGAACCAGGTCCCTGGGACGAATGCTCTAGGCCGCAGTCGCCGACCGTGGTAGTTGCGCAGGTCTTGCTGGTACACAGCTGTGCGGCTGAGGGCGATGTCGCGTGCCTCATCCAGGACATCCACATCATCTTCAAGTGCTTCTTCAGCATCAGACTCGTCGTATGCCACCACTCGTGGAGCGTCAAATTTGATGTCGCAGGGCAGGACTGCTTCGGCACCGTACACCATGAAGAATGGTGTATACTGGGTAGATCTGTTTGGCGTGGTGCGTAGGCTCCACAGCACACTTGGTAGCTCCTCCACCCAGGCTCCTGCGGCTCGCTTCAATGGTACTCGCAGACGCTTCTTGATGCCTTTGCCGACTAGGCCATTGGCCCTCTCGACTTGCCCGTTGGACTGCGGGTGCGAGACAGATGCATAACTGAGCTTGACACCTTGTTCAGAGCAGAAATCCCTGAATTCTTCGGCTGTGAAGTTCGTCCCGTTGTCGGTGATGATGCCGTGTGGCACACCGAACCTGAAGATGATTGACCTGATGAAGTTGACCGCTGAGGTTGCGGTTGAGCTTGTGATTGGGACCGCCTCGATCCACTTCGTGAACTTGTCGACTGCCACCAGGAGGTGAGTGTGCCCGCCTGGGGAGGATTTCTTGAAGGGACCTACCATGTCGAGTCCCCACTTGCGCGAAGGGCCACGCGAGTGGTATTGTCTTTAGTGCCGACGCTGGTGCATGCGGCTTGTTGGCAAACTCCTGACAGCCAACGCACTTTCTGACCAGCTCTTCTGCGTCTTGCATTGCGGTGGGCCAGTAGAACCCTGCTCGCAGCGCCTTGGCCACCAGTGCTCGACTGCTTGCGTGGTGCCCGCATATGCCAGCGTGGATGTCGAGTAAGATTGCTTGGCCGTCGGCTGGATCGATGCACCTTTGGAGTACTCCTGAGATGCTTCTCTTGTAGAGCTCGCCATTGATGATGGTGAAGCCTTTGGAACGGCGGACGATGCGTTTGGCTTCGACTGGGTTCTCCGGCAGCCGCTGGTGCAGCATGTAGGCCAGATACGGGCTTGTCCACGTGGGCTCGACTAGCATTATCTCCATGACCTCCTTCTCCGTGCTTGGCGGGTTGGCGGTGCTTGTTGTCGATGTAGAGGGGTCCCGGCGGGGGCCGGACCTTGATTGAGCGCTGTGTGATGCACTCGAGAAGGACTCCGGGTGGCACCGGAGCTCGATCCGATCCTAGATTGGCCAGGATGTCAGCTTCTTCGTTGCTTTCGCGGCCGATGTGCCGCAGTTCACAGCCGTCGAAGAGGCCTTCCAGCTGATTGTACAGCTCCCTGTAGGCTATCATGTTGTCAGCGATGGCATCACACTGCTTCATGGTTTGCTGCACAACCAGATAGGAGTCGCCGTAGATCATGAGGCGAGTGGCGCCGCAGTTCTGGGCCATCCGCATGCCATGATCAGGGCTTCGTACTCTGCTTCGTTGTTGGAAGGAGTTGGGAACTTCATCTGCAGCACGTACTTCAGCTTGTCGCCTTTGGGTGAAATGAGCACGACTCCTGCTCCGGCTGAGTTGAATTTCTTGGATCCATCAAAATACATTGTCCATGCATTGGACAAGTCGGGCTCGTCGGGCAGTTGTGCTTCTATCCACTCTGTGGTGAACTCTGGGAGGACCTGGGCCTTGATTGCCTTCGGGTGTGCGTACTTCAGCCCCCACGGCCCTAACTCGACAACCCACTTGGCGACTCTTCCTGTCGCGGCTGGGTTAGTGAGGATGTCGGATAAGGCAGAGGAGCTTACCACCGTGATCGGGTGCTCGGAGAAATAGTGGACCACCTTCCTGGACGTCATGAAGACTCCGTATGCCAGCTTCTGGTAGTGCGGGTACCGCTGCTTGGAATCGGTTAGTACCTCGCTGAGGTAATACACTGGTCGCTGAATAGGGTGACTCTTTCCTTCTTCCTCCCGCTCGACTACGAGTACGGTACTGACCACCCTGTTCGTGGCTGCCACATATAGGTACAGTGGCTCATTCTCATGTGGTGCCACCAGCACTGGAGGAGTTGTGAGGGTCTGCTTTAGCTTGTCGAATGCATCTTGTGCCTCCTCTGTCCACTCGAATTTGTCTGCCTTTTTCATCAGTTGGTAGAAGGGCAGGGCCTTTTCTCCCAACTTACTAATAAACCGACTGAGCGCTGCGACTCTGCCGGCTAGGCGTTGTACTTCATGAAGCTTGGTCGGTGCAGGCATGTCGAGTATGTTCTGCACCTTCTCAGGGTTGGCTTCGATTCCTCTCGCAGAAACAAGGTACCCCAGTAATTCTCCGGCTGGGACGCCGAAGACCACTTTTCTGGGTTTAACTTGATCTGGTACTTGTTGAGCGCGTCGAAGACCTTGCGGAGGTCGTCGATGAGGCTGTCCTCTGTGCGGGTGGTGACGACTATGTCGTCGACATAGACCTGGACAATCTGTCCTATGAGCTCCTTCAAGCAGGCCTGCATCGTGCGCTGGTATGTGGCTCCAGCGTTCTTCAACCCGAAGGGCATCATCTGGTAAGCAGAATACACCGTGTGGTGTGATGAACGCCGTCTTCTCCTGGTCTTCGACTTTCATCCTGATCTGCTGGTACCCAGAGTAGGCATCCAGGAAGGATAGGCGTGCACAGCCTGCAGTCGAATCGACGATCTGATCAATCCGCGGGAGCGGAAAGTGATCCTTGGGGCAGCATTTGTTGATGGCGGTGAAGTCGACGCACATGCGTAGTTTCTTCGTCTTCTTCTTTTCCACCAGTACCGGGTTTGCTACCCACTCTGAATCCTTTATTTCCCGAATAAATCCGGCGTGAAGCAGCCGGTCGATCTCCTTGCTGATAGCATCTCTCTTGGGACCCGCGAAACGCCTCATGGACTGCTTGACTGGTCTGGCATCTTTGCGGACGCGTAAGGAGTGCTCGGCGAGTTCCCTTGGTATACCTGGCATGTCAGAAGGTTGCCAGGCGAATATCTTCCAGTTCTCGCGCAGGAACTCGACGAGCGCGCTTTCCTATGCGCTAGTCAGGCTTGATGACACCCTGACCGTCTTGTCGGTGTCCGTCGGGTGTACCTGGTGAGCCCTTGTGTCGTCGCTTGTGTTGAATGTCGACTCCTTGGATGGTTTCTTCCGTGGCGGGAACAGAGTCCTGTCGTTGTCGACTGCCATCATCTCCAGCTGCTCGTCCATCCCAAAGAACTCAGAAATCCTGCTGAACTCGCGGTCGCAGCTGTCAGACCGGTCGAAGTCGCCTTTCACCGTGATGACACCCTTTGGTCCCGGCATCTTGAGCAGGAGGTAGGCGTAATGTGGCACTGCCATGAACCTGGCGAAGGCCGGACGACCCAGTATGGCATGATATTGCGACTTCCAGTCGACTACCTCAAAGTCGATCGCCTCTCGCTGGAAGTTTTCGGGTGTGCCGAATATGACATCGAGTGTAATGGTTCCCATGGGCGTGACTGCTTGCCCTGGTACTATACCGTGGAAGGTATTTGCTGATGGCGTTAGGTTGGATGTTGACCTGTTCATCCTTCTCAGGGTGTCGGCGAAGATGATGTTTATACCGCTGCCTCCATCCATGAACACCTTCTTCAAGGTGTACTCCCCGATCTGAGCTTCGACTACCAGAGCAGCGTGCCCGGGTCGTGGTATCGCCGGCGGGTGGTCCGCTCTGGAGAAAGTGATCGTTGTTTCTGATCCTCTCAGGTAATCGGGTACTGCAGGTGGATTGGTGAGTGCTTGGTAGACCTGGCGGGTGATGATTTTCTGGGTCCTGTTGGAAGGACGTCCCTTCTGTATCATGTTGATCTGCCCACGTGCTGCCGGGAACGCGTTAGCAGGATCCTGCGGCTGTGGCTGTGGCTGTTGTTGCTGTTGCGGGTAGAAGGCCAGCGCTGCTTGCGCTGGGTTGGCGACTGGAGGAGGAGGTGGCGCCTGGAGGGCCAGCTGTGCGGCTGGCTGTGCCACGGGTGCTGCTTGATTATCGCGCTGTCCGTTCTGGGGGACTATTCGCGCAAACGCCCTGTATATCTTTTGCGCCTTTCTGCAATCCTTCAACAGGTGGCGGGATCCCCACTTGCCTGTTTCTGGGTCCCTGAACATGTGATGCTTGCAAGGTTGCTCTAACTCTTCTTCCTCAGTCAGTGGGCGTCTCCGCCACTCGCGCTTGCGACTTCCGTCTCTATGGTAGCTGCTGCCACCGTCCTGGTTGTATTGCCTTTCATTCTCACGGGGGGTTTCGAATCCCGCCGCTACTAACTCGATCGAGTCGTTGCCGACGTAACGCGGCTTCTTCTTCAGGCGCCCTTCTCGCCAGTTGCTGGGTCCTGCTTCTTGCCTCGGGGATCGTGGTGCATCACGAACAGAGTCTTCTCCATCTGCCCACTGGTTGGCTATCTGCATGAGCTCGATCATGTTCCTCGGCCTAAGCCTACCAAACTCCTCACGGAGGTCGCGGCGGTAAACGCCGTGCATGAATGCATCCATCACCCTGTCCTCTGAGGTGGCTCCATCCATGGTGTTGCGAAGTAAGGTCCACCGCTGGATGTACGAACGGAGTGGCTCGTCTCGACCTTGCTTGCACGCCTGGAGCTCAATGAGGGTTGTTGGCCTTGCGTATGTCCCCAGAAAACTCTTCACGAAGGCATTCCTGAACTCGTCCCAGGTGCTGAAAGCGTCCCTGGGCTGAGTGTTGAGCCACCCGCGAGCAGATCCCGTGAGCATCAACTGAATGTATTGCATGGCAGTAGTCGAAGTACCACCTTGACAGCTGCACGCGATGAGGTAGTCTTCCAGCCAGTCCCTTGGGTCTTGCTTCCCATCATACTTGGGTGTCTCTGCTGTTAGCTTGAAGCCTTTCGGCATCTTCGTGTCGCGGATGTTGAAGCTGAAACATGCGGCTCCGCGTGGCTCGAAGTCGTCGTCGTCGTAGTCGTTGGCTTGTGCACTCGCCGCTCGCAGCCGTCGACTGCGGTCCACCCTTCTCTGTGCGACGACGTTACGGACATCTTCGCCTGGCTGCGGCTGTCGCAGTCGAATTGGGGCTGGGTCTGCGAGTGGTGCGGGTTCACGATCGCGGCGGTCTCGATTCTCGTGCACCCTTCCTGCTGGTGCTGACTTCGCCAAGACTTCCTCGACTTCCTTGAGGGATTGAATTTGTCGCCTGTGGAGGCGGGCGTGGGCGTCACCCTCCGGCGGCTGTGTTAGTCGCAGGTAGGTTTCGACCGCCATGAGGGCCGAAGCGGGTGTCTTGGGGACGGGGATTCCGTCCGCATCTTCCGTCATGAATGACGACTCCAGATTGCGAGTGAGGTGGACGCGATCGGCTTCTGGCACCCGTGGCATGCGAGCCCTGTGACGTCCTCCTTGCGAGACTTCCTCCGATCCGGCCAAAAACGAGTGTGCTGCCCTCCTGGCACTCGACGCGTCGGCTAGTTCTTTGCGCCGAATCAGATCGGCCTTCTCTTGGCGAACTCGCTCGGACTCCTTCCAAAGCAAGTATTGGACCGCCAGTTGGTCTTCTCGGGGTTCATCTGGTGAAGGGAACGTGCCCTCGTCCACGTGCTTCATGGCCTGGATCGCCATCTCCCGAGTGATGGTGAGTCTTGTCACCCTGTCCGGCATGGTCACCTCCAGCGGGTATACGTGTTCCCCGCCGTTGGATCTTGCTGGGCTGGCCATATAGACCTGCGCGGGGTAAACCCGTCGAGTGGGGCTGATGCTCCCAGTCCTGCTTCCTTCGTCCGAGCTATGCTCAGAGTCGAAAATCACAGCAACGTGGCGGGTGCCACGGTCACTGCTACTGGCGATTCCGCGACGCAGAGGCGCGGTTGGCGTAGGCGAAATTGGCGTAAATTTTGGCTTCGTCCGAGGCGCGGACAAGAAGGTCGGAGTAGACTTGTTCCGCGCCAAGGTTGCAGTAGATGCGATTTTTCTGGTAACCGCGGGTGTGGTCACCGCAGTCGCCTTTGACGCGGTCGTAGATGGTGCTGACGCAGTCGAAGTAGACGCGATCTTCACGGCAGTCGATGGCACGATCGCCGTGGCGGGTGAAGCCGCGGTCGGCGCAGTCGGTGTAGATGCTGGCGCGTCCGTCGCGCGCAACGTGGCCAGCGTGGGCCGGAGCGTTCCGCGACTGTCCACGAGATAGCGCAGACTACCGAAGGTAATCCACGTGCTCTGCTGCACCTCAGCGTACGCCGGGAGATCCGCCGGCGAGTGGTGGACGAACTCGAGGAAGCCGGTGTAGATCGACTCCCTGGCGCTGATGCCGTTCTTCATTGTTGATGAGGCCGGCGCAACCATGACTCCAACGATCTGTTCTTTCCCACAGACGGCGCCAATTGACGAGGAGTGGACTCGGCAAATCCCAAGGTTGTACACCCCGGGTTGATTGAGGGGGAGAGAGAGAGACGTTGGTGGCTGTGACGGCTAACAGGGGGCGAGTTTTACCCAGGTTCGGCCCCTCGAGGTGAGGTAAAGACCTACTCCTGCTTGTCTGGAATTATCGAGGTGGCTACAATGGCGAGATGCAATCTCGCTAGGGTTTGCTTGCTGGTTGCTTGACCTAGACGACGCACCCTCCTGGCCTTTATATCACAGGCCAGGTCTCGGGTGGACGGTGCAGATTGCACGTTACAAGATAAGGAGAACTCTCATCGGCCTAACCGACTACTTGGGCCACCCGGTATACTTCATGGGCTTCAATGGGCTTCACTTGGCGTGACCCAGGTATCACCACCGTGGGGCACCTGAAAGGTAGCCCACGACATCGAGAGAGATACAATAGTGAGATTAGAGGGAGAGCGGCGTTTTGGTGCCCGGGAGCACCTGCTCCCGGTATTTTCAAAAAATTTTAAAAAAAAAACTGTTCAAAAAATTCCGAAAAAAATCATGCACGTACCTGAGCATAGGAGCATCGTCGTGAAAAATTTCGCACCGAAACAACATGGTATGCTCCTTGGGGAAAAAAGACAAATTTCTGACAGCAACCAGGAGCATACATGTCGTTTCGGTGCGAAATTTGTCACGGTGGTGCGTAGCATACTCAGGTACGTGCATGATTTTTTTCGGAATTGTTTGAACAGTTTTTGTTTTTTTATATTTTTGAAAATATCGGGAGCAGGTGCTCCGGGCACCAAAGTGAATTTCTTGATTAGAGGTCGATTTTTAGAGATTGATCCCCAAGAGCTACAACTTTTGGGAGGGAGGCCGTGAAGAATGTGGTGGAGAAATTTGGAGAGAGAGTGTTCTTTGGGGTCCAGAGCAAGAAGTAGCATTGTTACGGTTTGATTATTGGAAGGGAGAGTATGTGAGAATTAAGAATGGAGAAGATATGGTTGAAGAAATTGATCGGCAAGATGGCTGGACAAGCAAACAGGTTACTTTTCAAGCAGAGCTCGTTGATCTGAAATCAGATTCAAGGTTGGATATGTGCCCTCAAAGTTGGCTTCGCAGATGTTAGATGATGATTGGCTTCACGGAGGGAGGTAGTGCCATACGTACCGACATGACAGTTTTAGCTGAGGGGGCTGATGCTGATGCAGGTGTTGTTTGTGTTGACTGGAATTCAGTTGAACTAGCTTGACACTACTGATTTGGTCATTGCACCAATGGAAGACACTGAGATGGCTGAATGTTTTGGAATTCCAGTAGATGATAGAGATAAGGAGAAAGAGAGAAGAAGAATAGTGATGATAGAAGTGACACCGGTGAATGTAACAAAAAATCTTTTGAAGATGTGGATAAAGAGTTGATGGAAGAAGCTGCATTGATGTAGATGATGCACATGATGATGAGCTGGTAACTGTGTATGATAAAGATAACCCTCAAATTGTTGTAGAAAAGTATTTTCCAAGCATGGAAGAGTTCAGAATGTGTTTCAAGACTTATGCAATCAAGAAGGAATTTGACGCCAAAACCAAGTGGACTGATAGAAAGGTTTTATGCGAGGTGCAGCGGTTTTGATGGGGCGTCAGGCTTTGCAAATGGTACATTTCTGCTAGACACCAACCTGATGGAGCTACCATCAGAGTTAATAAAATCCCACATATACATACTTGCATTACTTGTTCGAAGATGTAACCTCAATGACATCACAGGCTTGGGTTGCAGAAAATATCACTCCTATTTTAGCCAAAACACCAAACAACAGCAAAGAAGCTTAAACTTTGGAAAAGGACTATCCAATTGTGGTAAAAATATACCACAGTGTGGAAGGAAAAACAAAGGGCAATGAAAGCATTATATGGTGATTGGGCAAATACATTTAGGATGCTTTACAGCTTCCAAGCAGAGGTGAGAAACGATCCTGGCAGTGTTGGAGATTGATACTGAAGTAACAATGAGGCAAGGTCTACTTCTCTAAGTTTTTTATGGCATTAAAACCTTGCATAGACTCCTCTTTTTTAACTGGAAAGTGGAATGGTCAATTGGCAGCATGCAATGCTCTAGATGGACATAGCTGATGTTCCCTATTGCTATAGGCATGTTTCAATCGGAGACCGAGGCTTCGTGGACATGGTTATGATGCAGTTGAAAAGATGCTTAGGGCCCGTGTCACCTTTGGCAATCCACATAGATGCATGTAAAGGGCTAGAAAATGCAGTCAAGACTGTGTTTCCCCATGCTGAGCGGAGAGAGTGCTTCAACCATATGTGGATTGAATTGGATCAAAAAATTCAGAGGGGAAGAATTTGGGCGCATGTGGCCGGCAGCTAGATCTTACACTACCCAAACACATTCATATCATCTGGGTAGATAATGGTAGCATGTAGTGAGAATGTTTTGGTACATGGCTGCAAACCCATCATTCTCTATTATGGTACAGGTCAGGATTTAATACTGCAATCAAGTGTGATCATATCAACAATAACTTGGCAGAGAGTTTTAACAACAAGGTGGGGGTTAAAAGAATTGCCTGTGCATGACATGGTTGACCAAATCAGGATCATGATCATGTGCTTGTGGGAATTGAGAAGAAGCATTGTGATGTTCTGCAAGGGGATAAGCTGCCGGCAGTGGTACAGCAGGTTGTCAAAGGAGCCGAAATCTTACACATTTATTTGTTGAGAAATCTTCATTGTGGGGTGCTGAAGTTAGAGATAACAAAACTGGCAGGAGGCATGTTGTTGACACTGAAGTGCATGAATGCACTTGTCTCGAGTGGCAACACACTGGGAAGCCATGTGAGCATGCCATACTTTTCTTGGCTTCCAAGCCGAAGTTAAATATGCACCCATATTTGCATGAATATTACTCAATAGCAAAATTCAGGCTGCATGTGCAACACCAATTCCACCACTTACAGACCAGTCTTAGTGGCTGAAGTGGATATTGAATTTTCCTTGTTCCTCCTCTAACAAGAAAGGCTGGCTGGCCAAAACAGAGTAGGTACAGGCATGGTTTGAGAAAGGTGGGAGTAGTAAGAAGGCAAAAAAGATGACAAGCTAAAAATGCCCCAAAAAGGTAACAAAAATAGATGCAAGCTTTGCGAGGAACTTGGGCACCGATCTGGATCTACCAAATGCCGTTACCTCCTGAAAGGCCAACGTAAGTCGATGATGTGTTTTGTAATTGTTTTTTGTTGTTTTTTTCATTTTCTAACCAAATGACATGCTTTATTTCAGTAGAAAACGAAAACCTGCTCCTCAGCCCTGTTGTTGAAGATTGCTGGCCAACGAAAAGACAAGAGTTGGCGGATGTAGAAAAAGAAGAAATGTACTGAACCTGTTCTGCAAGCTGAACCTGTTCTGGATGCTGAGATGTGAAGTGTGTTAAGTATATTATACCACCACTTCCTATCAGATCGGTCTTTTGTGATAGTTGTTGGTAGAGGTATCTAACATGGTATCAGAGCCTAAGGTCTCAGGTTCGAGTCCTACCCCCGGCGTTTTTCTCCCAATTATTTCTCCGCTCGAAAGAGGGCTGGAGGGGAGCTTTAGCCACCGATGTTCCGGTGTGCTTCTTCTATTCACGTGTTGACTTTCTCTTCTCCCGTCACACGTGAGAGGGGTGTGTGTTGTGAAGTGTTAAGTATATTATACCACCACTTCCTATCAGATCGGTCTTTTGTGATAGTTGGTTGGTAGAGGTATCTAACAAGATGCAACCTGAACACCTATTATGGATGCTGAGGTGCAAACTGAACCTGCTGAGATGCAAACTGAACTTGTTCTGAATGCTGAGGTGCAAACTGAACCTGTGAGATGCAAACTGAACTTGTTCTGAATGCTGAGGTGCAACCTGAACCTGTTCTGGGATGCTGAGGTGCAAACTGAACCTGTTCTGGAGCCTATGTTGAATCGAGTTGGACAAGCTGACAGTGATTGTAGTCTTATGGATTATACAAACGCTACTACCATATCAACAACACGTCGTTAGCCTAGTGGTCGACAGCTGTAGCACTGATGCGCCGGTCGTGGGTTCGAGTCCCCGCTCGCGCAAATTTTTTTAGGACCCAGAGAGCGAATATGAAATGGGCCAGAGCCCATTCGGCCGAGGAGAGGACATATGAAAATGGGCTGAGGAGAGAAAATGAGCCCATGACGACTACAACACAGCTGCACATCTAAAAAAAAAGTAGTTTGTGTGGCGGGGGACCACATGTCAGGTGAGGTACGGCGGGACCTACAGTGACAGTAGGCAAGACCTGCTGAGGTGGCTGCCCACTTTTCCAATTCGCCAAACGTTACGCGACCATACAGATTGGTCATAGATGTTATGACCAATTTAAATTGGTCGCAAGGTGTTAGAAATAAGGTCGTAGATGATAACGCCGGTCTGCATTTGACCTTTTTTGTTGAAATAGATTTGTGACCTTTTTGATAATTTGGTTGTTATTTTTTTCGGGTTCAGTCTCTTCAAAACAGCCTGCGACCAACTGATTCGAATGGTCACAGATCTATGATCAATTTTTTTAGGGTCACTGACAGAAAGTCACTAGGTGACATATTTCTGGTAGTNCCGCCTTCCGCTTCCTCGAGTCGGCTCGTCCCTGACTCCCTGGCTCCCTTCCTCGAGTTGTGCGGATTGCGCCTTCGCCGCCGATCGCCGCTCCTGACCTGTTCGTATCTTACAATTGTTCCAATCATAGAGGACTTGTGATGAATAGAAATTCAGATGGAATCTATCCAAATCTCATAAGACCTAATAGTTTTTTTTAGATTCAATGTGTCTCATACGTTAAGAGAAAGAGTGGTCATGCTTTTTATTTGAAGGTTTTTTTTTCTAGAAAGAGCTGCTGCAAATTAAGAAGAGAGAAACTGAAAATCAAGATAATGAGATGCACTTGGTGTTATTATATATGGTATATACACTATGATCCTTTTGTCAATTATACATCACAAAAACGACACTGTCAACTATGTAAAAAAAAGGTATACCCTATAAAATTTTGAATACACACTCTCAGAATCCTAGGCCCGCCACTGCCATCCACTCATATCACTTTGTCACAATTTGTTTTTTCATGTGGTGTCAAATAATCCTTTATGCAAATTTCTGTTGTTACCGAAGACGCTGCTGCATTATCCTTTCGATTTTTTTTGTTCCACATATCCTTGGTATTGGTAATGAAGTTTGCTTACTCATGGAGGAAAAACAGGTTTTGGATGGAGACAGGTCGACTGTGAGGCTGCCGTCGTGGCCCACTCGTCAGACAGACTCGTACAGCCGACTGCTATTGGTGAACGAGTCTACCCGGCAGTGGGGTCCACACCTGGTACGCAGTTAAGCAACTGATCCTTGGACCCACAGGTCATCGACCTGAGGACAGCGCCCTTAAATGGATTAATTAACTACCACAACCACGAAACTGGGCCCCACTTTCCCAAACCGCGTGGACCCAGACAGGCAGGCAACCGTCCGTCGCCACGTACGCGGCCGGAGCACCCTATACAAGAGCCACGTCGCCGCCGACCTCGCCGTCGCCGTCCTCCTCTTGCTCTCCTCCCGCCTTAAAACTCTCCCGCACTGCAGTCCCCATGGCTTCCTACAACCCCGCCCCCTCCGCCCCGCCGCTCTACCCGACTATCGCCATGGCCGACCTGGCACCCGTCGAGATCCCCTCCAGCTCCCCCTACGGCTCCTCCGCCGTCGCGCCGCCGCCCACGGAGGACGTCCTCCTCCGCGTCCCTGCCACCCAGCTCCACCTCATCGACCGCCACCGCAGCCACCCGCTGGCCGCCGGCGACCTCTCCCTGGTCCGCATCCGGTCCGGCGACACCTCCCTGGCCGCCATCGCGGTCCTCGGCCCCGTCCAGTGGCCGCTGGCCCGCGACGTCGCCGCCGTCAAGCTCGACCCCTGCCACTACGCCTTCTCCCTCACCGTGCCGGCCTCCCCCGACGACCCGGCATCCCCCGACGACCCGCTCCACTACGGCCTCACGCTGTCCCGCCCCGACCCGCGCCTCGACGGCGTGCTCGGGACCTACACCAGCTTCTCCGTCCACTCCGTGGCCGGCAGCGAGGGGCTCGCCGGCACGGGGCGCGGCGAGGTGGAGGCCGCCGCGTACTGGACCGCCGTCGCGCCCAACGTGGAGGAGTACGGCAGCGCGGTGGCCAAGGCCATCGCCGCGGGCGCCGAGAACCTGGCCAAGGGGATCCGATGGTGCGGGGTCATGACCGTGGACAGGCTCCACTGGGGGAACGAGGTCCTCAGGAAGAGGATCCAGCCCGGCGTCACCGACGCCGAGGTCACCCCGGAGATGCTCAAGCGGATCAAAAGGTAATAATAATACTGTCTTCTTTCTCAGTTCCTCATGTCAAATTTGCGCTTTTTAATTTGCAAGTTTGTCCAGTGGAATTTCTGATGTACTGTGTGGAAATGCTTCATGCTTTGGGCACATTACAGTTCTTTGTTAGACCAGTAGTTCAAATCATGATTCAATATGCCATTACGGGTATCTCATTGTTAGTTAATGGTATTTCAGTTTGGGTTGAAAACCTTATGATAAGTAGGGGAAATATCTGCTAATTGTCCCTGTAATCATGCTGGCAATTGCATGTATCTTACTGATTCTGATGTTTGGCAACACTGGAGCTACGTTGACCTCTATTCTTGCTCATATGTTGAATCATAAGTATGGATTGATGCCTTGGTTTGAGATTTATGTCACGTAGAAAGGCTCCCAAGCATTCGTGTAGAAAGGCTCCGTGATTGTGGATAGCTGTATTTTGAGGAATTTTGCAACTGGACTAACTTAAACTGAGGTTTGTTTGTTGTGACCACGGAATTTTTGTTTCGAGCATGTAATTGTTCCATTACCAAGTGCGTTATGCTTGACATAACCCTGAGCAGCTAATCTTCATTTTAGCATAAGGATAGGTTCGATTGTACAAGGAGTTTGAACCTGTGCCTTGTGAGTTGTGAGTACAGTCAGACTTGTTGATTTAGCGATCTCAAGTTTGTGGTCACCGGATGTTTTATGTAACTTGTGCTCGTTGCTTAACCTGATCGTGTTCTCGCATTTGATTTTTCTTTTGTATTTGTTGGCAGGGCTAAGAAGGTGACAAAAATGTCCGAGAAAGTGGCAACTGGAATATTGTCTGGAGTCGTGAAGGTTACTAGCTATGTGACAAGCTCGCTGGCTAACTCAAAAGCTGGCAAGAAGTTTTTTAGCTTATTGCCTGGAGAGATTGTTCTTGCTTCGCTTGATGGATTTGGTATGTGATCCTTTTTTTTAGACAGAATGTGACCTATGTTAATATTGGCTTTACATCATGGGTTGGCAGTAATACATGTAGACAAATTCGTGAAACGTTTTTTTATCTAGGTGTAATTCAGAATAATGGTAATCTATTTGATTGCGTAAGGTATGTGCCATGTGGATCATGAAAAAGATGCCAACCTTCAGTACCCTGTAAAACAAGATCAATATAGTACATAGGCACAGGATATATTTGAACATGCCTATGGAAGAATAGGGGGACAAGTTTATCCCATACATGTCTGCAAAAAAATCATCACTTAAGTTTTACTAGTTGCAGGCGAGCAGGCTGTGCGTTGTCAGTGCCCTATAGTTTGCCTTTTTTTTTTGTCTCATATGCTGTGAACTTACTTCCTCTTCGAGAAAGGTACCTCTGGCCCTTCAATGTACAAGTAACTAAAAATAGTTAATTATTGCTGCTTCTCCTCGTATGAGCCCCCAATGTGCCTAGCCTAGTTGAATCAAGTCATTGCCAGCCAAGTTACTTATAGCACAGGCACTCACTCACTGGTTATGCCATCAAGTTCTGTAGAGGCCAAATGATCAGTGTTTACTCTGCATGCCACCTTATCTCAATACTAAGTACTATGGTTGAGTAAACCAAAAGCCTGCTCTTTGTTTGCTAAGTGCCGCCATATTTTCAACAAATCCTTTGTTACATGCCAATTGCGACAATATTTAGAGCACATTGTGTTATGCCCTTTCTGTTGCCAAATCATACATTTCATCTGCTCTGTTGTTTTTCCACTGCTATGTAGTATATGGAGTTTGACAAGGCCTGAATATCATTTTTTAAAGTATCAGGGGAACTTACTTCCTTCTGGTACTCGATCACGCCATCTCACTTATGTATCTTTTGCTGGTGTCAACAGGCAAGATTAGCGACGCCGTAGAGGTGGCCGGGAAGGACGTGCTATCAACATCGTCGACCGTGACGACCAATCTTGTATCTCACAAGTACGTGGCATTCTACCACACATCTCTCTTTCTGCTCCTCCTTGGACCACAACCCGTCCGCATCTTCCCTTACACCGTTCTTCTTCTTCTCCTCTCCTCCTTCAGGTACGGAGAGAAAGCCGCATCAGCGACAAACGAAGGGATGGGCGCGGCGGGCCACGCCATCGGGACGGCGTGGGCGGTGTTCAAGATCCGGCAGGCCATCAACCCGAAGAGCGTCCTGAAACCCACCTCGCTCGCCAAGTCCACCATCAAGGCCTCGGCCGCCGACCTCCGGTCGAAGAGCAGCAAGGGCAAGGGCAAGTAGAGTCTGAAGCTGTCTTC
The DNA here is from genome assembly GCA_012064385.1 of Puccinellia tenuiflora. Taxonomy (NCBI): domain Eukaryota; kingdom Viridiplantae; phylum Streptophyta; class Magnoliopsida; order Poales; family Poaceae; genus Puccinellia; species Puccinellia tenuiflora. Next base: position 566,678 of record QRDG01001534.1, on the reverse strand, counting down.
GTCGTGTCGGACCATACTTGGCCAGCATGGCCCTGCACCCCAGTCTCCCAGCTGCTGCGCTGCCTTGTAAACACGTGTGTGCTGGGAACAGAGTGACTTGCCTGCCAATTTCGTTTCCTCTGCTTATGTGTAACGTTTGTGTTCCTGAGTGGAGTATTGTTGTTTGGTTTGGTTATGTGGTGCTGTGGTAGTCGATGAAGTAGAGTAGGCTAGCTTACTGGCTTTTACTGCTGTTATGTTGTTGATCTAGGACTTCCACTCATTTGCTGTAATGCTGAAGGAAACAAAGTCTATACCAAATAATATTGGTGTTATCCATGCTTGGAAACTAACTATCGTTTTGCTATGATTTAACCTACCTTCAAATAGTGCTCGTCTACTAGTGGAACAGAAGTTTCTACTAAAGTTCAGCAACATTTTACTAAATAATTTGAACAAGAAAAAAATGCTGTTAAAGGTAAAAGTCGAATGTAGGACGAGAGGACTCAGAGCTAGGTCCGTGGGCTCGCTCTACAAGACTACAAGTTAGCACCGGGACAGAATTCGGCCTAACGCGGTTTAGCGGGCTATGGTGTGCCGAAAACGGCCCGGCCCTCACACAGAGGCTGAGAGCCGTGCCTTCTCTGTCCAGTACTCCAGTGCCATCGCCGCCGCCGCCGCCGTCGCCATGGCGAATACCTCTCAGACTCCCGACATCATGGGCGAGCGCCAGACCGGCCAGGCCATCCTCACTACGAACGGTAACGTCCCCTCTCTCTTCTTCCGACTGCTTAATTTCCACGCCATGAGATCCTAGCTAGTGGCCCCTAGCTTCGAGCGCGCGCAGATTTAATCGTCTTCTCTGATCCAGACGAGGGCACCGGCGTCTAGCGGGACTTCCCAGCGGACGTGCTCGCGAATGTTTAACACTCCCCTCACGTTTAGTCAAGACGTAGGATAAATGGGAGGCCGCAACTATTTTTAGATTAAATCGTACGGAAGCCAGGTTTAAACTTGAGACCTTCTGCCTCTAACACCATGTTGAATTGATGCACTAGCTAATCTGAACTGATGGAAAGGCCTAAACATAATTAATGAGCATATTTGTTTATATATATGTACAAATATTGGATCATAAGGGCTACCCCACGAAATACGACGGACAACTCCTAGCGGGAGGGCATGTTTAGCTGAGATTATGGAAGGCATGAGAGTGCGGCTCTGCTCTGCATTTCTAGAGCACCATTGCCATATCTTCCCATGGTCGTAGCCGTTGAGTTCTCATCTCCTGCTTCACTTGAACCACTGGCCTATCCACCAAAGGCCGCCGCCGGTGGCACGCGAGGTGCGTGAGAACAAGCACCGGAACGACCCCCACCATGAAGAACGCCAGCGCAGCCCACGGTCCGAAGTCGATGAGATGGTTGATGGTAGCCCAGAGGAGAAACGACCACAGGATGAACTGCATTGAGTTGGAACAGATTAACATAGGTCAAGTAATTTGGCAGTTGATTATTAGATGGAAAATCTGGGCTCGATTGATTGCCCGTGAACGAAGGAAGGAAGCTTAAGGGATCACTCTTGAATACACTACATAGTATACATACCCGTGAGGCGTAATAGCATACATATCTCCAGACGGAGACGGTGACGACGAGCTTCACCGCTATGATGCCGGCGCCGGCGCCTTTCTTCGGATCGCCGGCGGCAGGTTGGTTGGTTCCGCCATCCTGACTGCAGGCGATTGGTTAATTAGCTTATCAACTTGGTTCTAATCTAGCACTGCAGGATACTCAACGTACGTGCACATATATAGTACTAGTAGGAAGGTCGATGCGCCCAAACCTGGATCGGTCTCGGAATCGAATCGATACGTAGCTAGCTCGTGCAGACCTTCGCGATAGAGGCAACTTAAGTGATGAGAAAGTAGTTGAAGGGCCGACGTTGAGTAGTTAATTTATGGTTTAGAGATGACAGATAGGGTGAAAAAAATACTCGAGTGGCGAAAATTACACTTTCAACATGCCTGGTTCACCGGGAGATAGCAATGCAAAACGTAAGCGCTATCGTGTTCCTCCCTGCCGCGCCATGGAAGCTCGCCGGTTCGTTGCCGTTGTTCGTCGGCTCCTCCGCGGGTCGATGGATCAATAAGCTTCTATCCTGCTTTCCTGCAACAACGTACTAACAGCCGGAATTAAAGGAAGGAAACCTGAGGAACTTAATTAACCAAGAGAGCTAAGGTTGCTCATGAATCAAATGTAATAATACTGCAAAGGTTGCTCAACGTACGTACCTACCAGTAGTGCATCTTGGCTAAGATGGTGTCCATGTGGAACAGGTGCTTCCGTACGCGGTAGACATGAAGCGTGTAGACGAGCGCAGCGCAGGTGACCAGGAAGAAGGACATCACGATGAGCTGGCTGAAATCCTGTATATATGTTATATAGTCAAAATTAATTGTATGGAATATTCAAAATTTGGGAACACCAAGTAAACAAAGTAAAAAAAAAAAGGAGTGATCGAGTTCTTACCCTGGGGTCGGAGATGATGATGCCCATGATGTAGGTGAGCAAGTCGAAGATGGACTGCAGCGAGTTCTGCACCCCTCCCACGACGCACCGGTCTGAGTCCCGGACGTTGTCCTGCATCAGCTGCATCACCGCCAGGTCGAACATCCAGAGGCCCAGTCGTGATGCCCCAACGCCGGCCATAAGCACCCACGCCGATGCCACGCCGTCGCTCACCCAGATGGAGCCGACGGCTAGCAGCAGGCAGCACCACTGCGCACGAATGGCACCACCAATTACGACCTACTTCATAGCTATGTAATATAGTGCTATGCTATGCATGAAGGAAAAACAAAGGACGTGATCGACGTGCCTGGATCCATATGGACCATAGCCCTGCTCGAAGTGTTGAAACCCGCGAGTGCAGGACCGGGTACACCAAGGTTGCAGCGATCCCGACGACGGCGCTGAACCCACGAGAAAGGCTGATCACGTAGGCGGGGATGCCTTTCCAGGCCAGAGCCGCGGTCATCAGAGTACCAAAGCTGCATGAAGAGGAAGTAAAATTCTGCTACATATGTTACTAAATATAAGATGTTTTAGTTTTTTTATTTTACGATTCAAATTTATCGAGACGCGTTTTCGTATGTTAGTTCACTCATTTCGGTTCGTATATAGTCCAAATTATAATATCTAAAACATCTTATAATTTGAAACGGAAGGTGCTATTTGCATAATATATACCTGGAAGAATACATCTGGTCGATCGATCGAATCGATGGGTGGTCACGAAGGATTACATACCTTAAGACACCAAAGTAGAGGATAGATATAGCAAGCCCTGGCAGCATCACTTCCTGCCTCATGTAAACGGCCCAGGACTCCCAGCAGGGCAGCAGGATCGACATCTGCTTCGTCAAACCCTCCTCCTCCTTGTGCACCTCATCGTCCGCCGCCTCCGCCGACGACTCTCTTCTCTGCTGCACGTTTTCGCCGAGAGCGGGCACGCCCTTATACACCGAGGTGAAGAGCCAGTACTGCAGCCCCACTGAGGCGACGTTCCAGAGTGCCAGCACCACCGCGGAGGCCTGCGTCGACACGAAGCTAATCACGAACCCGGATAGCACCGGCGCCAGCAGCTTGCAGCTCAGGTCGATCCTCCGGATCACCGAGTTGGTCTTGGCCAGCACCGCCGCCGAATGCCCGCTGCAGATCACCACCACCCTGCACGCACTCTCATTCTCCTTTAATTACTTAACTAGCAAACTATGTTGCAGATTCTCATTATTAATGTACTCCCTCGTCCCCAAAAGGATGTCATAGACTTCCCCATATATGGATGATGTATCTAGATGCATTTTACATCTAGATACATCCATATATAGCTATGGTGTAATGCTTAAACCTTTTTAAATAATGAAGCTCCATTTATCGAAAAAAATCCTTTCCAAGACGGAGGAAGTATAATGGTTACCATTCACGCTCGATTAGTATGGTGCCGCCGAGAGTTGAGAGAGCTGCGAGCGCACCCGACACGTTGGTCACCACCACTAGAACCACCAACAATGGAAAATTTGTATCTTTCAGGTTATCCAACACAAGCAAAGCGGTTACTGAGACTCCAGCTATGATGAAGGATAAACTTTGAACAAGCAGCCACACACCCAAAACCTGCAGTACATACAGGGCAGCATATTCAATCCCCCGCAAACAAAAAAAAAAAGGCAGCATATTCAATCACTGAGGAAGGTTGAACATAAGTCGGAGCCAAAATCTAGTTGCTATACCTGCAAAAAAACTTAGTTGCTATAATGTGTTTTTTTACCATACTTAATATTTTTCGCTGGTACAAAATCAAGTATTGGAGCCAGCTGTCGGACTCAATTTTTGCCCAAAAATATACTACATGCAACGGAAAATCCAAAAATCATGTTCATATGCGTATACTTTTCCATGCATTTTTATTTTGATATATTAAATTTTCTTTCCCAAATAGAATGGAAGAAAAGAGATGCAGTTGACATGGCATCCTCAAATATTAAGTTGGGAATGATTTAGATATATCACATATGCATACTTGAAGTTATAAAAGAACTATGGGAACTATATATCCCTGAATGTAATTTTAGGAAATTTAAAAATCAATAATGAGTTTAGGAAAATAAAATTATTTTTACAAACAAGCGTATGGACTGGAAATATTTTTCATATGTCTAATTTTTTGTTTTATTAGAATTTTCTTGATTTTTTTTGGAAAATATTTGGTATAAACCACCAATGCATAATTTTTTATTTGCTAGCAAAATATTAGATTTCTAAAACTTGGCACCTGACCCACCGCACCCAACGTGTGCTAATTGACACACAATCAAACTCGACATGCCATTGTCCAGTGAGGCAAGAAAAAAATGGTGAGCAACCATTGGCGTCATAGAGGAGAAGTAGGTTTGAATAAAAGCTTGTATTTTGTAACTTTCTCATGCCTTGCTCTTTATTGTATCTGTGGGCTGGTATGTAACTCAATGTAAAGAAAGGGATGGTGCCATTTGGTTGTGAAATCTTAAAATTGCATGTTTGAAGAACTTGGTCAAGTTCGAGGGAGAAAGTTTTACTATTTATTCTTCCTGGGGCCCTGGTATCTCCAGGAGATTTATGTGGAAGTTGTCTTGCGATTTTACATAAATTTTTTGTTTCATTCGTCATGCTTGTTGTTGGTGGTGCATGTTCACTTTGCTATGCATCTTTAGTGTACATTAATGCTATTTGAAGATAGTTGTTATATTTTTATGTTATACAATTCATATTACATTGGTTAAATTGGCTATTTAGAAACTGTTATTTTATGGTGATCCAAATCCGGTTCTACAAGAGAGAAGGCTAACGACGGAGCGAAGCGAGACCCGTCGCCAGTAGGCTTGGGCTGAGGCTGCCAACACCGCCTGCTACTTGATCAACAGGTCACCGTCCATCCCCCTTGACAAGAAAACTCCTATTGAGGTATGGTCTGGTGAGCCGGCTGATTATTCACAATTGACAGTTTTTGGTTGCACTGTCTATGCTTATGTTGATAATGGAAAGTTACAGCCTAGAGATGTTAAGTGCTTATTTCTTGGTTATGGTTCCGGAGTGAAAGGATATAAGTTGGGAAATCCGGAAACCAAAAAGACTTTCTTTAGCCGGAGTGTTGTGTTTACTGAATCTGTTATGTATCAGGATAGTTTGACTACTGATGTTGTGCCAGATTCTTCTGATGAGGATGAACCATAGGTTCATTTGCAGGTGGAGCAGATGGAGCACCTGGATGAGGAGGTAAGAGAAACTGTTGATGAGTAGATTGTGCAAACCTCACCTCCTGTTTTGCAGCAACCGTCGATTGCTGCTGATCAGCCAAGGAGAAACATTGTTCCCCCTAGCCGATTAATTGAAGAATGTGATGTTGTTTATTTTGCTCTGAGTTGTGCTGAACAGGTGGAGCATGATGCTGAACCAGCTACATACACTGAAGTTATTGCTTCGGTTGATCGTGACAAGTGGATTGGTGCAATGCACGAGGAGATGCAATCACTTGAGAAGAATGGCACATGGGATGTTTTGCGCTTGCCTAAACAAAAGAAGGTCGTCCGCTACAAGTGGATCTTTAAGAGAAAGGAAGGTTTGTCTCCTAATGAGCCTCCAAGGTTTAAGGCAAGGTTAGTAGCTAAAAGTTTCAGCCAAATTCCCGGTGTGGATTATAATGATGTGTTCTCCCCGGTTGTCAAGCATAGTTCTATTCGTACATTCTTCAGTATTGTTGCTATGCATGATCTTGAGCAATTAGATGTGAAAACTGCGTTTTTGCATGGAGAACTTGAGGAGAGATATACCTGGACCAGCCAGAAGGGTTCATAGTGCCTGGTAAGGAGGATTTCGTGTGCAAGCTAAAGAAGTCACTTTACGGTTTGAAACAGTCTCCTCGACAGTGGTATAAAAGGTTTGATTCTTTTATGATGTCACATGGCTTTAAGAGGTCTGAATATGATATCTGTGTGTACATTATATTTGTTGATGAATCGCCTATATACTTGTTGTTATATGTTGATTGCTGCCAAGAGCATGAAAGAAATCACTACGTTGAAAAAACAGTTGAGTAGTGAATTTGAGATGAAGGATGTTGGTCCTGCTAAGAAAATTCTAGGTATGTAAATTTTAAGAAATAGAAAATCTAGATTGCTATTTCTTATTCAGGAGAATTAAATTAAGAAAGTTTTTCATCGTTTTAACATGCATGATGCAAAGCCTGTTAGTATGCCTATTGCAGCTCACTTTAAGTTGTCAGCGTTGCAATGTCCTAGTTCTGACAAAGATATTGAGTACATGTCACGAGTTCCATATTCTAGTGTTGTTGGTTCCTTAATGTATGTCATGGTGTGTTCTCGACCTGATTTTTCTTATGCTATGAGATTGGTTAGTCGATACATGGCTAATCCTGGTAAAGAACATTGGAAAGTTGTTCAGTGGATTTTCAGGTACCTTCGCGGCATATCCAATGCTTGCTTGAAGTTTGGCAAGACTGGTGAGAGACTCGCAGGCTATGTGGATTCAGATTTTGCTGTCGACTTGGATAAGAGGAGGTCCCTCATAGGTTATATGTTAACTGCTGATGGGTGTGCTGTTAGCTAGAAGGCTACCTTGCAGGGTGTTGTTGCACAATCTACTACTGAGGCTGAGTACATGGCTATTGCTGAAGCATGCAAAAAATCTGTTTCGTTGAAAGGTCTGTTTGCTGTGCTTTGTGGAAATGATACTTGCATTAACCTATTTTGTGACAGTCAAAGTGTCATTTACCTTACTAAGGATCAGATGTTACATGAGAGAACAAAGCACATTGATGTCAAATACCATTATGTGCGTGATGTTGTTGCACAAGGTAAGTTGAATGTATGCAAGATTAGTACTCATGATAATCCTGTTGATATGATGACAAAGCCAGTTCCTTTTGCTAAGTTTGAGCTTTACCTGAGCTTAGTTGGTATAACTGTTTAGCCCAAAAGGCTAGTTGGCGCTGAAAGTGTTTTCTTTGATGTTTCAGGGTGAAGGATTGTGTTTATGCTACAAGATGGATTTTGTCTCAAGGTGGAGTGTTATTTTATGGTGATCCAAATCCGGTTCTATAAGAGAGAAGGCTAACGCTTCCGCTTCGCGTCGGCCCAAGCCGGTACGCTACGAGTTGTTACCGAGTTGGATTAGGGTTCACCTGTTAACGACCTATTAGGTCAGGACCACTATAAATACCTCTTGTAAACCGCCGCACGGAATAAGCCACATATTGTAAATCCCATCGCGTTTGTAACCTCACCCGAAATAGTGAAGTATTGCTGGCTGGCGCCCGTGGTTTTTTCTCTTCCTTGTTGGAAGAGTTTTCCATGTTAAAATCTCGTGTCTCCATTGATTTGATCTTATTTAATTTCGTCGTTGTTTTGCTATCGCTTGTAACAGGGACACGCGCAAGACTTATAAACGGGGGCGGAGGGAGTATCAGGTTGATCTTTAGATGTTATTGTACTAGTTGGAGTGCTTATACTGCTATATGGAATACCTCGAATTCATGAAAAAAGTTGAGATTTTTGCGTTCTGCTATATTTTAACAGTGTATTGTTAATCATCACTCTGATGTTTGAAAGTGTAAGCCTAGTCTTAATTTTTTGAACTGCTATTGCTTACTATGGTACTTGTTTGCTATTCCTTGCTCAGTGATGTCTCGCTAACTTATTATGGAGTTTAAACTAAAAATCGTTATTCCAGAGGTTTTGCCATGTCAAATAAATCATGTGTCCATTGTCAAATACACTAGTTATGCTTTGTGACTGATGTAGGGATCTGCTGTGCTTGTGCTTCTTAAAGATCATACCGAATAAAGCAACAATCTAGCATATATATGTGCTTCGATCTTCACTAAATTAAAGAACGTTACCATAATATAGAGTGGCGAATTAATTGTTGTATACTTCCACCAGTAGCCCACGACGAGTCATTTTCGTTTTCGTCGATCCGTCGGCGTTCTTTTCTTTTCTTATTTCTTTTGGGCTTACCTTGTGTTGTTTGCCCTAGCAGTGATCTCGATTTGTATCGATTGGTTGCTATATTAATATGTATTGAGATTTGCTTCAGTGGCCTCCCCGTGGAGAAGGGAAGGCCACCGAAGCAAAAAGTGTATTAATATAGCAGGGCGAAAGCCTGTTTTGATGGCCAGTAGCCCATGAAGTTAGGTATTAAAAGTTGTTATCTTTTGAATTACGCGTAGGTCTCTCAAATGAGCAAGTTCTCATGGTCAGATTGGTGACACCGGATCGAGTACGTAGGTGACGAACCTGCATGTATGTGAGCCTGTCCACGAGGGAGCCGACCATGGTGCCGAAGATGACGACGGAGGAGGACTCGACGACGCCGTAGATGGCGGCGAGGAGCAGCGAGTCCGGCCAGATGCGGATCATGTACAGCCCCACCGAGAACTCCCACATACTGAAACTCGATCGGCAAGGGAAAACATGGTCGATCGATCAGTAGCTAGTCAGTAAGATGAGGAAGCTGGCCTGGGCCTGAGCGCACCGTGCGCCCCATCTGGCGAGGAAGTGGCCGGCGTAGAGGCGGCGGAGGAGCGACGCGTCCAAGCCGCCGCTACTGCCGTCGCCGTCGAGGAGAGGCACGAGATGGCCACCGCTCCCGACCGCCATCTATGTCCGTGAGCTAGGTAACATTGGCGAGTTTGGGATCGAGGCAGGTATATAGGCGCAATGGAAGCATGGAGCATGCTGCATGCAGACATTTCTTTGCTGCCTGACTCATCGTTTGCATAGTCGGCCAGAGAGATTAGGACACCTACCACTACTATTACTACTAATTAACTCTCTTGTGCAATATAATAAATAAAATAGGGAAAATCTAATCATAGGGCGCCCTACGGTTGGCAAATCCATAGACGGAATATGGACCGTAGATAACGGAATATATGGTTGAGATTTATGTAGACCAAGTCAATATAGATTGAACAGGTTTGAGTGTTTGAAAAAGACAAAATTGATGATGTCATCCTGCATTAAATGCTAAATTTGAAAATTCAAAAAGTTTTGTAGCTCAAACCGTTTATCCGATTTATGATTCGTTTTCACCGTTAGACTCCTCGCGTGGAGATCTTCGAAACTAGATCCCATGTCGATATATTTCGACGAAATTTTTTTCGGAACCAAAAGTTACCAACCCCATAACATGTAAGTTACCAGCCTTTAATACATAAGTTACCAACCCGGAAAAAGTCTGTGTGGAGTCTATTTAGTATGCATGCAGAAAAAGACAAAACTGCTGACATCATCTGCATTAAATGTAAAATTCAAAATTTCAAAAACTTTCATAGCTCAAACCTTTTATCCGATTTACGATCTGTTTTCATCGTTGGGCTCGTCGCGTCGAAATCTTCGAAACTAGATCCCATGTTACTATGTTCTGATGATTTTTTTCCGAACCCGAAAGTTACCAACCCATAACTAGTAAGTTACCAACACTATAACATGAAAGTTACCCAGCGTGTAGTGATAAAGTTACCACCCAGTATTAAAGATGTTACCCACTATAGACTAATGGAGTTTTCACCATACACTGATGAAGTTACCACCCGGTATTGATGGAGTTATCACTCAGTAGTGATGGAGTTATCAATCTAGACTGAAGAAGTTATCCACCCAATATTGATGGAGTTATCCACCCAGTAGTAGTGCAGTTACCCACCATAGACTGATAGAGTTACCCAACCAATAGTGATGGAGTTACCCACACATTAGTGATGGAGTTACCCACCCTAGACTGATTGAGTTACCATCATAGGCTGAAGGAGTTGCCCACCCTAAACCGATGGAGTTACCCACACTAAATTGATACAGTTACCACCCAATATTGATGGAGTTATCCACCCTAGACCGATAGAGTTACCTACCCTAAATTGATAGAGTTACCGTCCAATGGTGATGCAGTTACCCACCCTACACCGATAGAGTAACCCTCTCTAGACAGATGAAGTTACCATCCATTGTATAGTGTATGATGGTAACTTACGTACTACAGACTGATAACTTACATGTTAAGTCGTTGGTAACTTTCGGGTCAAAAAAAATATCGTCGGAACATATCAATATGGGATCTAGTTTCGAAGTTCTCGACGCGACTAGTCCAACGGTGAAAACGGATCTTAAATCGGATAAATAGTTTGAGCTACAAAACATTTTAAATTTTCGAGTTTTGCATTTAATGCGAGATGACATCAGCAATCCTGTCATTTACTGCATGCATGCTAATTTGGTTGGCCAGGTGCGCGGGGCAAAAATTCGAGCATTAATTTTGCATGTAATTAGTGGTCACATAATTAGCATCCGCATGCGGCTAAATTTTTGGTCGTGCCCGAACGCACACGGCAGCCCGCCCTGAAAATAAGCTAAGCGCAGGGCGCCCTGCGCCTAGTCGCGTCCATAAAATAAAGTAGGAGTAGTTTTATCTATCGTGCGTGACACTGCAACTGCTGCTAATTAATCCGTAGTTAATTAGTACTCATAGTGGAATGTTGTGAATCTACTCTAATCAGTAGCGCCGGAAGAAATGTCGCGTTGTGGTTGCTTCAGGTGTTTTACTTATGTGGGGACCCTCTGCACTGACGGAACCCAAATTCAAAGTTTTTTTTTACATCACAGGGGTCATACAGGTTGTAGAAACAAAAAGAAGCATAAGTCACATGTGCATGTTGTAAAAGTCGAGAAAGCCACTAAGGGCATCCGTAATGTATAAGGTGAGGTTTTGCCATAAGGTGGGACCCACTTCTCTTATGAAATTTCCCACAATGTATAAGGTGAGGTTTAACCATAAGCTGGGACCCACATGTACTATTGATATACACACATATGTGAGAGAGTGGGGAGAGAGAAACAATTTTATATTGCTTGTGGACAACCCACAAGCTTGAGGTGCACCTTAAGCTTATGGATAGGTTTGGTTTTCTCCACAATGTATAAGGTCAACTTAGGGAATGCCACATAGAACTTAAGGTGTGCTTTTTTGCACATTGCGGCTGCCCTAACCATCCTGATTGATTGTAGATATCCTATCGGACGGGTGCACCAAGAATCCATAGGCGCCCGCCTCCAACAACAGAAAATACCATTTGCGATCAAGTACGTAGCCATGTTAATAAGCTGTAAAAAATATTTAAATAGAAGTGAAGGTTAGTTATGTTATTTAGTTTTGCTATTCTTTCTTAGAAAAAAAATTTAGGACAAAAGCATTCTCTTTGGCAAAAGGATCGTGAGCGGAATGATGTTTTCCCAACAAGCAAAGGAAGACAATAGCTAGTATACATTTTTATGTAATTTTAATTGTTTACTATTTATTTTTTCTGTTGTTTTCTCCCGTCTGCAATGTTTTATGTTTTCTTGATAAATATAAAATATGATATGCCCTCTCGATTGTCTTTTGTAAAAAAATAGTTTTTCACACACTATATCTAATATTAGCCACGATGCGCACAAAGTGTAGAAGCATAAACACATATAGACGCTCACTTGGCGCATAGAATTCCATTTGCCAATTAGGTACACAAAAAAACAAAAAATACATTTCAGCACAAAATTAAATTGCAGAAAATGTACAAGAAAATAAAGCGTCGGATCGTCCACCACCGTCTATCTCCTTGCAGCTGATCTTCGCCTTTATGTGGGGGGGGGGGGGGGGGGGGGGACTGGTAGCGGAGGATCTGAATTATCCTGCATTCGTATTCGATAAATTGAAAATGAAAGTGTTAAATATCTGAATCCAAACAAAATAGGAATGGAAGTAGTAATATCTATATTCGTTTTTACAAATACAAAACAAATGTGGTATTGAATTTTAAAACAAATGTGGATATGAAACTGAATATATCCGTACCCGAATAAAATAAAATTATGTTGGTAAATTTTGATAATTCTATCTCGATATGACAGTTACCCAACCTACAATAGTAAGAAAGTGTTAAAATATATATTGTTCTATGATTAAAATTCAAACTATTGTGTATTACTCCCTCCGTTCCACAATATAAGATGTTTTAGCATTTCTCTTTCCATCCGTATCTAGACATGTTTTAGTGTAAAATTCATTTGAACCTTACACTAAAACATGTCTAGATACGGATGGAAAGAGAAATGCTAAAAATCTTATATTTAGGAACGGAGGGAGTATATAGCTATGTTTATCACTATTTCATTGTAAAGTTGACTCGTGATAAGATACTGATATATTATTTTGCTATATTCGTATCCGTTTCGAATTGGGAAAACAACCAATCCGAATCCGTATTCAAGTAATATGCTCTGTATTCGTATTCATATTCGACAACATTTGTATTTGTATCCGCATTAGTTTTAAAAATATAGAAACGGATGTAGAAAGGGCACTATCCGATCCGCCCCTATTCGCCCTCACCTCCGATCACGCGCACCGATCATCAAATCTACCCCACCAAATCCCCCCGCGCCGGCGCCGCCGCCGCCCCAGCAGCCCCCAACCGCTCCACCTTTCCACCAGTGCTCCTCCCGCCGAAGCACGCCCGAATCAGGTGCTGCTAATCACGGCCATGGACGACGGCGACCTGGATTTCTCGAATCCGGAGACGTACCTGTGCCCGTCCCTCGGCACCGACGCCCCGGGCGGCTGCTCCATGGACGGCTACTTCGACGACATCCTCAAGGACACGGAGCACCTCGCCTGCACGCACACCCACACCTGCAACCCGCCCGCGGACGACCTCTCCCACACCCACACCTGCGTCCACGTCCACACCAAGCTCGTCTCCGCCGAGTCCCCCTCCGCCGAGTCCCCCTCCTCCAAAAAGCACCGCCGCCCGTCGGGCAACCGCGCCGCCGTGCGCAAGTACCGGGAGAAGAAGAAGGCCCACACGGCGCTGCTGGAGGAGGAGGTGGCCCACCTCAAGGCCCTCAACAAGCAGCTCATCAGGAAGGTCCAGAGCCACGCCGCGCTCGAGGCCGAGGTCGCCAGGCTCCGCTGCCTGCTCGTCGACATCAGGGGCAGGGTCGAGGGGGAGATCGGGGCCTTCCCCTACGGCCGGCCGCAGGCGAAGAGGGCCGTCGATTTGGTCCCTGGTGGTGGTGTCGACATTGCTCACGGTGGCGGCGCCCAGGTCATGAACTCCTGCGATTTCAGGTGCAACGATCAGCTGTACTGCAATCCGGGGATGCAGGTGAGGACCATGGGCGATGACGGCGCGATGTTTGGGCAGGGCGCCGCTAATTTCGTGAATGTTCAGTGCATGGGGAGTGCCAAATCTGGATCCACAATGCCTCCAGGATGTGGTGGTATGGGTACAATGCCTTCAGGCTGCTTGCCAAATCTGAACAGAAGTTAAGGTTAGTTGTGTTAGTTTGTTTTGCTATTCCCCCGCAAAACAAAAACAAAAATTGTTTTGCTATTCTTTAGACATTCTTTCTAGGAAAAATTGCTTAATTTGCTTTCAATACGTTTGCGTCCTGTGAAATCATGTAAAGTCATGACTCGTGAGGTTTAAATGGCATATGCTTGTGCTGTCTATAGTTTTCTGGTAAGAGCATACTTAGATTATTGTGTTGTCGATCAGTTATTCTGCAGTGAACTTAAGTAGCATTCTGGTCGGATGCATTTTGATTTAGCAATTACTTGGCTACTGCCTCTCAAAAAGCACCATAGACTTGATCGATACAATGATACTAGAAAGCGAAGTTACTACTTTCTTTTATCGAGTAGCTTTCTAAGGGAGTAAAAGTAACCCATGGTTTTATGAGGAAGCAATTAGAACTGCTTCTTCTGCAGTTGTGCATGGTTAAACTTATCTGTATCATACACTGACCGGGGTAAAGACTACTTATCTGTTTACATGCATATTCTATGTCTAAATAGACGGAAGCCACTACTCAATTTTTCTGCGCTGTCGTAAGGCCATGTCTTTAAGAAATTTAAGAGTCGTCGTGCTCACTTATTAGCTTCGGAGGCGTTTTAAGTCTTCTAGCTTCCTCCATAAGTGTGGCTCTTATTTTCTCTGTAACTGACCATAAATTTGAGCTGACGCTACAAACCAATCAAATATATTTACCACTGATTTCTCTGACCTCCCACACCATCCACTGATTTTCATTACTTAACCCAACATCATCTGCCCTCCCTTGTGTACTACCACTGGCCGGGCGTTCTGTCTTCCTAAATGACCACTTTCGATCCCGATCAACATCGGGTGGTCAGGTGTTTGGACTAGGTGCTAGTGATTTCGTGAATATTCAGTGCATAGGGAGTGCGAAATCTGGAGCCACAATGCCTCCAGAATATTTGCCAAATTCTGAACAGACGTGAAGGTTACTTGTGTTAGTTTTGCTATTCGTTAGACATTCTTAGGAAAAACATTCTAGGACAAATTGCTTAATTGTCTTTCAATATGTTTGTGTCCTGTGAAATCATGTAAAGTCATGAGGTTAAAAAGGCAGATGCTTGTGCTATCTATATTTTCTGGTGAGAGCGTCAGTCAATTATTCCGTGGTGAACTTAAGTTGCATTCTCGTTGGATGGCTTTTGATTTAGCAACTTGGCTACTACCATAGACTTCATCGACACAATGATACTAGAAAGCAAAGTTACTACTTCTTTTTTAAGTAGCTTTCTAGAATTATCAATATTACACACTGACTGGGGTAAAGACGACTTATCTGTTTCCATGCATCTTCTATATCAAAATAGGCAACTAATGATTTTTTTTTTCTGCCATGTGGTAAGGCCACGCCATCAAGAAATGAAAATCTAAGAGTCGTCATTCTGTTCTCTTCGCTCCGGAGTTTTTTTTATTCTCCCAGCTTCCTCCATAAGCGTGGCCCTTATTTCCTCTGTAATTGACCATAAGTTTGAGCCCGTGCTACAAACCAATCACATATATTTACCATTGATTTCTCCGACCTCCCACACCATCCACTGATTTGCATTCCTTAACCTGACATCATCCACCCTCGTGTACTACCACCGGCCGGGCATCCTGTCTTCCTAAACAACCACAGTCGATTCCTATCAACATCGGGACTCCATCGTGTTGGAGGGAATTCTTAGGTGATATGAAGGCCTTGGACGGCTGGATACCATTATCTGTACTACACTCTGAAGTGACATGAGCCAGCACTTGCCTTGTGTTCTGCTTCCCTCCTCTGATATCACAGCTTGCGGGATTGAGGTAGCCTGGTATTGATATAGAACCAACAACGCTACATGTTGCTGCTAAAAATATGACGTGCTGTTCTGCCCTTTTCTTCTACCAATAGTAGTTGCTTCCGATCAGCTGCCTCTCTCCATATATCTACGTACTTCTCTGTTTTGATCTATGACTAATCTTGTATGATATTGATGTCCCATGTGCAATTGCCACCGCTGGTGTTTTATGAGCCACATGAACTAAATGTAGTTGCTGTTGATGTAGATGGATTGTTGCAAAGTGCTATGATGTATATATGTACTTCAGTGGACCTTTTGCTTTGCTTGGTTCACAAAGTAATGCAGTTCACAATCGACTAACTATTCTTATTGATCTGGGTTTGTTGTATTAACATTGTACATACATACCTATTATTCTTCGCGCACCACTTATGCTATATATTTATTTTGTTATAATATAGAGTTACTCGTGGGCGGAATGACTAATTTTCATAAATTTCTGCTGCGACGCGTGGGTCATTATCTACTCCCTCCGTTCCAAATTAGTTGTCTTCCATTTGCCAAAAAGTAGATGTATCTAGACATGTTACAAGTATAGATACATCCACTTTTTAGTAAATGGAAGACAACTAATTTGGAACGGAGGGAGTAGTTCTTAAAAAATGGTAGTCGTCTTTGGTATCAGGTGATGCTAAAAAGTAAATACTGCAAGGGTCTATAACTGCCTCGTACAATAATTTGTGAGATTATTTGGGGTTCACCATACTGTAGTTCCATAATCGTGCAGTGCACTTAATTTGTGTGCATTCTAGGTGGATGCGTTTTGATTAACCAACTTCCCATGTCTTCGGTCAGCGAATCTAATCAAAGTCAGCCACATGTCCAAGACCCCGAATCTCAATCGCTTGCCATGATGGAACTTAATTATCAGTTATCACAAACTGATCGTGCGTAATGACTAATTACCCCTGAAAAGAGTTGACTTTTTATGACATGAAACGTAGATTCTTCTACCTTATCTGTATTGTAAAATTGGAATGATTCAATTGGAATGTAGCTGCGAAGATTAGCGTCCACAGGTCTGCAAAGATTCACACACATGTGATCATAGACATATTGGTGTCAAGTGGTACAAAAAGAATACAAAAGCCTAGGTAAATTATGCAAGAGTATCGGAGTAATGATCTAATGATTATGTGCATATCACCAGGCATAGTCGTGCTTCTCTGTCTTTTTTTAGCTAAAAGTGGTCGTATCCACTATCCGAATAGATAGAAGAGATGACCCAGTTTATAAGAAAAATCGGGTCTAAAAACCATACAAACTATACATGGTCAGATGTATTCCCTGTCTCCCTGCAAACAAGTCCTCCATTTCGATCCACCTCACGAGTCAGGTGTATTTGCAAAGAAGGTCAGTTGTGGCAGATAAAATTGTGCATGTGTGTTTATTCTTGAAAAATCAGCACCATGTGAGTTCGCTGCAAAATCATTTCGACTAGTGTTAGGGGGTGATTTAGATGGTATTGAGAATTTGAGAGTTACCAAATATAAGTTCAAATGTAAGTTTAGAAGGATTTTACTCCAATCCTATAAATTGGGGGAGCAAAAAAATATATATACGTTAAAGTTGGAAACATATATAGAAGTGGTTGAGCTAGTCAAACTAACGAACAAAAAACAAGGATGGAATTAAGTGGAGGGGGCATAAAACAAGAACCATCCAATCTCACAGAAACTGCATAACATAAGCTACATCGATCATCCATTTAAGCTGCTCGATGATACATGATCATTTGTAAATGCAAGGCTACTACAATACGACCGGAGAAACGGGCTGAAACGGCAAGAGATGGGGTTGGGAACCCAGTTCTCTGGCTCCACAGGTAGAGAGGTCCGGACGATCTTGTTCCGCATGTCAATGGTGAGCATGTGGCGCGGGCAGGTCGGGAAGAACTCCATCTCTGGTGGTAGAGAGGCTCGGACGGTCTTGGTCTCCCTGTACTCTCCGAGCCCCAAGTAGAGAACGTCCTGGGTGCTAGTGCTCAGGAGGGGGTACATGGGCGTCAGCTCCTTGGGCACGTCGCCGAACCCCTCGAAACCCCACAGCGTCTCCAAGCTGAGCCTGTGCTCCTCCTTCCAGTTCCACCCCTCGTCGTCGTCGTGGCCCAGCAGCAGCTTCCACACGGTCACGGTGCGGTCCTTGAGCTGGACGTAGTCCTGCTCGAAGCCGTCGATGGAGACGAAACTGACGGAGGAGTCACCGACGATGCCCATGGTCCGGTACGCTTCCGGCGGGGCGACGCTGTCCCTGTGGTTCAAGTACCCCGGCTTGACGGGCAGGGGGATGAACTTGAGCACGCTGCTGCTGCTGCTGCTCTTGTCGTCGTCGTCGTCGAAGAGGGCGTCGCAGCGGAAGCACAAGACGCCGCACAGGAGGTCCACCCAGTAGGCGTGGCCTGTGAACGAGAACTGCGTGTTGCTTGCGCCCCAGCCGATGGCGTCCACGACGCCGGCCTTCTTGTGCTCCGACCAGGGCTGCGACGACGAGTCGTTGGGCCGCCACAGGAAGAGAGAATCCTCGCCGCCGCCGGCGCCGATGCCGCCGGACACCAGCTGACGACCCGTGTGGACCAGGGCGTAATCGAGGCCGCCACGGGACGGGCGTGCGACGGAGACGCTGGAGCCAAGCGTATACACCCAGGAGGGATCTTCCGGCGCGGGGATCATGCGGAGCGACGAGTCCACGGCGTCGTAGATGAGATAGGACGACGGGCAGACCATGATGACGATGATGGTTTTGTCGACGGCTACGATCTCGGCCGACAGGTTGCCGGCGCCTAGGATGGCAAGGCAGGAGACGGCCGGAGGCGGCTTGTCCGCGAGATGCAATCCGATCTTCATGTGCTCAAGCATCTTGGTGTACTTCTCGAGTTTGTACGCGGAAGCGTACCCCTCCGCCTTCCTGTCCCTGCAATCCAGGAGGAAGAAGAGCGAGCGGTTGGTCTGTGTGGCGGCGGAGAAGTGCTCGTCGCCGTCCGCACGGACGCGGCGTTCAAGCACGCACTCGGAGGGGAACATCAGGATGGTGGATGGATCTATGGAGGCGTCGATCGGCGGCGGGGAGGAAGGAACGAGAGGCTCGATCGGCTAGGTTGGTGCCGGTACGCGTATGTTGCTGACGTGATTTGTTTCGCTGATCGATCGCTAGCTACGGGCCGGGCCATCCTAGTAGGTCGCGCCCAACTGATCGCTCGGTGTGGGCCGGCCCAGCCAGAATCCATCCGTACGCACGCGACCGTCTCCTACTCAAATCTGTCGCCAAAGGGACCCTTGACTAGTTGTTTGTACACCCCGTAAAAAAAAAAAAACTCCCTCCATCCCAAAAAAATGTTATTATTTTTTCTAAATTTAAATATATCCAGGCACTAAATAATGACATCCTTTTTAGGATAGAGAGAGTAGTTATTTGTACACACTCACCGCATGGAGCAAGCCAGCCGATTTCGTCATGGTTTCGATCTAAAACGTCATAGTCATATCCTTTTTTCAACCAAGGCTTGGCCTCCACCATCGAGACCCGAGTTCAATTCTCACCTGACCCAAAATTTTCTTCCCCTTTCTTTTTTGAAAATATGTTTCGTTTTATAATATAAATCCGAATAATACAAATAATATGTCTAAATTTATCGGAATAACATGCAGAACATTAATATGCCATCCTCATGATTGCATCATGTACCTTGATCTTTAGTTGCATAATATCACCTAAATAATTAATATGAAATGTGTGAAAAATAATATATACGTTTCCGAGCGGGATAGCTTCTCCTCCGACTACAAAGTTTCCAGCTTTTTTTCCTTTTTCTTTCTTGGGTCTCACACAAGATTAAATGGAATAGGGATACCATTTATTTTATTTTATTTCCCGCGTATTCCATATTAGTTATTTTGGTGATATGCAACTAAAAAGAGAACTACGGGCGTGTTTGGTTGCCCAAGGGCCTCAGAAACGCACTGTTCCGGACGAATTTCGGCTTGTTTGGTGGTCTGCTCTGTTTTGCGAGCCTGCATGCGCACGAATCTTAAAACACTCTAGCCCAGGCCCGAGCGAAAGGGTCAAATCGGGTGTTTTTCAAGAGCCACCCCAGCGCAGTGCAATTTCGGCACTGTTCCATGCATGGTTGGCCCATCTTGGCTCAGCTGTACATGACATGTTGCTCTGCTCACCTCCTCTTAACCTTGTCCATTAGTCCCTCTCTAATCTGCCTAAATATTGCTCGATTTAAAATATAGTGTACATGAAAAATATGCGCACTGACAAGTAGGTTCCATTCTGATACTCCGTTTCGAGTTTCATCGACTGTAGCTTCTCAATTTCACACCGATGTTTGTCCCTTTTTGGGACGAATTTTGTAAAATTCGTTGTACTCCCTCAACCGTTTGAGATATCCTTTGACGTGTAGGTTCAACTCAAGGTTCCACACAACTTTCGTGTTGTAAATTTTCTGTCTCGACGGTCGTATATGAGCAGATTTTATACTGACCTACGGAGGTATATAGACACCACCTAGTGTACATGATGTGCATGTTCTTCTCGCCGTTCACCACCGCCGTGAACTCTGTCGTCGCCGCTGCTGCTGCTAGTAGGCTGTGCTTGGTGTATGTGATCTTCAACCTCTCTCCCTCTCCCTCGTCATCGTAGCCGTGAACATTGTTGTCGCACTATTGTTCTTCTCGCCGTCGTCGCTGCTGCTATTAGGCCGATGCCGCGCCACGCCGTTGTCTTGCTCACCGCTGCTGCTGCTACTAGGTTGTGCTTGATGTGAGGTAAGTCTAACACATGGACATGAGGTAAGAGTACACGAAACACAGATGAACACCAAACGCCGTGCTAAAAAATCTTGCATCTAGCAAAACGGGTCTGGCTAGAACATTGTTGCCAACCAAACTACATGCACAATATGGCTCAAGTCCCGTTTTTCCAGGGGCAGGCTCGCCAGAGCCACGAAAACGTGAGGGCTAAAAATGATGCGAGTAACCAAACACGCCCTACATGATGCAATCATGGATAGGGATGACATATTATGTTCAGCACATTTTTCTGATAATTTTATACATACTATTTGGATTTATAAACAAAAGATATGAATTTATTAAATTTAACAAATTTTCAAAAAAATATTAGGGGGTGCAAATGCATTGTTGGCCGTGCGATGTTACAATGAGGTTTTGTCTTATGGGAAATAGTTGGATGTCATGGTGGGTAGCTACGCATATACATCCATCCGTTAGATCCTCTATATAGAGAGCACAAAACAGTAACATGGGTGCACGCAGCAAACGGACGGCGTCGTACCAGGAGCACGCGGAAAAATAAGACCTCCCTCAAATCACTCCACACCCACTCGATCCGTTCGCCTCCTTCGTTCCAAATCACGGTGGGTGTGGCCTTCCGCATCCTATCCTCGTGTCGCCGGCATCCCATCGGCAGGAGCATGGAGTGGAGAGGCCGCGCAGGCTGTTGCCACCGGTGGGGAGGATGGGGGCTCCACCGCGCGTGCCAGCCGTCGACATCCCTCCAGAGCGCGCGTCGCCGGCCAAGTTCGTCTCCTACCGCCGTGACAGCTCCGCCCCGCCGAGCTGATTGGAGGACGGTGAGCCCCTGCCTTGGTCCCGCCCGACCAGGTTGTTGGTGTGGATGTCCTCACCTCTGCTTCTGTTGAGATCTGGTCCTGAGGTGCCTTCAAAATAATCTTCTCAGTTGGGAGTTTGCTGGAGCTACTCCCTGCTCCACTAATTTTTCTTACTAGAGAGGTGGGGGTTCTGATCTATGCCAGCAAATCCCGTTCATTTTTTTCGTCTTCCAAGAAATCATTCGTGTCTTTCGCTTTCTCTCTTGCCCGATTTGGTGATGCTTATCTTTGGTCTCCGCCGATTTGTTTTCTTTCCTCTCTCCCGTAGTCATGCGCTGCGCCCTGGCGATTGGTTTTCTGTCCGTATTCATGAATTCAGAGCGGTGCAGCAGTGATGGAGCATGGTTCTCAATCGGCAGCTTGACCACAATGTCTGGCAAGCGGTATTTTTTTTAGCAATGAATTCTTGAGCTGATTTGATTTGCATTCCGTGATGGAT
This sequence comes from Puccinellia tenuiflora, assembly GCA_012064385.1. Classification (NCBI taxonomy): domain Eukaryota; kingdom Viridiplantae; phylum Streptophyta; class Magnoliopsida; order Poales; family Poaceae; genus Puccinellia; species Puccinellia tenuiflora. The sequence continues at coordinate 544,828 of QRDG01001534.1, read as the reverse complement.
TTTTAGCTCCAGATGTACGGCAAGCTTCTCTCCATGCCATTGTGGTTACAGGGGTGGCCCAGGTCAACGTCGGAGCAAGAAATAAAGGAGCTCACCGCGAAGCATTACGTCTCCATCCCGTGCGGCAGCGACGGCATCCCCTTGGTGCGCCGACGTCAGGCACAGAAGAGTAGTCTGGTGAAGTGGTGATGTATTTGCATTAGGTAGTTTCTGCATGTTCTCTTGATCGCCTGATCCATGTGAGATTGAGGAACCCCCTAAATTTGATGTGGTTTTTATTTTGGTGCAATGGTGGTGTCTTTTTCTAGTAGCCTGAGACGCTTTATTTTCATGTTGTTCTTTCATCTTCTTTCTTGCTTTATTTTTGTGATGTGGTCGATTATGATTCTGTAAATTTTGGATCCATGCATATTTCAAATTATGGACCCATGAATATTTCAAAATTATTTTAAAACAATATTAATTTGGATTTGCAACTCAAAAGCATGTTATTGATGCTAATTAACACTAAAGCTCAAAGGGAAGTGCGAGTTTGCACGGTATTATTATTTTTTGGTTGCAATCCAAACACACCTTAGAGAACACTGGTGAAGAGTGAAGTCCCGGTGAAACCAGGAACATCAACCATTAAAATCATTGTGCAGCGGCCACATGACCTGTCTAAATGTTCAAAAAAACATGACATGTATAAGGATTGGATTAGTACACCCAGGTCGTACACTCAGCCAAAAGATGAAGCACATGCAAACCACCCGCTGGCGCCTGGAGAAAAGCAGCGTGGTGGCGGCGAAAACTCTAACGGTGGCAGTCGTACTGTCCGTGGTGGCCGCGAAAACTCTGACGGTGGCGGTCGTACAGACCGTGCAGCATGCAGGTACCGGGCGCCGTCCCTCTTCTCGGGAGCGAAATCCTGAATGGTGCCGGTCGCGTGTGTTAGGTCCCCACGGTTAGGCTCACGGTGCAGTACCGGCCGTCAACTTGCGTAGACGGCTGTTTTTCTACCGGCTAATCAAAGGAGATCGTGAGCACTATATCCAACGGCATGCAGCCTATGCGTAGCTACCCATCTGGGCAGCAAATCCGCGTTGTTTGTCTTATAAAGAAAGGTATACATTAGATTATTTCGAAATGTTTAGATTAACTTGGCCGTGCGATGTTGTACTTGAGGCGGTACGTACGCGTTGTGTTGGATGTGACTTGCAAATCATCTGATCTGGTCGGCTGGTCAAACGCCTGATCGATCGCGCATGCGATCTTTGACCGGATTATAAACTAAGAAATATAAACTTTTCTTCATGTTCCATTAATTTACTATCAGTTGCAAAAAATATTAAAAGTTACACGGGAAGAATATCAGCATACGCTTCGACATGTTTGCCGCCGGGCTAGTAGTGCAGACTTGTTCAAGTCACCTAGTCCGTGCCGATGTCTGACCCAATATATCATATAGCGACTGTTCATGGGTGGTGATCAAACACCACGTGTTGTTTTGTTGGCGTTGACAAGACAGAATCTTTATTTCAGATTTCGGTAGTACTCCCTCCGTTCCTACATATAAGATGTTTTAGCAATTTTATTTTCATCCGTACCTAGACATGTTTTAATGCAATGTTCATCCTAGACATGTCCAGGTACGGATGAAAAGAGAAATACAAAAATATTTTATATTGTGGAACGGAGGGAGTAGATGTCAACCCTAACGCCGATATAAACCTTTAATATGCTTTGCAGGAGAAGGTGGCAGGAAGCATGTTTCACGCGGCTTGAGATCAAGACCTCTCTCCAAGTACAAAACGAATTCTTAGAGCATCTCTAGTGGCCTGTGTATGTACATGTGGAAACTAAATTTAGACATTCACAGTCTATGTCCAGTGGCCTGTGTATATGCCCGTAGAAAATATCCACAGCCTCCTCTAGAACGGCAACGCACCTTCGACCCAGCGACAGCCGAGCCACAGCTTGGAAAGGCTGGAAGCGAAGCAACTGCCCGTCCCCGCTCCCGTCTGGAACAGCTAGAGAAGAGGCTGCCGTCCCGGAGGTCGCCGTCGCGCACTCTTCCTTGTGGAGCAAGGTATGCCCTCTGGGCCGTCGCGCGCTATTCCTTATGTAGCGGCGCATCTTTACCTTTGCCGCAGACCAGATTGAGATTCCGCGCGGGCCGGCGGCCGCACGCGCGGGGGGGGGGGGGGGGGGGGGGTCATCCTGGGCGGCAGCGGCCGCGCTGTCGGATGCTTGCGCGCGCCCGGGGGGGGGGGGGGGTTCATCCTGGGCGGCGCTGCTTGGTCGCGCTGTCGGATGCTTGCGCGCGCCCGGGGGGGGGGGGGGGGGTCCCCGCGCAGTCGGCCTGCTGGTGCTTGCTTGGTCGGCGGCTGATGCTGCGCGCGCGGGGGGGCTTCGTCGCTGCTTGCGCTGCTCCTCTCTGCTACTGCTACGCTGCTCCTGCTACACTGCTCATATAATTTTCTCTTTGTTTCTACTCACCTATGTTGAATGTTTGTCTCAATTATTTACAGATGGATTTTGATCAAACTTATCTAGCCGTTGAAAATATAGCTGTTATAAGATATTATTAAAATATAAGAGAGAGAATATACATGCCCTATATTTCCACGCTCCACTAAAAAACTCTGTGAGTGTCTAAAAGAGAATTTTTTTACACGGTCATCTATATGAGCATTTCCACATCCAAATTTAGACGCTCCACTAGAGATGCTCTTAGAACTTAAAATACTTGGGCCTTCCCTCTGACGCTGGTAAATCAAAGAATGGCACATTTGCATATTTAAAAGGAAGAATGTGGAAAAGATTGTATTGATGGATGGAGAAATTACTGTCAGCTTGGGAAAAAGAGGTTCTATTTAAATCCACCATACAAGCTATTCCAACATATTTATTGTCCATGTTTAAATTGCCGAGAGGGTCGTGCCAATACATAACCTCTCTTATAAGAAGTTTCTGGTCATGAAGGCCCGAGTCTCATGGGAAGAAATGGTAATGCCCAATTATGTGGTGGCCTAGACTTTCGTGACATCGAAATTTCAATTTTGTTCTACTTGCCCGCAAAGTGTGGAGAATTCCCAAACTCATCGAGTACACGGATTTTGAAAGTGGCAACAGTGTATATTTCGAATGCTCCGCTAGGTAGCAACACTTCTCAAGTTTGAGATCATTATGCGAGTTCAGAGATATTTTGTAGCAAGGCTTAATTCGAAGAATATGAGATGGATTTTTTACTCGAATATTGGATGAAAGCTGGATCCCAAGAGATTTTAGCTTGCGCTCTATCTGTCCCCTAGATGACCCTCCGCTGCTAGTCGCGGACCTGAGATGCTCATCACTGAGAACATGGAAGACTGAAGCGCTGGATAAGCATTTCCTGCCAATGAACGTGTTTGCCATATCAAGTAATTCCCATTAGTTATTGTCTGCAATCAGATTTCTCGGCATGCTATTACGAGAAGAAGGGCTTATAGGATGATTGTGGAGACAAAACACCGAGAAGAGACAACTGGTTTGAAGGACGATCTGACTCATCATATGTTGACAACATGGAAGACGAAAATTCCCCATCCTGACAACCACGCGCACGTCTGTCTTAAAGAGCAGATCGACGAAAACTCGTCCCTTAAAATCCTGAGTTAAGAGATTGTCAATAAGGTTTTTGGAGGAGCGTCTCGGCTCGCGACTACTCGCTTTCTTTCTTCTACATCTGCGTCAACCGCTTGAGTACTTATGATACTAATAAAGTTACAAAACCACCTGGCGGAAGGTGGAGGAGGAAGGAAGGTGGAGAGAAGAAGCAAAGCTAGTCCGAGGAGGAGGAGGAGCGTGGGAGCTGAGAACAAGTCAAATGTTGCGAACGCAACTCGACAGCGACCAACGACGACCCAAATCCCCAAAAAGAAAAAGAAAAATCCAACTTCCAAGTAGTGCTACTACCATTCCATTCCAGTTCCTCTCCCTCTCTCTTCCCTCCTCCAATCCCACGCCACTTCCCGCTCCGCTCCGGACTTGATCGCCGCCGCGCGCAAGCGAGCGAGCTTGAGGTCCGACCGGCTGGATTTGTTGGTGCTGCCGGCCAAACATGGGGTGCGTGTTCTCGAGGCGGGAGCGGCAGCGGGAGGAGCCGTGGGCGGCGCCGAGGTCGGTCCAGCAGCAGCAGCAGCAGCAGCAGCCGCCGCCGCTCGGGGCGGTCTACGACGCGCGCCGGGGCAGGTACGGCCCCGGGGACTACGACTCCGGGGAGCTCGCCATCCGCCCGCCGCACCCGTCCCACAAGGTACATACTTTCTCTCCCAGTCATCCGCCTCCACCTCTTGCTCTGTGACTCTGTCCATCACTTCCCCTCTCGCTCGCCGTGTATGCGGCCGCGGAGCCCGGTGATGTCTGGACCGCGGGTCCCGGCCGGAGCTGGCTCGAACGGAGGCACCTGCCGCGCGGCGAAGCCTTGCCATGGTTACCTGTTTCAGGCGAAGCTTCAGTTACCCTGCGCGCGGCCGGGCTGGCGAAGCCTGCCGAACCATGGCTTGGCTAAGTATCTCAGGCCAAGCCGGCAATCTGCTGCGCAATTCCGACATGGTTGACCACAAATTGGCTCGATTCCGACGAACCTCGGGGAATCAATCGCCGGAACAGAGGGGAAACACGAGCTCCAGCCTGCGGGGTCCAAACGTAATGTGAAGTCAAGCTAGGCGGCCGTCGGATGTTCACACGGCAGGACTATATTCCTTCCACTCAAATGTGTGAAGGGTTGCTGTCAGCACCCATGGTCTACGTACCCATTGGACCCGGACAGAAACTTTCTGCCTCTGTTGCTTCTGTTGACCAGTTTCTTCAGTGCCATCCATATCAATGGAGCTTGGGAACACCGGATGCTGAAGTTCAGACTTTATGATGATGAAAAAAGGAAGTAATCCTGGTTTTATGCGACTGTCGGAATGATTCGGATAAGAGGGGGATGATAGCTCAACTCAACTTGGCCGATGCCTTGCATGTGGGGGATGAAAAATCTGGATTACATGGTACTGAAACTCAAGTATTTGGTTGAGGGAGTTCGGGTCGTCTTCGGCGTGCAGGAAATACTCACAAGGGTTATGGAACGGGCTTAAACGAGTAGCATGCACTTCAATCCGGAAGGATCATACTGAATAACAGTAGGATGTTGGTAGTGTTTTTCATGATTGTGCAACCACATTAATAGGTTCAACGTAATTAGTTCAAAATAATCCTGCATTCCTTTTCTTTAGTTTCTTTAGACAAGCTATAATTAACAACTGTTATATTTATCAAATCTCTCCTTTTTTTTTATTCTATAAAGGAAGCGGTTAGCCTTTTTCTCTGACATACTAAGTTGTGCCAGGTATCGGAAACAGGTACATTCTTAGGAAGAGCCAGCATTGCTGGTCTGGAGAAGGCTGTCGACGTGTTAGACACCCTTGGCAGCGGCATTGCAAGTTTGAATCATGGCAGCGGGTTTCTCTACGGTGGAACAAATAGAGGAAATAAAGTCGATATCTTGGCATTCGAAGTCGCAAATACGATAGCTAAAGCTTCCAATTTGTGGCGATCATGCTCCGATGAAAATATAAAAGAACTCAAGGAGGAAATTTTGCATTCAGACGGCGTGCGGATATTGATTTCCTCAAACCCCAGTGAGCTCTTGCATATTGCTGCTATCGACAAAAGGTATGGTTGGTTGAAACTTTAAGTTTTCGTATTTTCTTGATTTATTTTACCGTAATCGTGGTTGATGTGGATTTTAAATGGAACCCAACAGGGAAGAACTAGCCATCTTTTCAAGAGAAGTAATTCGATTTGGTGACCTGTGTAAAGACCCTATTTGGCATAACTTGGGACGCTATTTTGACAAGTATGCTTCTCAGAATTACGCATTTCATTTCGATATCTCATTATTTACAATCTTATCTGCACCACTTCTTGTTCTGAAACTCTATGGGTTACCCTGATATGCAGGTTAACGAAAGATTCCATGCCCCAGGATCATTCAAAGGAGCATATCGAAACAACTGTCCAGCACTTGATCAGTTTGGCTCAAAACACTTCTGTATGTTCTACTTAGTTTCCAGAGTTCTATACTTTGGGAGCTGCTTGTACTCGTTAATAACTTGTTTATATAATCAAGAAGTGACACTGGCATAATTACTTTTGTACTACTTCAAATTATTGAACGGGTACAGCTAACAATAATTTTTCAATAGGTTTTTAACTAATAGTTGAGTGTCGTGCATATCAGCCGGCTAGACCACAGTTTGAGGGTGGATCAAGCTTATTTTGCATCGATACACTGGCTTCAAGCTTATGCTGATGAGGTAGTTCTTTAACTGCAGGAACTTTACCATGAACTCCATGCACTGGATAGATTTGAGCAGGATTTTCATAGGAAATTTCATGAAGAAGAGTCTGTGCCAGCAGCTAGACGAGGTACGACCAGACTGATGACATTGTTCTTAAGCAACTTCGTAGATGCTAAAACTGCATGCATATTGCTTTTCCAGTATCTCACCTGAAAATAACAACTGTGGTGTGTAAATAAAGATTTTAGTGAATAGGTCATAATAAAGAAGTTACTACAACGAACAATAGCTTTCCATTATAACGGTAAAATGGTGCCTTTGTTGGTTGTGAATTGTGAGGCAGATGATTTTACCCTGAACTTCGCTTAGTCTAGGCAGAAAGTTGATAAAGTAAAACCTCATATATTCTCTGCTGATATTTCATCTTACTTAATGCAATCGAAGGGTCCAAGTGATAAATAGAGGTAAACCATGCATCACAGATAGGGCTCTTACATAGGCAACCAAGGCTCTGAGAAAAATTCCACATTTTTAGATGAAGACTTACAAGAACTGGCAATTTATCTTCCTGGCAGTGCTGTTGGAGTGTTTCCGATAAATACTTAAATATCTTTGTTACAGGCTAATTCTATACGGCCTTTTTTATGGATAGTATTTATTTTTGCTAACACACTTATACACCATGTACTGCTAAATTTAGTATTGGCGATATTTGTTGTATTCAATTTTTGCTCTTTGCAGAGAGTGTTATGATTTTGCATAGTGAACTAAAGCGCCAAAGGAATCTTGTGAAAAAATTGAAGAAGAAGTCCTTGTGGTCCAGACCTTTGGAGGATGTAATTATCTCCATCCACATTTTCTTCATTACATTATATCCTTGCTTTATGTAACACTGTCTGTTAGGTTATGCCTACTAGTGTTGTACTAAGATACTTTGTGATGAATGCGCTACTCGTGTGGTGCATTTGTCTTTCTTTTGAAGGACGCTAACGTTGCTTTGCGTTATCCTCTATCCAGATTGTGGAAAAGCTTGTTGACATCGTCATTTTTCTGGATAGACAAATCCGGGATGCATTCGGTGAAACTGGTTAGTAATTACTGATTGGCTGCTTTACTGTATGCACAAAATGACAATATCCTGATACCTCTCTGAATAAATGGTTCCTGTAGGTACAGACTTCACGGAGCAAGTTCAGAACAAAAGGCTAGGCCCCTGTGGTCTGGCACTACATTATGCTAACATTATCAATCAAATTGAAAATATAGTAAGTTAATTTGACGACCCATGTGATGTTTATTGCTCCTTCTGAATGTATCATTTTCCTTATTCTCATATTTCCATGTGACCTCTTATTTATCTAGTAGGACACTAATTCTGTATTCCAGTTATGTGGATGATTAAAACCTTCTATTTGTGTTGCGTCATGGATTGAGAAATAAGAAAGTGCATAAAGTTCTCAGTCTATTGTGTACATATGCAGGTTTCTCGGCCACTCTCTCTTCCTCCTAGCGCTAGGGACAACCTGTACCATGGACTACCAATAACAGTAAAGTCGGCTCTGCGGTCACGGTTGCAATCAGTTAATACTGAAGAGGAGGTTTGTCTCACACAACTCTGCAGAACTATTTTTTTATTTATAAACGTGGTATCTGTAGAAGAAACGTAAAACTGGTGGGTCGAGCTTAGCACTCGAACAGTTTTATTTCTCTCCATGAACATGATTCAGTTCTGAAGCACTGAAAGTTCAGCTGTCCACATGGACAGCGTAACTGCAAGATATCCGATGGAGCAAATACATGGGATGCTAAGAAGGCATTTTGCATGTTATAAAATGTGATTGGCAATCTCCATATATTTTTGTTGTCAAGAGCTGGGACTTGATTTTGTTGGTATTGTCGGTAAATGAAAGCGTACTACTGACTGGCGATCCTTTGTCGTTCTCTGCAGCGTAGTGTATCTCAAATCAAAGCTGAAATGCAGAAAACCCTTCGATGGATTCTGCCAATAGCGGAAAACACAACAAGGTACTCCCAGTCATTCTGATTTCTGAGGTTATTTAAAGAAAAATCCTGATTTTTGAGAACAGTTGTTTTTCGCGTTAAATCTCTCCAAAATTCACTTTTTTCCATACTTGTACTAGAGCACACCAAGGGTTCGGATGGGTCGGCGAATGGGCAAACTTCGGGTTAGTCTCAAATAACATGATCCCCTCATCTCATCCCCTTTCGAATTTCCAACCGACCATACAGCATCCTCTACGCTTTGTTTGCAAGATAGCCTAACCTAGATAGCGGTATTTCCAGGAGCGACATGGACGAGAAGTCAGGGTCCCGGCACGGCGTGACCCGGGTCCAGACGCTCCACCACGCCGACAAGGCGGCGACGGAGCGGCACATGCTGGAGCTGGTGGTGCTGCTCCACCACCTGGTGTTGCAGGTGAAGAGCCGGGGCTACGGGCACAACAAGTCGGTGAGGCAGCAGGACCGGTCCCGGTCTTCCCGCAGAGAATCGGCACAACCCGGCGACGACACCAGGCACAACACGTCTCCGACGAATAACGGTGGCACGTGCCCGAGCCCGCTGTCGGACTCGGAGCGTGAGATGCTGGACCATGTGAGCTTCCGGAGGACGAGGAGTTACAGCAGGAGCAAGAGCTGCGAGCCAAGGACCGGGAGAGGGAGCAGGGCGCACCGGAGCTGGGACGCGTGCCGGAGCCACGGGAGCTCACCGGTGAGGGAGGTCAGCAGGAGCTCGGGTTCAGGACGGGGCCAGATGGCGAGGGACCTGGATGTAATTGATGGGCTGGGCAGACTGACTCTATCGTTTAGTTAGAGTGGAGAGAAATGGTGCATGCACAGAGTAGGTATTCTTTTGCGGCATTCTTCGGGCTGGTATATATGTTGTATATGTGTATTTTTCCTTTATATATATTAAAAATTGAAATAGTTGTATGTATTCTCATAGATCTTGTACATACAGATATCACTTGGTCTGGTTACAGTTGGGGGTGTTTTGAGTGGAAATGTAGCAAAGATGAGAGATTCAGAAGTGATGTTCCATTGTCTGTCTCACTGCCATCTTATTCCTCCAGCCTCTGCTCAATGCAGCCTTTTTCCATTATCAGTATGTTCGTTTAGATGGATAGTTTCCTTAAAAAAAGAGAAGGCATTTTCGCTTTAATTTTGGGGTGGTCCGGTAGAGTTCTATCCAACAGTACAGTTGAGATGGTATCCTACGGGAAAAATCAGGCACACGGACGTGGCTTTCGCTTTGTGATCTCCAAAAACACTTGTGCACGCCAAGATAACTGGGGGGGAGGACAGATTGATCTTACAGCAATTTACACTGAACATTTCCTCACTTCCATGACAAGATTAAGACAAATTCAGAAGCAGAACGTCTCCTCAGCTCTTCCAACTCTACAACCTGACATACCGAAGTTTCAACGGTAAGTACATACAATACAGTACTGATAGTTGGCAGGTTAGACACGAGATCCCGTTGGAGGATATGACTTATCAGCTGCTTTTAGAAGGTATTGATAGTTCCAGTCATCAGCTGATTTCGGTACACTTCATATCCTCCTACAGCTTGACTCCTAAACAGAAATGGCATCTAAAGGTCTACCACGCATAATCCATTATATAAGAGACATACATCAAGGCAGAAAATGTCAAGCCTGCCACTTGCCGTATGAATAAGAGGATAAGAACAACAACTGTGCATCTACTTGGACCATCTAGCTAGGTGCATACTGCATAGTGATTGCTTTAGCCATACCTCAATCTCAGTCAGCGTTCCTCAAAACTTATTGAAGGCAATTGTATGATGTGCATGCCAAGGTCCACTAGATGCAAGCACCCTAGTCTATATTCTCCAGATCAGGTCTCCCACATCTTACCAGGATTGTGTCACCCAAATACCCAATAAATGTGAACGCTTATCTATTATCCCGTATATCCGTTTCCCGGCCAGCGACGTCCGGAGCTGCCGCTCCGGCTCCGGCTCCGGCTCCACCATCCACATGTACGCGGCGAGACCAGAGACCACCGGCCGTCGCCATAGCGCGAGGGGTGTGGTCGGCATCCATCTCCGACCACCCGCCAAATTGATAATAACTCCATCCGTCACAGCTCCACCGTTCTTAGCTTGATCGCCCTCTTGTCGGCGCCGAGCGCCTAGATTCACACTGCCACTGCATCCTAGCTAACACAAGACAAAGCATGTGCATGCAGCATTCATGCCTAGTACTTGCAGATAAGCAAGCCAGACAAGCGGTGTGCAGACAGCAGATGCAAAGATCCTTTTATAGTTTCTCTGAACTTGAACAGGTTCCTGGTGGTGACAAGCGCAGTGCAGAAAAAATCAAACCAGGAGTGTCATCTACAACTCCAGGTTCGTGGCCGGGACAAAATCGCAGTGCAGAAAAAATGATATGGGGATCACGCATCAGTAGTTCAACTTTGGACGCAGAGCAAAAATAGGTTCTAGCTTGGTTTTGACAAGTTCCGTGCGGATAAAAATCAGAGGACACGGCGCACCGAGAGACGGCTTTCGCCTTCAGAGACAGTTAGCGGCCGACAGGCACCGGATTCAGATAACCACACACAGGTCTTCCGGAAGTCTTAAAAAACCCAAAATATCACCACATCGTCCAAGCAATTGGGCTATCATCGCAGTCTACGATACTGTTTTCTGTTTTTTATCTCTAGAACACAGCATTGTCTTTTCTTCATGAAACTCTGCAAGCAAGTACAATGTCAAAAAAAAAAAATAGAGTTGATAGCATAGAACTACCACTTTTCAGCTCAATATTCGAAAAACTACCACTTTACGTTTTAATTGCAAAAAACTACCACATTTTCTTCGGCCGTTCGCAAAATGCACTGATCACGAATTGAACGTGAATTGACAGCGAAACTGACAGTGGACCCCACTTATCAGTCCAATAAAAAAATATTGTTGGACGAGGTGGACTGTGGGCCCACTTGTCAGTCCAATAAAAACAAAAAAAATCTAAAAAAGGGGGACGCAACGTTGACTCCGGTGGCATCTCGGCCGCGCCGCAGAGCCTCCCGTGGCTAGCTCGCCGACGCCGTCGCGCCGCTCCCGAAGCCCCCGCGTCGCGGCCGGCCCGTGCCTGCTCGCCGCTGCTGCTGCCGCGCTGTCCTGCTTGTCGCCCCGCTCGCTGCCGCTGCCGCCCGCGCGTCTGCTGGCCGCGGCGCGCCTGCTCGCCGCTGCCGTGCTCGCCTGCTCGCCGTTGTCGTGCTCGCCGCTGCCGCGCTCGCCTGCTTGCCGCCCCGCTTGCCCGCTCGCCGCCGCTGCCGCCCGCGCGTCTGTTTGTCGCCCCCGCGCCCGCCCACGCTCCTCTGCTTGCCGCCTAGCGCCCGAGATCCTCTGCTCGCCGCACGCCAGCCTGCACGCCGCCCCGCTCGCCCGCTCGCCGCCGCACCGCAAGGAGCACAGCCCTCGCCGTGCTCTCACCCCGGGAGCACGGCCCCGTTGGGAGCCGGCGCCGGTGTGGCGTGACCGTTGACGGAGTGGGGGCCGAGAGCGGCCACCTTGCTGGAGAGGACGGCGGAGCTGCTGATCCACTTAGTCCGGGAGCACCTGACCACGCCGCTGCTCCTTCGAGAGGTCACCGGCGCCCACGCCGTCGAGCGAGCGTGTAAGCGTATTCCGGGCTGGTCAACGGGATGAGAGAAGGGAGGAAAAAGATATTTTTTATTGGGCTGACACGTGGGTCCAGCTCCACGTCAGCAAATTGTCCATGACAAGTGGGTCCCACCTGTCAGAAATCGTGTCAACTCGCGTTCAATTCGTGATCAGTGCATTTTGCGAACGACCGAACAAAATGTGATAGTTTCTTGCAATTGAAACGTAAAGTTGTAGTTTTTCGAATATTGAGCTGAAAAGTGGTAGTTCTATGCTATCAACTCCAAAAAAAAAGGGAGCATTTTTCTTTTTGAGCTTTGAATAAGTTTTACAAATTTACTGTCCATTGTTTGGGCCCAAAATCGCTTTCTACGACACTGTTTTTTATTTTTCTAGAGAAGTTTAGAATACAACATTGTCTTTTCTTTATGAAACTCTACAAACATGTAGAATGTCAGAAAAGGCAAAGAGCAGATTTTTTTTGAGTTAAACAGCTTTTTTGAATTTAGTGTTCATTTAGTTAGAGTGAAAGAGAGATATGGTGCATGCACAGAGTAGTTAATCTTTTGCGGTATTCTTCAGGGACGTATATATCTTGTATATGTGTGTTCAGCCTTCGTATATTTTTTCTAATTTTTTTTTGAAATAGTTATACATATTCTCAGCATAGTTTTCGTACATATAGGCATATATTTGCAGAAAGTGCTCCCCAAAATGCCGTGCTCCATATATTTGGTCTTATTACAGTCGGAGGTGGTTTGAGTGGAAATATAGCAAAGATCAGATTCAGAAGTGTTCCATTGCCTATCTCAGTGCCATCTTTTTCTTCCTATTTCATTGTCTGGCCTTAATTCCATTCAGACAGGAAATGCATTTTCGCCTTTACTTTGGCATCGTAAGTACATGACAGACAATAGCATGTGCATGAATCTAAAAAACAAAGAGAGTTGTGGGCACTGATAAGCAAGCCAAACGAGTTGACTGGTACAAAGATGCAAGATTTGGAGTACAGTCTCTCTTAGGACATTCAGATCATCCTGGTGCTGACAAACAAAAGCAGGTTCCTGGTCGTGAGAAACTCATGTAAAAAAATATCAAAGGTATCATCCAGATTCAGAGCAAAAACTAGGTTCGTGGTTGAGAGTCGAGACAAGCTCAGCGCAGGGAAAAAACAGAGGTTCATTATGTACACAGACGGAGCTTTCATTTTCAGAACAGTTAGCGGCCGACAGGCGCCGGATTCAGAGAACCACGAACGGGTCTTCCAGAAGTCTAAATAACCCCCCAAAATATCACCACATCCTCCAAAATAATTGGGCTATGATCGCCGTCGGCGAGGTAGTATCCCGGAAATTGTACCAGAAATCGATTTCTAGGACACTGTTTTTTGTTTTTCTAGAGAAGTCTAGAACACAACATTGTCTTTTCTTTATGAAACTCTGCAAACATATAGAATGTCAGAAAAGGAAAAGAGCAAAATTTCTTTTTTGAGTTATAAACAGCTTTTTTGGGAGCCAAAACGGCATCGATCTCTCCGGTCCCTTTCGTCCTTGTTGGGGAAGAGGTAGGATAGGAGGTGGAGGTGGCAACCGGACGACGGTGACGGTGGTGGCGCGAAAGCAACTAGCCCACTAGAAGAAGGCAACGCGGCACTCACACCGGTGGCTGACTCAGCGGGGGCTCACTTCATCTCCCCGGAGATAAGATCGAGCCAGTGCCGGACGTACGTACGAGTGGCTCCCCCCACCTCCGGAGCCCCTATAAATCCACGGCCGTCTCCGCTCTCCTCGACGAGCAGAGCACGGACGGACAAGAGCGCGATACAGTAAGGCGTAGAGCACAGCTGCATCGGATCAGCGTAGAGCAAGAACAGAGCACGGATCGACCGATCGATGGCCACGTTCGCCGCTGCAACCGCGCCTCTTCCGCTTCCGAGTCGCGTCGCCGGAGCTCGGTGCGTGGTGGCGCGGGCGTCCGCGACGATGGCGTCCCCGGCGGTGTCTGTGGCGGGGAGGACGCACTACGACGTGCTCGGGGTGGGCGCGAGGGCCAGCAGGGGGGAGATCAAGGCCGCGTACCGGCGCCTGGCGAGGGAGGTGCACCCGGACGCCGTCGGTGCTGGCGGGGACGAGGGGTTCATCCGGCTGCACGCGGCCTACGCCACGCTCGCCGACCCCGACCAGCGCGCGCGGTACGACCGGGACGTCGTGGCCGGCGCCGGGGCGGCGATGTTCCGGCGGGCGGCGGCGGCGGCGCCCGGGTTCCGGAGGCGGACGTGGGAGACGGACCAGTGCTGGTAGGACGGACGGACGGCCGGACACGCGCGGCTCTGCTCTCCGGCGGCCGTCCGACCCAGGTGCGCACGGCGCGGCGGGGCGTCGCGGTCGCGGGCGCGGAAGGGAAATGCCGCCTGCGGCTGCCGCGTGCTGTACGATCCGGATCGGACGGCTCACATCGGGCGACGCGGACGGGTGATCTGTGTGAACTGTGACACGGCGAGAGGCGCTTTTCAGGATCTCTTGTGCGTTGTCAGCATGTAAATTAATTTAGTTATCTATACTGTAAATTAACTACTCTAGCTCCTTTGGTTTCTAGAAGGGCTTACCATATCCATATCATGTCCCTCTTTTCTCGGAGGCTGTCGCTTTGATTCTAGAAGAAAATACATTACTGATTTGGTTATCTCGGGCGCTGGGGTGGAGGAAGTTGGCAGACAGCGATCTGGGCTGGTCGGGGTGATGTCGAGGTGTACTCGCCTCCATCGCCGAGGGCATTGGCCGGCCGCGGATGAGGGTCGCAGTCCACACGTGATGGTTGGACAGCTTGCGAGTTTGGGTGTGTGTGTAGTTGTCGGTGAAAACTGCACTCCGGTTGTGGCCGGAGTTGTCGATGGCGGCACCTTCGGGTGTCACTCCCTTGTTGGAGGCGTCGACAAGCAACTCCCCCCTCCCGACATGCTCCAGGGAGAAACCCTAGACACGTGGCCTGGGATCAGACGATGGAGGTGCTAAGCTAAGCTTGGTGTCGCATTCTCTTTTGGGACCATCGGTTTGGAAGTGGATCCGGCCGGAGTGACCTGTAGTTTCTGGAGGTGCGAGGCAATGGTGGGCAGCATGAGTATCCTCCACATGCGAAGGGCGGTAGATGAGCAGCTTTTTCATTGCTCTTGGGGTCGGAGACGGATAAACAAGGTAGGATCGTGTAGTATTTTAGACTAGATAATTAACCGAGTTGTTAGTATCTCACTATTGTGTAAATCTTATAAACCCTAGCCCGACAAAGCTTCATTATACTCCCTCCGTTCTCTAAAAGAAGACATAAATTTTGATCAAAGTCAAACAATGTAACGAATGGCTAATTTTATAGAACCCAAGTGCTAAAAAGCAACCGGCTGCTGGTTTGCTCGATCGAGTGGTCGCTTTGTGGCCATCTGATCGAGTCGATCAAACCCACCACATCCACGTCCCGACAAAAAACTCGTACTGACTGTCCCCGACTCCACCAAGATGTTCCCCATCGCCACTTCTCTCGCTACCGATTCGGCCCTCGCCGGCCCTGAGAATCGGCTCCCGTGCGCCACCTGCTGCTCACCGCCGACTTGGTTTCTGCCGCACCGCCCGATTCTGTACCGATCGGATCAGAGCCGAGGACAAAATCCATGGCCGCCGAGGCCCCAATCTCACCAGCGTGCTCTCCCCGCCGCGGCCCTCAATTCTCGGCATGCTCGCCTCGCCGCGGTCCTAAATCCCCGTGCGCACAACCCCATCGTGGCCCTAATCCCGGAAAGAAATCCTATACGACCCAGTGTAGAACGACCCAGTGCGTGGACCATATTCAGCACCGTCCACGTCTCCAAAAACAATCTCAAAGCAGTTCAGCAGCAGAATTTGATTAACAGATTTGATAGGATTGGTCACGTGTAAATCGCTGCATAGGGTCTAGCACTGGGTCGTTCCACACTGGGTCGTATAGGATTTTTTTCCCAATCTAATCCCGGCACTCTAAGCCCCGCAGCTGCATCTCAACCTGGCGGCCGATCTGATCCGACCGGTACAGAGCATGGAAAAGGAGGCCACTTTTTGGTAACGCCATGGATTTTCGTCCTCGAAGCTGGCACTAGCTGTTTGCTGGCCACATGATCTGCATGATTTGTTCCGCTCTACTTTGCATTAAGGATATGTGGATTGGAATTTGACATGAGGTGTGGGTGTGTGGCTGTTTGCTAGCTCGTGTAGATGCTATTGAGTCAATGGAGAGAAAGTGTAGCCATAACGCACATGAGAATGACAGTAGATTGGTAATAAACAGGGATGGTCTAGCTTACCCCACCACGCGGATTTCGGACAGCAAAAAAAAAAGTTGTCGACAGGAGGAAGAAGGGCGCACCCCCGCCGTTATCGTCGGCCGAACTGCGTGTCGCCCCCTCCCTGCCATGCTCAACTCTCCTTTGTCGGTCTACTGCCGCAACCGACCATCACTTTGAGCCCCCTGCACCCTATTTTTCTCCGATTCCGGCGCTGCACTCGCACCCGCCTTGCTCCATTCTCAACGGCGTCTTGTCCGTCACGGCTCCCTGTCGGTCGCGGCGGCGTCACCGACGCCATCTCGTTCCGTTGGGAAGAGAAAGAGAAGGGGCAGGAGGTGGAGTCCGCAACTTATTCAATAAGCGCGGAAACTATGCATGCTCCAGTTGCAACCCGGTGGAAGATGGCTGCAACTAAAAATACCACCAACAAATTATTTCGAGAGAGTTCAGCGACCGTGTCTTCTCCAGTTGCAACCAAGTGAGGTATGACTGCAACTAAAACACCACGGGGAGCAACTTTAAATTAGACTAAGAAATTAAACTCTTAGCATGAAGTTATTTGACTAAACGCTAGAGTTGCCTTTGGGAGAAAAAATAGTGCAACAATTATACATGCTCTTGTTGTAACCCACTGGCCATACTTTTCGGAGAAAAGGTAGTGCAAAAAGCCTCCCACTTCTCTACGGAATCTTATGTGATCAACTCCTATCTATTCCCTGGCAGCAACGAAGTCTTTTTCAGACAGCAACTACAGCAACTGTGACAACAACTCTAGCGCACATCAAAGAACAACTATGACGTAATATGCTGCAACCATTACTTCCCTAGCAGGTATTCATATGTTAGTGCCAGCAAGCAAACTTATTTCAAACAGCAACTGCAGTTGTAGTGGAGTTGCTTTATCGATGTTGTGAAGTTCACATCAAAGTTGCTTCCCGCTCACACCAAAGTTGCTTTTCATTATTATGGAGTTTCTTACCCTTGTTCTGAAGTTGCCTCATCGCACACCAAAGTTGTTTACCGCTGTTATGAAGTTGACTCAACGCACATCAAATTTGTTTCGATGTATTGTCAGCAACTCTTAGTACGAAGCTGCTGGCATAAACACTAGAGTTGTTCTTCAAAAAAAAAATTGTCAGAACATATATAAATTGGATCTAGTTTTGAAGAGCTCGCCGCGAGAGACCTAACGGTGAAAACGGATCGCAATTTTGATACACGAATTAAGAGTTATGACTTTTTAAAGAAGAGTTCTCGTAAAATTATATGCACGTGTGGGAGGGAAGGGCTCCATGCATGTCAAATTAATTAGTTTCCTTAATTAGGGTGTTTGCTCTGCTGAACCAATGAGCAATCGATTACTCACTAGACGTGGCCTTATAGAAAATACCAAATCAGTATCATTAAATACATAACGAAATGTATTTTCATATTGTATCTACGTAGTTTTATAGTTGTTAATAGTTTTTCCTACGACGTTAGCCAAAGTAAATATTGATTGATTTTTTCATAAAAAATATACGCATTTTACTTTGAGGAACATAAACATGGCATGAACCTATTGGCCATTACCTGGACTCATCTCTCTCCGTCTAAACTAACCTTGTTTGCAAATCAACCCAAACATCATGACATAAAATACTTTTTTCACCTTTAATTCTAGGTGGTCCAGGTGTATAATCCACAAAGTGATAGTATTATCTTATCTTTCCCACCTAGTGTCATATCACTCTATAATGCAAACACCTTTTCCCATATCCGTTGTCAGGCGACGTCCATGTCCGCCGCTCCCCTCCGCTCCATCTCCACCAGACCACCACCCACATATACGCGCGCGGCGCCATAATCTTCCCGGCCTCGCCGTCGATGTCGGCAGTCCGGCGGCCCACACCTCACCCAGCTAACTCCGTCCATCACACCGCGCTCTGCTTGGCGCCACCCAGCGGCTTGACTGGCTTCTTGTCGCCGCCGTATGTCTGAATACACTGGCAATGGCATCAGTGTGCAAGACAGAGCACGTTCCTGATGCATGCCTCTCGCCTACTACTTGCGTACATATATACACGAAAAGACTACGAGTGAAATGAATACGATATTTTTTTTTAGTAAATACTGCTATCTTGGGGTCACGTAATCACGTTAGATGCCGAAAAGAAGGTCCATAGTTGGGACTTGGGACAGAACGCGGTGCAGAAACTATGGAGCTCATCCATCTAGAAAGTTCGAGATGCAGAGCGAAAATAGGCTCTTGGTAGTGACAAGTTCACTGCAAGAGAAAATCAGGTTCGTTACATACACACACTTAACTTTCGCTCTCAGAACCAGTTAGCGGCCGACAGGCGCCGTGTTCACATATCCACAAACAGGTCTTCCACAAGTCTAAAGGATCCAAAAATATCACCACATCCTCCGAACAACTGGCCTACTATCATCGTCTAAGTGGTATCTGAGCATCTCCGGCACTCTCTCAAAACTCACTCAGTCCCAAAAAAAAGGGCACGCTCCATGAAAGGAGAAAAAACTGTGCTCCAACTAAGTCTCTAATGGGCTCTCAATCCCTAAATATTTTCTCGAACCCTCATTTCACACCTCCCCTCTCCCCTCCAAATAGGGGCTTTGGAGTGTCTCCTAAAATCAAATCCCTGCCACCAGAATGATCTGCCCCTCCGTCGTCTAGCCCGAATTTGGATGGAGAGGAGTGCCCCGGCCACATTTGTCTATGCCCACCATAATCGCCGCCCGGTGGCCGTGCGACTCATTCGACGACTCTATGTGCTTCGTAGCCCCCGTCGCATCTCCATGAGTTATTAACTTGGAGTCTCTTCTTCAGAGTTCATCTTCTTTGAATTCTTAACTTATCGTCAATACGCCATCTTTATCTCTTGGAGATGGGTTAACTTTTTGGTGTTAAACCTATTGTCTGGAACTAGTTTCATGGGTACACTCGCGAACACATTGATCTATTGACCATGTTATCATCTATCATCCAAAAGCCCACATGTGGGGCACTATATGCACTTTCAAAATCTGAAATCACATATGGGTCCACCCATATATTTCTAACACTATTTTTTTCTCTCTCGAGAACACAGCATTGTATTCTGCATGAAACTTTACAGACATGTAAAAGACATAACCATGCACCATGTCAAAAAGAAATACTCCCTCCAGACCGAATAAAGTATCGTACGTTAGGCAAGAGGTTTGTACGTCGCAAGCAGTTTTCTTCCGACACATTTTTCGGATCGGAGTGAGTATATTTTTTTTAATGTTAGATAGCTTTTACGAATTTAATGCTCAATGTAGGGGCCAAAACGGTATCAATCTGCTGCAGTCCCTTTCCTCCTTGTTGGGGAAGAGGTAGGAGGTGGAGTGGCAACCGGACCACGGTGGTGGCGCGAAAGCAACTGCCTGTTGGCACTAGCTAGGAGACGACGACACAACACGCACACCGGTGGCTGACTCAGCGGAAGCTCGCACAATCCTCCCGGAGATAAGATCGAGCCAGCGCCGGAAGTACGAGCTAGCGGCACCGCAGGCTGCCCCCACCGCTATACCAAAGCAATTACCAAAGCACAATTAATCAATCGCGTTCTCTCGGAGGCTGTCACTTTCATATACTACCTCTGTCCCAAAAAATGTTATTTTTTATCTAAATTTAAATGTATCTAGACACTAAATAGTGACTAGATACGTTCAAATTTAGACAAACAAATGACATTCTTTTTGGGACGGAGGGAATAGAAGAAATTAATTATCACCAAAGTACATGTTCGAGTACACAGGGGACACGTCTCACTGTACTCTCGATACCGGGGTGATCGCCGCAACAAACGTCGTGGGAGGCTTGCTGAAAAAGGATACGCAAGACAATTCAACCAACTCTTTTGAAAAAAAACTCTTTTGAAACCAGATACCCCACCCGCCAGGGTTGGGAGGGACCCGTTTGGGCTCATGATGGCTATGTGTTGAATTTGGCCGATTGACTCGCTACTACCTCGGTTATCGATGTTCGAACGAAATCAGTTCACGAAGTTATCAAAAATGAAACAACGAGACAAGGGTTGGGAGAAAAAAGTAGATTGTATTGATAGATTACGATTAGTTCTGCCATCTCTTCTCGCATATATATATGAGGTGGCTGGTATTGCGGTGCAAGTCATGGATAGTTCCACGCGTTAACAAGTGAGAATCCGAGTATGACTTGCACCGTCGACGTCTCCATGGCATGCCTGGCGAGGGTGTGGTCGGCATCTCCAACGACACATGTCCCCACGGACACCGGACACCTGCACGGACAAAAACGATTTGCGTCTTTGCGTTGGGCCTTACCCTTCGCACGGAGGTACAGAGACGCAACGGATGAATTGAGTCATCGTGTTGGAATTGAACATAACATCTTAGATCATCTAGATACAGAACAAAAGCATTTTTCATGGTTGTGGGGAACTTGTGCCAAAAATATCATAGATATCATCTAGATGCAGAGCAAAAATAGCCAATTAGGCTCTTGGTAGTGACAAGTGTAGCGCAGAAGAAAAATCAGAGGTCACCCTCGCTCACTGCATACACAGAGGTAGCTTTCACTTTGAGAAAGTTTGTGGGCGATAGGCACCCGATTCAGATAGCCACAAACAAGTCCCCCGGAAGTCCAAGCGCATCTAAGATATCACCGCATCGTCCACACAATTGGCTTATCATCGTCGAGACATTTTTGCCAACAATAGAGGTGGCTCGGCTGATGAATCTAAGTACCAACAACAATAGAGGTGTTGCCATCCACCTCTAGCGAATAAACCCGATCAGTGAACAGTGCTGATAATACCCACTGCAGGATAGAAACGAAATTTTTTGCCTTTAATTCCGGAAGGTCCATGTCAGACGAAATTAGAACTTCACTTGACCAAATTAAAAAAGAATTGGGACCTAGATATGCATTTTGAAAGAATTAGGACCTAAGTGACACCACGGGAAAAGAATTGGGACCGCCAGTGCATTTATAACTCTATAATATATCTTCCGGACCCAGGTCAGGCCTTCCATCTTATCAGGATTATATCACTCAATAATACAGACAACCTTTTCCCCGGCGGCGTCCAGATCAACCGCTTCTTCTGTTCCAGCTCCACCACCCACATGTACACGCGCGGCGCCATCTTCTTTCCGGCCGTCGACGTCGATGACACCGTCGCCATGGCGCGCGTGATGACGGCGTGGTTGGCATCTCCGTCCACGTCGTCACAGCTCTGCCGCGGCCTGAGTGGCTTGCTGTCGGCGCCGTAAGTCTGAATACACTGGCAATGTACTACCTTGAGGTCATGTAGGTGTGTGATCTGGGGTACATCCATCTAGAGAGTTCTAGATGCAGAACAAAAATAGGTTCCTGGTGGTGACAAGTTCAGTGCAGAGAAGAGATCAGATTCGTTACGTACACACACTTAGCTTTCGCTCTGAGAACCATTTAGCGGCCGACAGGCGCCGGGTTCAGATAACCACGAACAGGCCTTCCACAAGTCCGAACGAATCGTAAATTTCACAAAATAGTTGAAACAATTGGCCTATCAATGTCGTCGAGTCGAGGGGGTATCTCGGCCGGGACGACCTTCCAGAACAAGGAAAATTCTACTACCATTCAAGCGTGGCATCGAAGAAAAATCATGATTTTCGCAAACACGCGGAGCAACATACATCTGTGCCCAGATGTCATGCAAATTGGAATCCGAATTGGTTCCACACCTCAGGAAAATGGGCATTGTTCGGCATATATAATAATCTACGAAGAAATAGGCTGCATAAATTGGTAAAAATTGAGAGCAGAAGGCGACTGGTTGAAAAAGGCTCAAGAAAGAGCTGGTCGATGGAGGTGGCCTGAAAGCAACACCCTAGACTAGACACGCTAGGAGATGAAGGCAACACAACGCACACTGGGGAGAGGCTGACGTGATCCTCCCGGAGATAAGATCGAGAGCTGGAAGTACGAGTGCCATGCCACCACAGGCTCCCACTGTCCCACACCCCTATAAATCCATGGCCGCCTTCGTTCAACACTCCTCGACGAGCACGCACGATCGATATCGTACACAGTTGACTACGGAGTAGCGCCTCGGATCAGGAAATCAAGAACGGAGGGCGGACACGGACCGATTGATGGCCACGTTTGCTGCTGCGAACGCGCCTCTCCCTCTTCCCGGAGCTCGGCGTGGAGTGCGGTGCGTGGTGCGGGCGTCGGCGACGATGGCGCCGGTGGCGGGGAGGACGCACTACGAGGTGCTCGGGGTGGGCGCGCGGGCCAGCAGTGGGGAGATCAAGGCCGCGTACCGGCGCCTGGCAAGGGAGGTGCACCCGGACGCCGCTGGTGGCGCCGGCGCCGGTGCCGGAGGCGGAGGCGAGGGGTTCATCCGGCTGCACGCGGCCTACGCCACGCTCGCCGACCCCGACAAGCGCGCGCGGTACGACCGGGACGTCGTTGCCGGCGCCGGGGCGGCGATCTTCCGGCGGGCGGCGGCGGCGCCGGGGTTCCATCGGCGCACGTGGGAGACGGACCAGTGTTGGTAGGGCGGACATGGCTGTCTGGTTCAGGCAGGGCGCGGCGTCGCGGTCGTCGTCGCCGGAGGAGGCGACGCGCCGTACGATCCGGATGGGACGGCCCAGATCGAGCGACGCGGACGCGCGGGATCTGTGTAGATTGTGACACTGCGAGAGGCGTGTTTTTGAAGATCTCTTGTAATCAGCAAAATGCAGATATGTAAATTATTTTTGAAGATCTCTTGTAATCAGCAAAATGCAGATATGTAAATTAATTTGTTATCAAGTGTAAATTAAGGGCTAAGTAAGGAATATACTACTAGCTCCTTTACCGTACTACAACTAATCATCTGTGTCATGGAGGATGTCACTTTGATTCTAGAAGGAATTAATTAATTACCAGGGTGCAACTCTAATCCATGTCAGACATTTGCTAAGAGGTTGTCATTTACTCATGCATGTCAGTATCCTAGTGATATAGGATTAAAAAAAAAAGATGAACAAAGTAAAATGAAAATGTCATTTTCCAAGGAGCTATGATCATGTTAATGACATCACAAAGCAAGAAACATTCAAATTCTGACCTTATAGGCTCAATAGCTTCATCTGCAAAAGGCTGAAAAACTTACAACTGAAGCCAGATTTTTCTTCAGATATAACTTTTTACACTTGGCAGCGAGGTAAGAAACTACGTATATATGAAAGTCTCTGACCACTGGATATGAAAAGAGAGGCAAAGAAATACGCCCGGTTTTCAGGGAAAGAAAAAGGCGTTCCCCTGAATTACGGTAAAGATTGTTCGTGTGTATTTGATGGAATTGGACCATTTTATTTGCGGACCATTATTGATTCCCTTGAGGCCCCTTTTGTAAGCGAAGGGGATGTTAACACTTGTATTCATAGTACTAGAGTATTTCACGAGATCCAAACAAACAAAAGAAACGTGGAACACAAAGCGATGGGGACGTTTACACTTATCGCCGCAGTCATTGGCCGCCGTGCCCTCTCGCGGCCGCATCCTGTCGCCGCGGACGCAAGGTGCTCGATACAATGTCCATGAGGAAATAGTCTGGGGAAGGTGATGAAAAGTGGGCCCAACATGTGAGTTAACGGTTGAGTCAAACATCCGGAAAATTCGGTGCCACATCATCACTTATAGTGGGTCCGTCTAGTTAGAAACGGTGTCAAACTAGCTAAAGTGACCAACAAGTACTTCTTGCAAGAATTAGAGAGTGGACTGGTGTTTTTGCGACAAATATGAAAAGTGGTGGTTTTTTTGAAGTCCTAGACCCAAATATAGTGTTTTTTTGCAATTTACTCTGTAAACCATGGTTTGGACCGAAAATGCAAATCTGGCGGAGCCGCGCCCTACCGGTCAAGAATCCACCGCACAGTTTCGTCGTGATTCGGGTTGCCGGCATATGGGGAAACGGTATTACTAGCATACCGTTTCGTTGGATATTACAGATTCCTCGTATTGAACCATAGTGTATACATAGTGGGACCCAGCACAACATTTAATGCAACGTGCTAGACGTTTCGTGGCATCTAATTGGTCAGTTCCACCGCCGGCCTAGTCTCCACCTCCTTCCACAATCGTCGCCGCGGACAACTCTGGAACTGCAGGTTAGATTTGTAGCATTTCCGATTCTTCTCCATGTTCAATCTGTACCCGTATGTTTCGATCTAAGTTCTCCATGTCTCGAATATGCGGCCGAAAACTAGGTTCAATCTGTGCTGAACTAACTGGTGTGGCGGCCGAAAACTAGGTCAAATAACTGTGTTGCTGTTGGGCGGTAAGTACGGCTGGGTAGTTGGGCGTTGGATTACAGATTTTCATTCAATGCGCCGGGCAGTATATCTACTTGGTACGATGTACGTATGTTCCCCGTCATCTGTTTACGCGGAAGATACCAAACAACAATGGCAAATACCCGGAGCGGCTTTCCGAATCACGAACAAACAATGAACGGCCGATTCTTGACCGGTAGGGCGCGGCTCCGCCAGAAAAACCGTGTTCTGGTTTGGACTCAAAGTATTGAGTCAAATGAACAACAAATAGAGAAGATCCTGGTGGGTCAAATCTTGGGCGCCTTGGGGGATGGGGGAGAATTTGGTTGGAGACCTAGGAGCATCCACGAGGAAGATGACCAAGGACAACGCGCACTCGCATGAACCCGGGAGAAGAAGCAGGAGTGGTGGCGACTTCCTCCTTCGTTGTAGCGTCACCTCCCTTCTAATATTTTGTTTCGTTAAAAGATATTTCATTACTCATAGTATCCCATAGTTGGATGCTCGACCTCTACATAGCTGGATGCACACAGCCAAAACAAGCCAAAAAACATAAACGATATTACTGATGACATACCCGAATCAAAGAGAGCTTGTAAAAGAAAGAAACAATCTTGAGGCACAAACACAACATTGGTTAATGCACACAAACATATACTATTCATCATTCGAAAGTCAGAAAAAATATAGACATCAAAGTCTATATGAATCAACCGAGGCAAAGGACGGTGTCTCCCCTTTTCAAAAATAAAAATAATAGCCACACATCGAAGCGAATGAGTCGACCCAAAAAAGAAAGAAAAGATCTTGAGGCCGCGATAGTAACTCTACAAGATTACCTCATACCCATTGATAAAAGACCGAAGCAAGCAAATAATATAGAACTCATAGGTTAATTCTTAAAGAAGAGATCAGCACACATGCGCCGTAGGTTAGTCTCGGAATTTTCATCCCCAAACCAAATTTTGAGCCACCACTTTTAACAAGCTCACGACACATACACTGTCAGAACGTAGGAGTATCTCTAAATTGCCTTTGGCACATTCCAACTTCTTCCTTTCGAATGATTATCATATGAGACCGAATTAAACATATGTTATTGTAATTTTGACAAATTTTAACTTTGTGTGTTAAATTTACGATGCTTGGGTTACTCAATTTTTTTTTTAAGATAGGGTACTTGTATATGACAATTTGTCGTCCAAGAATAATATTAGTTGTGAGTGTTAAGCTTGACACCCCGGTGATATAAAAAATCCTAGATCCGCCCCGGACCCCGAAAGCACCAGGTACGTTATCCCTCCGGTGGCGCGCGCTATGTTTCTTTCATTTTGGGCGAAGTTATTGTTCCCTTTTACTTGGCATACATGAGGCGAACCAGTCTCCGGAAGACTTGGTAAAACACTCACTCGCCAAGTGTGTCCATGCATCTACAAGAAACTCTCCAACGAATCCTCCAATAAGAACACAGCAATGCATGCCATCTGATCGATCGGCCGAACTCTTCTTGTTGCTCCGAACTAAAACCCCAACAACTAGGAGGGTCTTAGTTAAATTAATTAATCACATTGGAGCCACTCAGCCACAAAAGAACCGTCCCTAGTTTGTCTCCATGCTGTAGTCTCCCACTATAAATTCTGTAGATCTAGCTACTGCACGCATCATCGTCATCATCGATAGCTAGCTAGGACTAGGATCGATCACCGCTAAACCTCAGTCCGACCTTACTTCATCAATGGTGTCGCCGCCGCACGCGCTGGTGATCCCGTACCCGGCGCAGGGCCACGTGATCCCGCTGCTGGAGGTGGCGCACGCGCTGGCCGACAGGGGCTTCGCCGTCACCTTCGTCAACACCGAGTTCAACCACGCCCGCGTCGTCGCCGCCCATGGCGGCGGGCTGGAGGACGGCGGCCGGGTCCGGTTCGTGGCGGTGCCTGACGGCATGGCCCCCGGGGAGGACAGGAACCAGCTGGTGAGGCTCACCATGCTCATGGAGGAGCACATGGCGCCGTGGGTGGAGGAGCTCGTCCTCGCCAGCCGCGAGGGCGGTGGGAGGATCACGTGCATGGTGACCGACTACAACGTCGGGACGTGGGCGCTGGACGTCGCGCGGAGGACCGGGATCCGGTCCGCGGCCGTGTGGCCGGCGTCGGCCGCGGTGATGGCCACGCTGCTCAGCTTTAACAAGCTCATCGAGGATAAGATCATCGATGCGGAAGACGGTAAGTGGACGCTAACTGAGTTCGATTAGACCAAAAGTTTATCACCTACTACCTCCTCCGTTTCTATAAATAAGGCCCACAGAACTTTTGACCGAAAAAATTGAACAAAAATATCTTGATAATATTTTACATAATTAATATCGTTCGATTCATGTTGAAAAACACTTTCTGATGATGCTAATTTTATACCAATAATCTGTATATATTTGGAGTAATTTTTGGTCAAAGAAAAAACACGTAAAACGAGGGCGTCTTATTTATTGGATTGGAGGGAGTATAACTGAAAAAGAATTTTGCTATTCTCTCCGATTCATAAAAGTGTCGCTCATTTTGTACTAAGTTAGTATAAACTTTATACTAAGTGGGCGACACTTTTTATGGATCAGATGGAGTATTTCTTATTCCAGAGTGAAAGCAATACCACTTGGATGAGCTACAACTTTTGTTGAACTGAAGTTACGAATTTCTAAATGGACTTCAGAAATTTGTAGTCAACTATATGACATAAAGGGATTAGGGAAAAAATGAAGTATCCGGATCGTTTGGGCATTGGTGGGTAATTTTACGTCAACTCTAGATCAACTGGGTATCTAGAGAAAGACAGTTGGAGTAGAGCGGATTATCTACCCTTTGAAATAGTATAATAGTGGTGAACCTAATCTGAACCATTTAAAATATGAAGCCGAGGCGTTTGAGAAAACTGCATGTGCATTGTTAGTGAACTTGGGGAGTGTGTAGGTGTCCGAAAACAAACATTCTTGAGAGGGTGACAATTGCGAACATTCACAATAATGAGAGGGTCACAATTGCAACGTATACACTCTAGCGTTTCATTTAAATGCCAAAAGGGTTATTTTGCAAGCTTTACCTCTCTTATATTTACTAATTATTAATCAGTCCGGCTTTGCAGGGTCTGCACTGGGTGAAAAACCTTTCCAGCTGAGCCCGGACATGCCCCTCATGCATAGTGCCCACCTCTCATGGAATTGCATCGGTGACCACGACCAGCAGGCGGCCCTCTTCCGGTACCTCATTGAGGGCGTCCGCGCGATCGACCAGTGTGACTTCGTGATCTGCAACTCCTTCCAAGAGGCGGAGCGGGCTGTGTTCTCGCTCTTCCCAAATGTCCTCCCCGTCGGCCCTCTCCTCACCGGCGAGTGCAGCGGCAAGGCTGTGGGCCACTTCTGGAAGACGGAGGACGAGGAGTGCATGTCCTGGCTTGACACGCAACCGGCGAGATCCGTCGTGTATGTTGCATTCGGCAGCTTCACGATGTTCGACCGACGCCAGTTCGAGGAGCTCGCTCTAGGGCTGGAGCTCTCCGGCCAAGCGTTCTTATGGGTGGTGCGCCCCGACATTCTCCAAGGCGGCGCCGTGCACGACTACCCAGAGGGCTTCCTGGACCGCGTGTGTGGCGGCGACGGTGGAAGAGGCAAGCTTGTCGCGTGGTCGCCGCAGCAGCGCGTGCTAGCACACCCGGCGGTGGCATGCTTCGTGTCGCACTGTGGGTGGAACTCCACCATGGAGGGCGTCCGGAACGGTGTGCCTTTCCTTGCATGGCCGTACTTCGCCGACCAGTTCGTGAACCAGCTCTACATCTCTGATGTGTGGAAGGTCGGCCTCAAGGCCGTCGCCGACGAGTCTGGGGTAATAACGAAGGAGCACATAGCCGGAAGAGTGGAAGAGCTAATGGGGAATGATGGCATGAGGGAGAGGGTGGAGGCCATGAAGAAGGCGGCACATGAGAGCATCCAGGAAGGGGGGTCCTCACATGGAAACTTTGATACTTTTGTGGAGGGAATGAAGAAATGATGATTATCTGATGCTATGTAAGCTCGAATGTATGTGTGTTAGTAATTAGCACACACTTATCATGATCTCAAAAATTGCAGCAGAATAAAGAAAGGAATAATTTCAGCATCACATATGCACTAACTCAGAAATCATTGCTCGTCACGAAATAAAACACATGCATCAATATATATATGGAATAAATGGCTCAAGGGTCACCTCAGACGGTGACAAACAAGATGTCTTTACTCCCGACCAATCTAGCTTAATTATACTGGCAACACCTACAAATACGCGTGGAAAGCTCCCAAACTAGGGAAAATACCACAATCCAAAGCAGCCAAATCTTTTTTCACTATTATAAAAGTGGGATACGACAAGTTCTGTCTCTAGATAGCACTAGAAACTCTCATATATCAAGATTTCACAAACATTCTATAACAACAATAAGATTTGGTGCTTCAAGAGAGAGGGAGTTGGATCAATCTTACAAAAAGTTGCGTAATCATAGCTAGAAGTCGACAAGGTAGTGCATCTGAGCTTCACAACCATAGGGAGAACTAATGAGTGTATTTTACAATCATTTTATTTTTGTTTAACCAGTATAATATCGATGTGCAAATCTGTTTGGTTATTTATTTCCTTAAAAAATGATGTTGTAATGATGAAATCTGTGCATATAAAGAAAATCGTGTAATGGGAGATTTCCCAACTAAACAAGGCGCCTAAAATACAACTTACTGTACAATTGTAACATATGTCGGCGTATCCATCAAATCAAATTGAGCAACTTTCATCAAGGAGCCACCATCAGATTTTCACCAGAAGGCCCTCTAAACATTATTTTCGTCCGCTGCCTTCATATAAAGGAGAGGGGAACAACCGCCATCAGTCCGAGAAGCAATCCATTCCTCCAAAAAAAAGTGTTGTCTCCGCCACCATGTCCATCACCATTCCCTTAGCACATAGCCATACTACTTGTAATCTTTAGTTCTTCGTGATTGGCGATACTATGTAAGACTATCAATCATTCATATTCAAGTACTATATATTATAATGTTTTCTACTGTTGAGCTAATTGCGATGTGTAAGTAGTCCCCAGGGATAGAGGGTTGAGATCTAGCCTCGCAACGCACATGCATTTCTGATATCGAATTATTAGTTTAACTGATTTGATATATCGTGTATGTATGTTCATCTTATCTAGACTATGACTTGTCAGATACCCAATACCCCGAAAAGTGATAAAGTTAGAGACACGAACATAACAGAATGATAGGGTATATTTCAAACTCATTGTGAGTAGACCTGGGCATTTCTCGGGCCGGGCCGGGCTCAGGTCGGGCCTAAAAAAAGCCTGACATAGAAAATCCAGGCCCGAGCCCGACCCGGCCCGACTGTCGGGCCGCAGAAATCAGGCATGAGCCCGAAAAGCCCGGTTAGGCCCGACCAGCCCGGCCCGACCCCAGCTAAAATCTTGTTCCAGGCAGGACCGAGGACCGAGCCCGGCCCGGCCCGACCAACGGGCTCAAAAATCAGGTCCGAGCCCCGCCCGATGGCACAGCCGGGCCGGGCATGGACGGGCTTTTTCGGGCCGGGCCGGCCGGGTCAGGCTGCCCATGGCCAGAACTAGTTGTGAGTAAGGGAAGTACAATCCGGTATTGCGCATGAATAGTCGAGGGGGGGCGATTTGAGCAATTTTATAGTTTAGAGAGGAAGATAGGTCCGGCCAAACAATACTTGAGGGATGAAAATTACATTTTGAGCATGCTAGCTTGGTTAGCCGGGGGCAATCAGATATAAGCGGAATGGAGGAAAAATAAAACAAATAGTTTTGGTTGGGACTGAATGTAACGTAATCGACTCGAGAGCTTGGTTTGTGTCGAATAACCAGGCGGATACGAGTGCTCCTGTGCCTCTCTGCCATGGAGGCTCCAGGAGCCGGCGGCCGCGGCTGCTGTGCCGGTACCGGCCTGCCAGTGCTCGTTGTTCGCCGGCTCTTCCGCGCGTCGATCAACAAGTTTTAATCCTACAACAACGTACGTACGTTCAGCCGAAAATAAATATTCACCTGGCGGATTGATCATCAAATAGAACAAGGAGTTGCTGACCTACTTACCAATAGGCCATCTTGGCAAAGATGGTGTCCATGTGGAACAGGTGCTTGCGTACGCGGTAGACGTGAAACGTGTAGACGAGTGCGGCGCAGGTGACCAGGAAGAAGGACAGCACGATGAGCTTGCTGAAATCCTGTTGGACCGATCGGTACAAATATTCAAACTTAATGGTATATATATTCACAGCTTGCCGTTTGGGGACAAGTAAGAGGTAAATTAAAAAAAAAAAGGGGTGATCGAGTCCATACGTTGGGGTCGGAGACGATGATGCCCATGGTGTAGGTGAGCAAGTCGAAGATGCACTGCAGCGAGCTCTGCACCGCCCCCACCACGCACCGGTCCGAGTCCCGGACGCTGTCCTGCATCAGCTGCATCACCGCCAGGTCGAACATCCAGAGGCCCAGCCGCGACGCCCCGACGCTGGCCATGAGCACCCACGCCGACGCCACATCGCCTCTGACCCAGATGGAGCCCAGGGCTAGCAGTAGGAAGCACCACTGGATCCAGATGGACCATAGCCCTGCTCGAAGCGTGGAAACCCTCGAGTGCAGCACCGGGTACAGCAAGGTCGCGCCGATCCCGACGATGGCGCTGAACCCCCTAGACAGACTGATCTGGTAGGCCGGGATGCCTTTCCGGTCCAGAGTTGCAGTCATCAGCGTGCCAAAGCTGCATGCAGAAGAATGCATCTGATTCATTGATCAATGCATGGGATATGGGCGGAGCTCCTAGTGGGGAAAGGTAGGACAACCGCCCTATCTCGATTTTTGGATAAAAATATTCGTATGAATGTATTTTTTTGAATAATTTGAGTGGTTGTATATAGAAAACAGATTCAATATGCTTGTTTCGGTAAAAACTGCGCAAAAAAAATGGACTAGGTCTAGTTTAGTGTGAATATAAATCTTAATATAACAAAATCAAACTATAAACATTAATTGTCTTAAATGGGGTATTTAAAAACGAAATTACTAGAAAAAGGACGCTCTCTCTAGGAGGTTAATTTTGTGCCCCTCCCCACGCGACAAGTGGTGCGTCGTGGGAGACTCTCCCACCAACGGATGAAACAGAGCACACCACTTGTCACATGGGGAGAGAGTGTCCCTGGTGAGAGAGTGTACGGTGGTTTTTTTCTCTTTTAATTCGATGATTCGAACAGAAAAAATATGCCCTCGATGGATAACTTAAATTCAAATATTTTTATATTTCTATTGTACAAATTTGTTCTTTTAGTAAAATATATAGTATTAATTCCTCCAGACTATGTTTGTATTCACATTAATTATTTCTTATAGAGTTTGTCCTATCTCTGAATTTTACGCCACTGGATATGGCTGCTGCACCATCAAACATTCACGTACCTTAGGACGCTGAAGTGGAGGATAGCAAGAGCAAGCCCTGCCAGCTTCGCCTCCTGCCTCATGTAGACAGCCCAGGAGTCCCAGCAGGGCACCATGGTCGACAGCTGCCTCGTCAAACCCACGCTCCACGCCGACCCGCCGTCCTCCTCCTCCTCCTCCTCGTCCGCCGCCGACGACTCCCGTCTTTCCTGCGCGTTTCCGCCGAGAGCGGGAAAGCCCCTGTACACCGAGACCAGGAGCCAGTACTCCAGCCCCACGGAGGCGACGTTCCAGACCGCCAGCACCACCGCGGAGGCCTGCGTGGAGACGAAGCTGATCACGAACCCGGACATCACCGGCGCCAGCAGCTTGCAGCTCAGGTCGATCCTCCGGATCACCGAGTTGGTCTTGGTCAGCACCTCTGCCGGGTGCCCGCTGCAGATCACCACCACCCTGCACGACAGCCCATCTCCTTTATTTACTTAATAATAGCTATGTATGTTGTAGATTTGCCACTGATGTATGTATGTATGTTGTAGATTGTCATTAATGTATATGATACCATTCTCGCTCGATCAGTATGGTGCCGGCGAGGGTTGAGAGCGCCGCGAGCGCACCGGACACGTTGGTCACCACCATTAGAACCACGAACAACGGCATGTTTGTATCTTCCAGGTCATCCAACACAAGCAGAGCGGTTACTGAGACTCCAGCTATGACGAAGGATAAGCATTGAGAAAGCAGCCACACAGCCAAAACCTGCAGCACAGGGCAGTATATTCAATCCTCCGCCGGCGCCGCCCCCGCACAAAAAAAGAAGACAGACATAGCAAATTCGATCACTCAGGAAGGTTGAGCAAAAGTCAGAACCAAAACCTAGTTGCTATATATACTGTGTTAATTGTTTTACCATATTTAATACTTTCCGCTAGTAGAAAATCGAGTATATATTGGAGCCAGCTGTCGGACTCAAAATATGCTATCTGCAATGTAACACCCAAAATTTCATTTTGGACGTTATAAGAACCATATTCATAGGCATGTTATTTTCCATACACTTTTTGGATTTTGATATATTTCATTTCATCGCCAAAAGAGAATGAACAGAGACGCGGATAACATTTTCGAGAATACACCCTAAGAGGTGTATCAATCATATATAAGGGGTGCCAAGAAGCATAACAACACCGACGTGGCAGCAGGTATTGCTGTCAAACAAGAGGTGACAGCTCCTCCACATCGACGAAAGGCCTATTCTCCTACCTGCAACCAAAGGGGTAACGGCACCGGGAAGCCAAAAACGTCGCTACGAAACAACCTAGCTAGACACGGATAACATGGCATCCTCAAATATTAAGTTGGATATTATTTAGATATATGGCATTATGCATATCCAAAGTTATAAAAGAACTACAAAAATTATAAAACCCTCAAATATAATTTTAGGGAATTTATAAAGCCATTATATTGTTTTATGAAAATAAATGTGATTTTCCAAACATGCATATAGATTGGAAATATTTTTCCAAAGTCTCATACATTTATTTTGCTTTATTGGAATTTTCTTGAATTTCGTGGAAAATATTTGGCACTATTTGTAAACCACCAAAAATCATTTGCTAGCAAATTAGTCCCTCTATTTTTTATGACCCCTCGTTGGGTTTTAGTCAAAGTAAAACTTTATAATTTATAGTACCAAATGACACAAAAAATAATTTATAATGATTCAAACAATACTAATTTTATATTATACATGCATATTGATATTTTTTTCTCATATATTTGGTCAAACTTTATAAAGTTTGACTTTTACTAAGCCCTATTAAATCCAGAACGCAGGGGAAGTGTTGTTTATATACTTCCATCGGTAGCCTATGGAATTAGTAGGGGATATAGTTGTTATCTTTTGAATTACCACTTCTCTCTTGACGCAAGAAAAGAAAAATTACCACGTCTGTCTCTCAAATGAGCAAGTTCTCATGGTCTGGAAAGTGGAAACACATTGCTGAGTCTAGCCTCTTAAAACCTGGAGAACGCGATGGGTGACGAACCTGCATGTATGTGAGGCTGTCGATGAGGTTGCCGATCATGGAGCTGAAGAGGATGACGGACAAGGACTCGACGACGCCGTAGATGGCGGCGAAGAGCAGCGAGTCCGGCCAGATGCGGATCATGTACAGCCCCACCGAGAACTCCCACATACTGAGACACAGACAAGAGAAACATGGCCGGTCAGTAGCAGAGAGCCGCATTCACCTAGCTAGATAATAATAAGACGAGGAAGCTTGGCCTCGGCGGCGCACCGTGCGCCCCATCGGGCGAGGAAGTGGCCGATGTAGAGGCGGCGGAGGAGCGCCGCGTCCAAGCCGCTGCTGCCGTGCCTGTCGAGGAGAGGCACGAGATGGCCACCATTCCCGACCGCCATCGATCTATGTCTGTCAGCTACGCTAGGAGAGTGTGGGATCGGGGTATATCATCAGGAGGAAGAAGACCATGGCTAGCTAGCTGGCGCGGAGGAGGCGCAGAGTGTGCAGTCATGGTTCTGCCTGGCGCAGTACAGCATTGGAAGCATCGATCGTGCGTGACGTGCAGAGGACACTGCTCACCCCTCCGCGTAATGTGAGTTTTGTATATGTATATAGTATATTAGTATATATACTACTAATTAATCCGTAGCCAGTTACAAGTTCGAATGTCAGATAGGTCGTACACATTTCTTTATGTCTCACGCTACACCTACACGATTTCAAATTCACATACTTTTTCGTGCTATTACCCAGGTGACGACATCTTAGATAAGTCGTACACATTTCTTATATGTCTCACTCTTGACCTACAGAATTTCAGATCCACATACTTTTCGTGTTTATAACTCTTTAATACCCAAGTGACGACATGTTAGAAAAAGGCCAATATTAAATGAACATCTTTGAAACAACACACCGCTTACTTGGCTATGTATATGACATTGTTTCGCGTTGTTGTCCACTATCGATTTTGCGCTAGCCTAACAATCATCTTTCTCGGTTACATTCCTCGGGTCGCTTAATGGCCCTATCCACCTCACAAACATGAATGACTTCATGATCGGCTCAGTGTCCCGCTTTGCACCGTCGTCCACTCCGTCTCACTTCCCCCTAACATCCCGCTTGCTCGGCCATGTGTCAGGCATTGCTTTGGTTGATGTCCACTCCTTCTCGGTTCCCCGCATAGTCTTCTTGCGTCATCCCATCCACTTTATGTCGCTTCACCAACATGGCCGTGTGCTAGGCTAGGTTTGCAATGTTGCTTCTCTCTATCATCTACTCCGCCTCGCTACACGTAACAACCCACTTGCTCGGCTACGTGTCTGGGGTTGCTTCGCACCGATATCCACTCTGCCTCACTCCCCTAACATCCCACTTGAGTTGGCTATGTGTCTAATGTCACTTTGTGCCGCCATCCACACCGCCTCGCTGTCCATAACGTCCTACTTGAGTAGGATATGTGTCTAATGTCACTTCGCGCCACCGTCCACTCCGCCTCATGCTTCACCAAACAACCCACCTCATCGGTTACATGCATGGTGTCCCTTCGCGACCCATCCACCAGTGCCACTTTGCCAACACGACCTCTTGCTCGGTTCCATGTCTGACGTTGCTTCTTCGTCCACTCTGCCTCGCTGCGCTAAATGGCTATGTTTCTAGTAGCACCAACCATTCATTGTGCATCGCTTCCTCTAACTACTGGCTCTCTCACGTCTTGGCCATCCACTTGGTCCTAACTTCTAAAGCTGCTAATGAGAGTGTGCATCATAGCTAAAAGTTGTAAACAGGACCTTTCATTAGTATATGACATAGAGAGATAGTGAGAGGGATATGATTTCTGGTACCGTTTGTGTAATATATATAGAGGGAGGAGCACAGAAAACGAGCTGCACCCGAATTTCAGAGCTATTTTGATGAACAAAATTGAGACTTTCACATACATAATTATTTTTTCTATTGGCTCTTGAATGTGTTGGGTTGCGTCAGTTGCAACTATTGCACACAAAAATAAATTCTACCGCAACCAAACAAAGATCTAGCTCTCGGAGTCAGTCATGGAGACTTATCAATAGACGTGCAAGTGTGAAACTCGAAGCAACACGTCGGGCAATGTAGTCCTTATTCCTCATCTCGGACAGTTCCGTTGGCTTGACGACGACCTCGCCTAGCATTAAACGTACAACGCCTATGTCGGAGTAAACACATATAAGGAGCAACAACGGGCGGCGGGTTGCTACACCCGGTCAACCAGATCTCGGACAGGCGACTATGGTTGAGCGGACTGGATGTCACTTCGATCATTTCCGTGTTTGTATATCACACATTCTAGTAATGCGCCACTGCACTACTCACTTCGATTGCCACCTGTTGTCTCCCCCACCTCCTATATAGAGACTGATAGTCGGCTGGCTTTGGGCATGTTGGGCCGTAGCCCCCAGTTGGAACCCTAACCTGATCTAGATGTCATACAACTCTGTCCTGTGCCGACACGAGTCATACCCGGTTGCGCTCATTTCATTCAGAACTCTTCTAGTTGGCTCTTGTCCTCTTAAGTGTGTGACCCTACAGGTTCACGTTCAGTTGGACACTGCAAGAGTTACTCCTCCGACTCTCCATCATGGCTTTGAGTCACCAAACTCTTTTGGCCGACTCGCTCCCGTGAACAGTTGGCCTCAAACCGATAGTTAGTAGCTGATTCTAGCAAAGTGTGTTGACTCGTGTTGTATTTTAGAGAGGAGCTCAGCTCACAAGTTGTGTCGGCTGAGCACTCCACTGCACCAAGCTTCCCTTAACTCAGCACTACACAATATGGGTCAGGCTAGCAGTATATGTGACACTAATCAACCCCCCCCCCCCCCCCCCCCCCCGGCGTCGATATGGATGGTACACATCAATCATTTCCATTTTGTCACACGTCAGACTGCATTCTTTAGTGCCTAATCATTTAGGTAAATCGTATGATCTGTTGCCCTAGCTCACATGTTCTACCTTAATAATCCCAACATCTTGATTTTATTTGATAAACAATCTGTCTATTTTCACATGCTTGGATCTATCATGATGCACTGGATTGTTTGCTATGTCGATTGTTGTTTTGTTATCACACCACATGTTCATACAACTAGTCTTCAATATCTTTAATTCTCCAATTAAATTTCTTGTACACAACATCTCACTTAGCCCTTGGGGCATATTTTTTTATATTCTGCCTGGCAATCGATCTATACGCAAAACTCCGCTTCTTGCTTCTCCACGAAACTAAGTTCCCACCTAAAAAGACACCAGAGTCTGAGGTTGATCTACGATCATCTACGCAACTTACCCAATGTGCATCACAGTACTCATCTATCACGAGATGCTTGGACTCTCAAATAACAGCCCCCTTCAAGTACCTCGGAATTTTATACACTACTTCATGCATGTATCTGATTACCACACACTAGAAGAAAAAATGGCTTTTACTTGAGTAGGAGGAGGAGGAGGGAGCTGCTTCGTCTTCTCCGGCTGCGGCCATTGCTGCTGCTGCTGCAAGATCGGTGGAGCTCAGTCCGCTTTCCCTTTTTGGAGCCAACTGGAGGGATACGCTGCAGTAGTGCTGTGTGAAGTGGGAGCTCAGCTAGGTGAACACCCCGAGTCGAAGCAAAGTCATGGCCTTTGGAGCGATTTATCTTTCCTTTTCGTTCCACCATTCTCATCCCCTCTGTAGCGCGCACAGACTATACATCTAATAAGAAACCCTACGCAAATTACTTGTTTTTGCTTCCTAGGCGACTGCCGCGATGGCAATTTTGGCATCATGCCGGTGATTAGCGTTCATGCCGCTCTACTCCCTCCCGATTTTTCCTCAAATCTCAGGTCAGCTCCATCCTATCTCTTCCCCTGCCCCAGCGATTTCTTGGTGTTCTCCCCGCTTCTGCCAATTCCCCACCCTCAAGGAAACCCTAGCTTGACTTACACCGCTGAATTCATCCTCTAATCTTGCCACGGTATTCCCCTCCCCGATTCTCAACTCCTCCCATCTCGGTGTTGTCCAAGTCTGAACCTCGCATCCTCCCTAGTCTCCCCTTGAAGCACTACACCTTCTAGGCTCTTCTGCCACCAACGTGCTTGATCTGTTCGCACATCTGCTGCACCCTAGTGCCTCTCCACTTCAAGATGATTTACCTCACGTCTTGGGCTTGTTGGAAAGGAATATTGGAGTGATTGGTGAAGGGAGCTTGGATTTGACTACGTCTTGTCCCTGGCGCGTACACGACATACAGAGGATCTACTCACAAGAGCGGAGAAACAACCAGAGTGCACAGGGCGACATGAAGCTGATTGGTTGGAATTGCCAAGGACCGGGCAGAAATCTTGACAGATCCACGAAGATGTCCTACCTTGCCAATTTGATGTCCTCCACCAAGGCACAGGTAACCTTCGTTTCTGAGATCAGAACTTGTAAATACAATTCTGCACATCTGAACAATCGTTTTAATATAGCTGATAGCTTTATCATTCCTTCTGTTGGTCTATCGGGAGGCCTTTGGCTCTTATGGAATGACGAAGTCCAAGTCTCTATCCAGTTCTCTATCTTTCATCTGATCTTAGCTTCGGTAGTTCATATCGCATCTAGTGTAGATTTTGTTCTAGTTTGTGTGTATGGCGACCCCCATCATCGTCAGACTTGGACGATCTGGGATCAGATTTCCTCTTTTGTGCATGCAAATCTTGGAAAACCTGTGGTTTGTCTAGGAGATCTCAATAATATCATGTGTGATGTAGACACGTCTTCCACTAATGTTAATAAAAATCGCATGCGTGCTTTCAACTCGTATGTCAAACAATGTGGTCTGTTTGATCTTGGCTTTAGCGGTCCAGCCTATACCTGGACGAACAAGCGCTTTTCTTCGACGCCTGTGTTTGAGAGACTCGATCGTTGTCTTGCTAATGCTGAGTGGTGCACTCCTTTTCCAAATACTTATGTTTTTAACCTTCCTATTATGCTTAGTGATCATGCACCTATTCTTGTCTCGACCGAGTCTCAGTTTTGAAAGCCAAAACTCAGTTTCAAATTTGAAAACTGGTGGACTTATGAACATGATTTTCAGGGGGTTGCTAAAGATGCTTGGGCTGCTTCTGTTAATAGATCTTTCCATGCTAGAACAACTAACCTTGCAGGTACTTTGAAAAGATGGTGCATGAAGAAGAAACCTATCCAACAGCAACTTGATCACATTCAGGAGCAGATTAGCGAAATTCAAATGCAGCCGGTTCAGCTTCAGAATCACAATCTTGAGGCCAGCTTGATTGCTCAGTATGAACAAAACATGACCAAACTCACCGAATATTATCGTCAGCGCGCGAAAAAGCATTAGGCCACTCAAGGTGATAGAAATACTACCTTCTTTCATAATGCTGTTCAGAAACGGAGACGTAGGAATCGAATTGTTTGCATTCAGAATGCACATGGACATGATATGTTTGATCCTGAAGACATTGCATTATTTCAAATCCATTTTTCGTTCGACTTCTACTAACAATGATAGGCCCATCTTAAATACAACATTGCCGCAAGATCTAGATGACTACACCAATTCGGTGCCTGACAAGCAAGAGATTTGGGGAATACTCAAAGAAATGAAGAAAAATGCTTCACCCGGACCTGATGGCTTCAATGTGGCATTTTACACATCGGCTTGGACCTGGATTGGAGATGACGTGACAAGTGTGGTAAGAAATTTCTACCTTACGGCTGTTCTCCCACCTCACTTTAATGACACACACATTGCACTCATCCCTAAGAAGCTTGTCTGCCACCTACCTTCTGATTTTAGACCCATAAGCTTGTGTAATGTAGTCTATAAAATAATTGCAAAATCTTTAGCAACCAGGTTGAAACAACATCTTCCGGACTATATTCATCCCTCACAACAAGCTTTCATTGAAGGTAGACGCATAAGCAATAATATTATGGTTGCTCAAGAAATTCCCCATTCTTTCTCTCTCACTTCTTCGAAAACTCATGACTTCTTGTTAAAAATTGATCTTGCAAAAGCTTTCGATAGAATTGAATGGCATTTTATTGTCTCGGCTCTTGCACGAAGAGGTCTCCATGGTCATTTTATTAACCTTGTGCATGCCTGCATTTCTTCGCTGACGTTCTCGGTCATTATTAATGGACAACCGTTTGCGAAGTTTGGTAGTTCGAGAGGTATTAGACAGGGGTGTCCTTTGTCGCCCTCTCTTTTTGTTTTTACAGTTAACGAACTAGCTTTGTCTCTACAGGACGCCCTACATGCCAATCAGCTCACGGACATTTCTCTGGGACCTAATTGCCCTCCTATCCACTCTCTTATGTTTGCAGATGACCTTATTATTTGTGGAAAGGCTAATGTGCAGGAAGCTCAAAGAATATCTCAAATTATTGATCATTTCTGTCATGACTCAGGCCAAATTCCGAACTGCAGCAAATCTGGAATTCTTTTCAGCAAAAATGTCACTTCACAGGTTAAAGATGATATTCGTGAAATCTTTCCAGCTCCAGTCATAGATAATTCCTTTGTCCATCTTGGTCATCCTCTTATTTTGCCCTCCAAAGATAGATCGGCTGCCTATGCCTTCATTTATGACAAATTTAAATCAAAGCTCTCCACCTACAAGGCAAATCGCCTCTCACATGCAGCCAGATTAACACTCATAAAATCAGTGTTCTCCTCCATTCCTGTCTATTACATGTCCAATATCCTCTTTTCAAAAAAGTTCCTTGCAAAAATCACGGCTATTATTAGGAACTTTTGGTGGACAGGTGTTCAAGGTGATCAAAAGACTAAGAGCCTTTGCCTTCGGGCATGGGCAGATGTTTGTATTGATAAAAATATTGGTGGTCTTGGTATTAGGAATTTGCAGGCGATCAATCAAGCTGTTATCCTTTCAACAGCATGGAGGTTGGTGAAGGAACCGCACAGCCAAATAGCTCAAATACTAAAGGCTAAATATCATCATGATACTTCTATTTGGAGAGCCAAGGCAAAC
Organism: Puccinellia tenuiflora; assembly: GCA_012064385.1. NCBI lineage: Eukaryota > Viridiplantae > Streptophyta > Magnoliopsida > Poales > Poaceae > Puccinellia > Puccinellia tenuiflora. The sequence goes on along the minus strand of QRDG01001534.1, from coordinate 503,725 downwards.
AAACCAAAATCAGCTTTCTGGTCTGCAATACTTAAGGTAAAACCTCTTCTTATTTCAGCGACTCTTTGTCAAATTGTTGATGGAACTAGTTCTATTTGGAGCTCTCCTTGGTTTGCTGGTTGGGAAACTATCTATGATAATCTTATATTACAACAACAACCTTTCATCTATCCTGCTCAAGTTAAGGATCTATGGATTCCTGGACAAAAAACTTGGAACTCAAACTTAATAAATTCTCTGTTCAGCCCCACAACTGCAAATGAAATTCTTGAAACTCCCATTATCAATGCAAATGGCCATGATACTTTGATTTGGAAACTAACCCCTGCAGGTAATTTCTCACCCCAGAGTGCTTACAAGCACTGTTTTAACAGTCTACAACTTTCCCCAAGACAAAGACCCAAGATTGTTCCACTGCAGGTTATCTCGTTACTTAAGTAGGTATGGAGCGACAAACAGATGGCACCAAGAGTTCAAACTTTTGCATGGAGATTACTTCGAAAAGCACTCCCACGGGTAAGAGGGCTAGTAAGGGGAAATATGCATCTGAACTCAGGGGCATCTGCCCCGGTTTCAAAAACCATATTTCCACATGCTAAAATAATTTGAAAAAAATCCCGGGCATACACATCCACATTATATGGCGGCGCAAAAAGTTTCGTCAATAAATGATCATTATTTTGGTCTAGGTGAAAAAGACAAAAGAATGTCTGAAACAAGTTTTTTTTCCAGCACAAAAATTTGTCTTTTTTGCGCCGCCAAAACAAAAGTTTTTTTTTTCACAAAACTTTATGCCGCACACATATTTCGGTGAGATGTACACATAAAATTTTATTTCGGATTTTTACACAATTTAAAACATGTTTAAAATGCATATTTCAAAAAACAGGGGCAGATGCCCCCATGTTCAGAAAATGCACTCTCGGCTAGTAAGTACTCTAAACACATTACTGAGAACTGCTCTAGGTGTGGCAATGTGGAAGACGAATTGCATATGTTTTTTTTTGTGTCCGTTTTCTAAGGCGGCTTGGTTCAGCCATCCTTGGTTTATCAAAATTGAATTCATGGCAGAGCACCATTTTTTCATTCCAGATTTAATCCAGGCTTTGCTCAACTCTCAACATCCGCAAATTAACTCAACTACTCTTTATATTTTCTTGTGGTGTCTTTGGAAAGCTCAAAACGACACTTTGTTTTACAGGAAAATGTGCAAACCTTCCCAAGTGTTTGCGGCAGCAAATGCAATCATTACAGGAACCATGATGGAGACCAATGAAATCATTATACGAGAGGGGAATGTACCAGCACAAGACCAGCGGCAAAAACTACAATTTTTCTCACAATTACAGGATGCCAACTTTCTTGCAGGAAATGCAATTTTTCGTGATGCAGCATGGGAACAGACTACAGGAACAAGTCGAGCTGGATTGGGCATAGTAATCACCATGCAGGGCAATCAACACCTCAAGCAACTTCATGTCTCTGCACTTTCGCCTCCAGCTTCCTCTCCTCTTCCAGCTGAAACATATGGGCTTCTCCTTGCTACAAAGCCGGCGCATCTTCTTCAGGTTCAAGACCCCCACTTCTACACTGACTGTCTGGTGTTAGCTTCGGCGGCAGCAGAGCCATCAGTGTTTGCAGCTCCAGGACATTGGGGAAACAGACATCTACTTGCAGCAATACATGCCTCTCCATCCTTCCATACAAGCAGGATAACACATATCAACAGATGCAACAATGTCAAAGCTGATCATCTAGCTCGTTTAGCTCTTAAAATTCAGAACAGGTCTTTACTGATCCGTTGTTTAGGTTCAGAAGCTACTCCATGTCCAGCTAGGGACATGCTCTATGTGTCTAGCGTGACCCCCTTCACGCTTTTATCTGTAAAATGTGCCTAAGTTAAATAAAATCTGTTGTGTTAAAAAAAAAAGACTATACATCTAATAAGAGAAATTTTTTGTCCTGGTACCATTTGATCTATCCGACTTCAGTCGAAGTTAACATTGAGCATGTGATCTGATCTGAACTTCATTTCCAATACAAGATAGCAAGGTTACACTACTACATTTCTTAAAATTCGGTGACGCAGCTTTGCTCTCTGGCCTCTGAAATGGGAGAGATTCCAGTGTACGGCGCAGCAGTAATTCAAAGCTTCCCGATTTGGAGACAGTGGCTAACCACACTTGCCACGTGGTAACTCAAACATAAAACTACCTTATGACTCCGCAGAGAAGAAACTATCTGAAGGACCCCATTACCCACTTTGTAACTACAGCATTGTTAAGATATCAAAACGGAAAGTATACAAAAGGGCGCTTGTGGAACAAGGCGAGCTGCTAATTTGAGCTAGCTAGAGTATCATTAACCTGACAAAATCCCCGTATCATGGAAAAATGGACGTCCCTCAAAACCATCACATTTCCAGCGGTCACCTAGATTAAACAACAGCGGTAGCAGTAGTACGAAGAGCTACGGGAGGAGAGACGGCTACAGCTCGTCCTTGTCGTACTGCTCGTACTCCGGCTCCTCAGCCGCCTTGGTGGACTCCTTCTCTTCCACCTCGGGCTCCTCGACCTCCTCTTCCTCCTCCACGGCCGCATCAGGGCTCAGGTCCAGGCTCTTCTGCACTGACCGGTAGATGCTCGACGCAAAGTCCTTGGGGTCGGGGAGGTTGAACCCACTCTCCATCAGCGCAGTCTGGTACACCAGCCTAGCTGTCTGCTTCAGGCCCTCGTTCTGCACCACCCATATCATGTTAGCGAGTGTTTTGTAGCAGCAAAATGACTGGTAAAAGCTAGAGACTGTAGTATATGTACCTCGCTGTCCTGGGCCACCTGGTCGCGGAGCTCCTTGATGATGGGGTGCCTGGGGTTGATCTCCAGAACACGCTTGCCACGCATGTAGGCCTGCTTGCTCGCGTCCGACAGGGTCTGCGCCTGCATGATCTTCTCCATGTTGGAGCTCCATCCATATTTGGAGGTCACCACCACACAGGGGGTGTTGTGCAGACGGTTGCTGATCTTCACCGAGTCGATGCCCTCTGTGTCCAGGGCCTTCTTCCACCAGTCCGTCAGCTCCTTGAACGACTCCTTGAGCTCCTTGGCCTTGGAGTCCTTGCCCAGCTTCAGGCCCTCCTTGGACACGTTCTGGAACTTCTTGTCCTCGTAGTCCATGAGGTACTGCATCAGGTACTCGTCCACAGGGTCGGTGAAGTAGATAACCTGCAAGGAAGGATGGGGGTGCCTGGTTACTGCACAAGCTTGATACAGATTACAAATTAAGACTGTTGCAAATGTCAAGCCCTCACAAATGATGTGGCCCACTATTTTAGTTTCACGCTTCCTGTTTTATTCATGATTTAGCAGATAGTAACTACTAACTATTTGATAGCATTGGAGTCAACACGTTGTAACAACGTGCTGTAAATCAATATGTGCAGGAATGACAGATTGGCCTCAAACAGAATCTGATCTTAAAATCTCCCTAATATGGTGCATGCTGACATACTCTGGGATCTTCAAGGTTAGATGGATAAAATGGTTACGGGATATTCTGTATAATTTCAAGCATCCAGTGAATCTAATGGCACCAAAGAGTGTGTATATATACATAAGCGGAAGAAATACCAAGCAAAATGGTAGCATTATCACATATTTACTGTGCAAGTTGATAACCCTTAGAACGCTGAGCACAACTGAACCTGACTGTGAGATCGAAAGGGGGCATCACAATAGCATACCTCATAGTTTTTCTTGGTTAGCTGCTCAAGGAATGGAGATTTCTCTAGCTGCTCCTTGCTGCTTCCTGTAAGGTAGAAGATATCCTTTTGTCCTGACTTCATTCTTGAAATATACTCATCGAGAGAGACAAGTTTGCCATCTGACTTGGAACTGAAACAGATACAAGATCAGTTCTCTGCCACACTGTATAAAACTTTACCATGACCAAAGGAATGCAGAATACAGGACACACCTCTCGAATCTTAGAAGCTTCGCAAGACGGTTCCTGTTTGTTGCATCTTCAATGATCCCCAGCTTGATTGATTTGCCAAACTCATTCCAGAACTTGGCATACTGGCCCTTCTTCTTCTCCATTGCACCTTTTTCTTCATCTGCTTACAGAAGATGATGAGTAAGGACTATTTGTCGTAAATATATAGTATGGGACTTGACTTCTTCAGAAACGCTAGTTACCTGTCTTTTCTTTGTTGCTGTACTCATCAGGATCTTCCTCAGCAAGTTTCCTAATCATGTCAAGAGCCTTGCGGATCAGCTTCTTCTTGATGGTCTTCAGACTGCTATGTTGTTGAAGCATTTCTCGCGATACATTGAGAGGCAGTGTGTCTGAGTCGACAATACCCTACAGAGACCAATAGCGTGCTGTAAGTTAGTCTGCACAAGTCAATACTCAATAGACGAAATATCACATTCGTTAAATAGTAATGCAGTACCATCAAGAAGCTGAGGTACTTCGGAAGAAGATCATCAAATTCATCGGAGATGAAAACTCTTCTAACAAACAACTTGAGGTTTGACTTGTTAGCATTGTAGTAACTTTCGTATAGATCATGTGGAGCCTTCGGGGGAACAAAAAGCAAAGCTTTGAACTCAACATCTCCCTCGGCACTGAAGTGACTCCAAGACATAGGCTTGTCGTCACCAAAGTCCTACAAATAAAATTGAAGTTAGAGACATTTTTTTTCTACAAGGCATAAAGTTTCTTTCAAAAAAATTAAATTTGTAACTGAAGTAAATACCTTAGCTAGTGAGTGGTAAAACTTCGCGTACTCTTCTTCAGTAACCTCCTTTGGGTTCCGAAGCCATACAGCCTTCATATCGTTCAGAAGCTCCCATTCAGTGGTAGTTTCCTTTACTGTCTTCATCTTGGGCTTTTTGTCCTCCCCATCTTCTGTCTCTTCTTCTTCCGAGGTCTCTGTGGCTATTGAATAAAGCAAGATGCATCAGATCGCATGCACACAACCCAGCATGACCCTCGAAACATGAATAATATTGACTGGTAACTTACTCGATTCCTCTTCTTCAGTTGATTCCTCCTCGTCAGCTGGCACTTCAACATCAACCTCCTTGGTTGCCCACAAGTAAATGGGGAAATTGATGAACTCAGAGTACTTCTTCACCAAGTCCTGCAAAACAAGTACCCATCATAAGTAAATTATAACATGAAAATTGTTGAAAGTAACGTGCGTGTTCACTACAACTACTGGACAGAAATAACTATGAAAAGTAAGATAAAAAGAGCCTTCAAATGATTCCACTTGACCTTGAACATACCATAAAAATTGTTGAGTCAAAGCTGATGAATAGACCAAATGAAAATGAATGTTCTTGTCAGGGAACTTTTCGTGAAGAAACAAATTTAAGAGTATGAATCTATGGGAAAAGGAGGTTGAATTTCCTAGTTAAAAATTATTCATGGCTCATGAAAAAGCAGTTTTGGTTTCATATTCTCATGGGCTAATGAACTTCAAAGTTTTGACATAAAACACACTAATACAGATTCATTTGAAGTGCACAAATGTTTATTGCTTGGGAGTAGCATATCATCATTTGCATAATCATGTGGTTCGTGCCTAAGGACTAAGGAGGGCAGAACAAAACTCCAGAAAAGCACAAACCAAGTGTTTGTCTAGTTCAGTTTTGCAAAGCATTGCTGCAGTGACTTTCTTAGGTGCCTAGTGACTACCTCGGTGCACATAACATAATTTTTGTTGCAGCAAAATTTTAGTGAAAGTATTAAACTGTAAATTCAAAAATAATACATGCTAAACATGATACCTTTAGCTTGCCTTCTTCCAAGTACTCCTTAGCCTCATCGCGGAGATGTAGTTTGATCTCAGTTCCACGGCCAAGGGGTTCATTCCATGTATCCTCCGAGATGGCAAATGATCCATCAGCTTTGGACTCCCACACATATCTATGAGAGAAAAAATACAATGTCACAACAGCATCAAAAAAATTGCTAAAAGAAATGTAAGGGATGAACCAAAAGCACAAGGCATTAGTACTGTGTTAAAGACAAGGACAATGGTGTCTTACTGTTTGTCATCATTGTGCTTGCTGACAACTTCAACATAGTCAGCAACCAAGTATACTGAGTAGAAGCCAACACCAAACTGCCCAATGAGATTGAGGTCGCCCCCAGTCTGCATCTTTTCCACGAAAGCTGCAACAAGTGCACGCAATTAACGTTAGCAAATTTCAAGGAACAAGGATTACATCTATGTTAGATGACACTTGGTGTGATTTTCTACACTCAATTATAAATAATGCTGAATTTGTGTTGGAGATTTTAAATATATTAGAGCGGAGCAATCGGTAGAAAAGACCAGTACCTGAAGTTCCAGATTTCGCAATGGTTCCAAGGTTCTTAATCAGATCTTCCTTTGTCATACCAACACCCCTATCCCGAATGGAGAGAATCTTGTTTTCTTTATCCAACTTAATCTGCATTTGCACAGGTAAGATGCCTTAAAAGTCCATCATCATCTCTAAAAGCAAAGAAGTGGCAATCAGAAAAGAGTCTCGGCTTTGCTATCCACGCACCTGGATTTCAAGCTTAGCTGTGTCGCCTTCACCCAAAACATCCTTATCAGTGAGGGCAAGGAACCTAATCTTATCCAAAGCCTACAACATATAAGATACCACCCTTTAGTTTCCAGCACCAACAATGCAAGTTAAATAGAGGGCACCAAAACTAAATCTGATACATACATCAGATGCATTGGATATGAGCTCCCTCAGGAAGATATCCTTGTTGCTGTAGAGTGAGTTGATGATGATGTCCATGAGTCTGGACACCTCGGCCTGGAACTCAAACTTCTCGGCCGAGTTCCTGAGGGTCTTCCTCGAGATCGACTCGGACTCCCTTCACACGTCAAAAACATACATAGTATCAATACAAATGCCAACAACACTGACAAGCGGAAACGAACAGCATCGATCAGAGGATCGTGCGCACCTCTGGACAACCTCGGAGTCGGTGGACAAGCCATGGGGAACGGCCCCAAGCTTCTCCTCTACCTTGGGCAGGTCAGTCAACTCATCGCTGCTCTCCTCAGCATTGACCTGGAGCCTCTTAGCTGCAGCACATTAAGGATGATTAGAACATGATTTTCCATTCGAATTTGGTGTAGATTTACAGCACTAGGTTACAAGTGAGTCTGGGAAGGCCCTTGAATTCACTGAGAACAGTATACCACAACTCTAGATCAGTAGCAACCAGCACTACAACAGTGAATTCACTGAAAACAGAGCGCTAGAGGCAGTAGCAACCAACACTAGATAGTCCAGATTTTCACCAAGTAAACACTAGATTGGTATAAATCTCGATCGAACTAGCGGACTAAACCCCCATTAAAACCTCAGATTTAATTAGCCGCGTAATTTACCAAAAACATAAATACAGACGCAATAACCCACGACGGATCTAAGAACTGAGGTGCGCTAGTAATAATGCCGAACTCAGCATAAACCCCGCCACCACATCAGATCGGAGCTGCCGCGAACTGAACTCTCACCGCCACAGAGCTCAGAACGCAGACGCGAGATCTACATGGGAAACCGGACCAAAACTCCCATCAGAGGCCGCATCCAGTAGCACCCACCTCTACAGCGACGGATCGCGCGACTTCTGTCCGGACCATCCACCACGAACCCACCGCATCGCGCGCGATTCGGAGTTCGGCGGGGGAGTGGCGCGCAAAATCACACGGGCAAGCGAACTGGAGAACCGATAAACTACCTACCGGAACCGAATCTACCGGCGCTCTCTCCAGACCAAACAGATCACAAACCACCACCAAAATTCGCCACGGAAACAGGAGCGGAAAGAGCTATGGCGGCGGAGCGGGGAGGAGGAGGGGGCTTGCCTGGATCGGGGAGCGTGGTGAGGAGGAGGACGAGGAGGAGCGCGCAGGAGAGCGCCCACTTGCGCATCGTGCCGGCCTCGGCTCCGCTTTACTCTGCTGCAACAGAACTGGTGGCGTGTTCGTCGTCGCGTTCGGGTGTAGAGCTCCGCCGTGGTGAGAGAGAAGCCATTTAAACGGGCTCGGAGGAGACCCCGCACGCCCGGTCCACGCGGGCGGGATCGCGCCACGTGGACGCACGGACGGTCCCGATGTGGAGCTGTCCACGTGGCGGGAGCTCAGTGGGTGATGCCGGCGAGCTCGACGTGGAGCGCGAGCTCGGGACCGTCCGTCGCGGCGAGCTGGAGGCTCGGACGGCGGGGATCTCGTGGATGCGTGAGTGTGGAGGACACGTGGAAGGGTGTGATTGGTTGGGGGCTGGGTCGTCGACGTCGATGTGCTAGAATGTTCGATGTGCTCCCAGTGGATAATTTTGTTCAGCGAGGAAGACTCGTGGCGGGCCAGATGCTCAGATGGATGGGTTTGGGCCCTACCTGTCAGTCAACGGGTGTTGACCTATGGACGTAAGCTGGATGCTGCTCCCTAGCGTTCCCGCGATTCCCTGCATTCTTTTCGCTCAAGGATCGCTCAGTCGGGCCTAGATGGCAACGGCCCATTTACCTTGTCCGTCCGTCGTTCGTACGCTTCTTTGATATTTCTTGCTCTGATGCTCCAACGTCACGTAAATCCAGCTGGTTACGATTACAAGGATAGATTGGAGATATTTAAACAGGTCCATGACTTTGTAGGTGTTTTTTTTAAGTGATTGCTCATTGTTACACACACTTAAGTACGATGAATAACAATACCGGTGAATCAAAAAATAAATAGTGAACCAAAAATACTAGTTAACCAAAAATACCGGTAAACCAAAAAAATGACGCGGAACAAAAATGTCGGTGAACAAAAAATAATAGTGAACCAAAAATACTAGTTAACCAAAAATGCCGATGAACCGAAAATGTCCGTGAACAAAAAATAATAGTGAACCAAAATTGCTGATGAACCGAAAATGTCCGTGAATCAAAAATAATAGTGAACAAAAATGCCAAAAATGATGTCGGTGAACCGAAAATAATAGTGAACAGAAAATGCCGGTGAACCAAAAATTATGTTGAACCAAAAATAATTATAAACCAAAAATTCGGGTGAACTAAAAATGCCAGCGAACCAAAAATAATAACGAACCAAAAATTTGGGTGAACTGAAAATAATATTGAGCCAGAAAATACCGGTGAAACAAAAATACCGGCGAACCGAAAATAATAATGAACCAAAAATTCGGGTGAACCGAAAATAATAGTGAACCAAAAATACCGGCGAACCGAAAATAATAATGAACCAAAAATTCGGGTGAACCAAAAATACTAGCGAACCGAAAATTATAATGAACCAAAAATTCGAGTGAACCGAAATAATAGTCAACCAAAAATATTGGTGAACCGAAAATAATAGTGAACAGAAAATGCCGGTGAACCAAAAATTATGTTGAACCAAAAATAATAATGAACCAAAAATTCGGGTGAACTAAAAATGCCAGTGAACCAAAAATAATAGCGAACCAAAAATTTGGGTGAACCGAAAATAATATTGAGCCAGAAAATACCGGTGAACCAAAAATACCGGCGAACCGAAAATAATAATGAACCAAAAATTCGGGTGAACCGAAAATAATAGTGAACCAAAAATACCGGCGAACCGAAAATAATAATGAACCAAAAATTCGGGTGAACCAAAAATACTAGCGAACCAAAAATTATAATGAACCAAAAATTCGAGTGAACCGAAATAATAGTCAACCAAAAATATTGGTGAACCGAAAATAATAGTGAACAGAAAATGCCGGCGAACCAAAAATTATGTTGAACCAAAAATAATAATGAACCAAAAATTCGGGTGAACTAAAAATGCCAGTGAACCAAAAATAATAATGAATAAAAAATTCGGGTGAACCGAAAATAATATTGAGCCAGAAAATACCGGTGAACCAAAAATACCGGCGAACCGAAAATAATAATGAACCAAAAATTTGGGTGAACCGAAAATAATAGTGAACCAAAAATACCGGCGAACCGAAAATAATAATGAACCAAAAATTTGGGTGAACCAAAAATACTAGCGAACCATAAATTATAATGAACCAAAAATTCGAGTGAACCGAAATAATAGTCAACCAAAAATATTGGCGAACCAAAAATAATAACGAACCAAAAATGTCGGCGAACCAAAAATTCGGGCGAACCAAAATACATGTGAACTGAAAATAATAGTGAGCCAAAAATACCTATGAACCGAAATAATAGTGAACCAAAAATTCGGTCGAACCGACAATAGTAGTGAACCGAAAGGGAACCGAAATTTGGGTGAACCAAAAATAATAGTCAAAAAAATACCGGCGAACCGAAAATAATAATTAACCAAAAATTCGTGTGAAATTCGAGTGAAACAAAATTAGTTGTGAACAAAAAATAGATTTTTCAAAAATAGTTCGTATTTTAAAATATACATATTTAAATTCGTGTGAACCAAAAGTTCCTATTTAAAATATATCATTTTGTGAAAAGAAACAATGAAGAAAAATAAAAACAGAAAAAAGAAAAAAAAGTAGGAAAAATCATGTATTACCAAAACCAGAAAATAAATAAAAAGGAAATAAATAAAAAAATGAAAAAGGATGAGGAAAAAGAAATACTAAAGAGTAGAAACAGGAAAAAGAAAAGAATACAAAGAAAATAGAAAATAACAAAAGAAAAACGTACGTGAAAAAAAGAACAGGAAACGAAAAAAAAAGCTACAGCCTCTCGTATCGTTCAAAGGAAACAGAGTAACGAATCGTTATAAGAAAGCTTAACGGGCCGAGCCCATTTCCGAAAATTCTTGACTGAAATGGTGGGCAATTCCTATTCTACGCCCGTTGTAACGAATAGCACCAAAACGCTTACACAGCTCGTCTCTCGCGGAGTTTACTGGGCCGGCCCGTTTTTCTCGGCTTCTTCACTGCTTCTTCGTGCCCCCGTTCTATTCTTCCTCTCTCCCGTGCGGCGGACCGAGGCGGGCGGTCTCTCTTCTTCCTCCTCCCGTCACCTTCCCCATAGTTTCTCTCGCCGTTGGTTCTATTCCGCGACGCCGATCTAAATCGTGGCGGCCATCAACTTCTCGGCCGTACATGGCGACAGCAGGTTTGTCTCCTTTTTTGTTTTCATCCTCCATGATCGTCTCGACGCAAACCCTAGTTTTCATTTCTCGGTGAATCGTATGATTTGTGCATCAGTAAATCCTTTCTGAGAGATTGCGGGTTCATCAGTAAATCGTATGTGTTGTAGCTCCTACGGCTGGTTTGTGTAGATTTTTATCGATGTTTTTTTGGATCTGGTTATGTATGATCTCGACGGAGTGAGCTTCGGGGTAGTTCATCAGGGCACTCATGGTTCTTATCTAGAAGATTCTTAACTTTTTCTTGGGATTGTTACGGTCTGTATATGTAGAGCTTCGGGGTAGCACCGGGGTAGTTCATCAGGGCTCTTATGGTTCATATCTAGAAGATCCTTAATTTTTTTGGGATGTTATGGTCCGTATCTACAAGTTCCCTAACACTAGGTATGTAGAGCTTGAAGATGATTAGTATAGACGGTTTGTGTTCATGTATTTTATTTATTTTGTAATCTTTTTTGTTACCTGGTTGTCTCGGATTAAGCATGTCCATTGGTATCACACTAAAATGGTTTAGTAGATGTGAATCTACTAACTGTTCTACTACTAGCTGTAGTTGTAGTTATACTTTTTTTTTATCATGATTTCTACTATTTTGGTTCACTAAATGGTTCGCTGCTAGTTATATTTTTGTTCTTTATTATCCTTTTGTCTATTAACTTTCTTATGCATTATATAACTTACTTAGTTATATTTCTGTTTTCGTAGCGGAATTCATACCAGATGTTCAACGTTGTAAGGCCACTATCAGAACTAGATGTTCAACGCTACGTTACAATAAAGTTGTAAAAGATTTCAATCCAATTCAGAGGGGCTATATCATCAAATATGGCTTGGAGCATCTTCTTAATATTCCTGAACACCTCAATATCCCTCTTGAATTGACCCAATGGATCATTGATCACATCACTGGTGGAAGATGTTTTAAGCACAAGTCTAAAACCATCAAATTCAATAAGGAAATGGTCAACATAATTTTTGGTTTCTCTTCTGGAACCATCCCTTTTGTTTTTGAGAGTGACGATCCAGAAGTTGTTGCTGAGGTGCAAGAGATCCGTAAGAAGTACCTTGATGTAGATGGAAAAATACCTATCAAGAAGCTGGTTTCTGTCATGCTGGCTGATGACAGTGAGGGGGGTTTTATCAGGAGCTTTGTACTGTTTTTCATATCAATTATACTGTGCCCTCTCACTTATAATTTTGTTAACCCGAAGTACCTCTTCACATTAATTGATGTGTCCTCCATCCCCAAGCTTGACTTTGGGTCTCTGTGCATCGACCACCTCTTCACTGAAATTGACAAGTTCCACGACAAAGTTTTTGATGTTGATACAGTTGCAGAGTACAACAGGTCTTTGTGGATTGGTGGCTGCCTCCCTGTCTTATCTGTAAGTAGATTGATTTTTTTATTGCACCTTCATCATAAACATTTTTGTCTACATCCCCCGCATTGATTGAAGCATTTTTCTAATGTTCATCTTTGTTTTTATGTTTTATAGATTGTATACTTGGACTTCGCTGATCTCACAGGATTTGATAGCGCTATTGATTATGGCATCCCACGCATCACCCATGTGAGGAATGGAGATCTTATTTGCCTGGATAATCGTGATAGAAAAAGGACCTCTCGGAAATCCTATGGTGTGCTGGAGGTATATCTCTTTCGATTTTTATTATAATACTTTACTTGCATTTTCTTCGTAGGTTTTTTTTTGTCTCTTAATTTTTTATTTTTTGTTTTAACTGGCCTGCTCTTTTCTCATTTTTGTTGTAGATTAAAGATATATCACTTACACCTTATGCGCGGACTGTCATTAAAGTTGAAGCTGGGCCATCTGCGCCTATAAATCTCGATACACCAGAGAGCGACTCCACTCAGGCAAATATCCGTTTTCCTTATTTCATATCATGTATTTTACTAGAGCTCGATGTTTTTATTTGATCAGTTTCCTGTTTGCTGACACAGTTCTTTGCGACTATCCTTTTTTGTGTTATGTTTCTGTTTTTTTTCAGGTTGCCACAAATGCGCCTATTCCTAGCGGAGTGCATGCCATGTCTCCTATCCTTATAGATCTTGACACACCACCAAACGCACCAAATGTAATTCCGAAAATAATTTTTAAATGTATGAGATGGCTATTTTGTTGGCATGTTTTGTATCTCACTAGTTTTTGTCCTTTTTCTGTTCGTTCTTTTGGTGTCAGGTTGATGGAATAGAGCTTAGCAAGGCTCAGACCACAGACATTGAGGCAGCACATAACGCACCCACCCATTCAAATGTAAATTTCATTGAGTTTTTCTTTTTTGTGGTGTAGTTATTTTTTTGTTGTTTTGAGTTAATTAGTTTGTTTGCATGCCCTCTTTAGGTTGATGCATTAATCCGGGAGGTCGTCACTAAGCATGTTGTAAAATGGACGGAGTTACGTGACCAGGATGCAAGTAATATGGCAAGCGAGATAGCCTCTGTCATTTCTGCTCACTTGCAGCAACCGGGTATGGTAGGGTCAGTTTTGGAGAACCACACCCCTTCCTCCTCAGATGTTGTGCAAGATGCTATCATACCTTTTGTCGAAGCTTCTCCTGGTTCCAATTGGCAAGAAACTAGTGATTGGCCTTCTTCTGAAACACTCTTTCCTCATGTCCGGACAACCACTGATAACCGAGGTTTGTATGAAATTTTTCTTTTTTGGTACCCCTGGAAGTTATTTTTTGTGTATCTCAGTGTATTGTTCTTGCTTTTTTTCCACTAATACCATCTTTGTGTTTCCTGTTTGTTTTCTTTTTTGCCTTGAAGGAACAATTGATGCTGAATTCCAGAATATTGTTGTCAGCTCGAGATCCCCCATCTCTTCAAGTGTAGGGTTGGTTCTTGTTACATCCCCAGCATCGCCCAGTAATACTATGGCAGGTATATTACTTTTTATGTTTCCACTTTTTCGACCAGTAATACTATCGCAGTATGGGTTGTCCATATAATTCTATCTTTTTTATTTTTGCGTCTTGTACCTTTTGTCTTCCCTCATACACAGCCACCCCTACAGCGGAACAAGTCATAAATTATGAACCAAAAACTGGTGCAAGCACCCTGGATAAGAGGAATAGGAAAAAACGTGCTTGTAAAGATTTATCTCCTGAACCTGGCATGTCAAGGAAGGTGAAAGTTGATGCAGATATTGAATGCTTCTACACGAAGTACATTACGAACAAGTACTTCAACCCAAGGAAACTGTAAGTTGTCTGACCAACTTTTTTTTTAGTCCCCTGTTCATTTTATCATCCTTTTTTTATTCGTCTCATCTAGAATTGGTGTAACTTATTTATTCGTCCTTTTTTTATATCTGGCAGTGAGAATAGTCCCACTGTCATTGATTTTGACGACTTCACTGTATCGTACGCGCATTTTCACAATTCATACAAACCTCGGGGTGATGTTTCTGAAGAGGTTATGTGCGCGTATGGGATCATGTCAAATCATGAGGAGAAGGAGAACGTCTCAACAAGTTCTAAATGCACCAAGTACATCTTTTCTCCATACTTATCTGTAAGTTTTTTTAAAGCACCGATCCATGAACACCCAATGATTAGTACAATGCACTAACCCTATTTTCTGTTATACTGACTGTCATTTGGGAATTTTCCAGGGCAAATTGGTAGAGGATCCTCACTCTTTCGACAAGAGATCATGCGTAAGGGAAATGTCGAGGATTAATTCCAAAGTTAATTTAGCAGCTATTGATCTTGTAATTTTCGACATCTCTTAGAGTTTTCTAGATATCATCTGTTTTTGTTTGTTGTTGTGTTAGAGTGTTTTTGCATATGCCTAACCAGATGCCTTTTTTCCAACAGTTGCACTTCCCTATCCTGAAGCCCAACCATTGGGTTCTTGCATGTGTGAACCCATTGTTCAGTTCCATAAATTTCTTTGATTCGGCTGGTGTGACAAGCAAGTACAACGAGGATGAACTTACAAACAACTTGGTACTTTCTGTTATATCTTTTATTATAGTTTTATTTTCCTGTTTCATCACATCTTTTCTTTCCATTTTTCCATTTTTATTCAAATTGATATGCAGGTAACAAATTTGAACACGGTCTTTAAGGAGCTTAATATCAACTCGAAAGATTTTGAGAGGTTCAAAAGGTTCAATCTGCCAAACTATCCGAAACAAACAACTTTGTTAGTCTATCTCTCTCTTTCTCCCTATCTATATATATATATATCTCACACACACTCTCCTGGTAATGTTTTTTTCAAAAGATGCAAATAGATTGCTGAAGATGGACAAATAGGTTATCGAACTATTTTTCATTTTTTCATAACCTGTTCATGAATAATATGCCGCAACAGATTACCCCTTTTGTACATTTTTTTTTTGTTTTTGGATTCTCACATTTGGGATCTTATGTACCTTTTTTTAAAACGAATAGGCATGACTGCGGGTTCTATGCAATGCTATACATGGAAAACTTTACAGGAAAAGTTATGAAGGATTTCAGCAAAGTAATTCTTTTTTCCCTCCACCCTTTTGTTTTATGATATAAGCTATATACTGGGCATATGATTTTTAACATTATTTTTTTTCTGTATATTTTGACACAGTAATATCTCCCTTTTTACTACTTTCGTTTCTCTGCAGGTCACAATCGCGGAGTACAAGATGGTCTCAGCTCACAGGTTGTTCCATGCTCGAGCTAACAAGATTAAAATTGGAGCTCTAGAAGGTTTGAAGAGAAAGCGTTAGGCGGTGGGCGATTGTACAAGATCGCATAACTCAAGACATAGGATCTAGCATAATCAGTATTTAGTGGGGCCTTTAGAAGGTTTTGGCGGGTGGAGAGGAAGTGAAAATAGGAATGTTTTCTTCATGCTACACACACAAAATGCTACAGACTGGATGTGTTTTTTTACTTGTTCTGAATCTCTCTAGAACAATGTATGGTACATTGTTAACTGAAAATTTCTAGACATACTCCGCATGGCCAACCCATATGGGACATTACAAAGATGTCGTAGGAATGTCGGGGCTTTACGTGCGAAGCAAACTTTTTTTTTTGTTATTTTTGCATGTGTATGTAGTTAGTAGACCATTGTGGACCTCTCATGCGGGGGGTAATGCAACTATGTTTTTTCTTTCTTCGTATATATTTCTTCAGTCCCTAATACGATATTGAACGATAAATTTTAGGTTATTTTTTTTTTTGCTTTTTCGTGTGATTTTTCGGTTCATTACCTTACTTATATTATGCTCATCGTCTACTTTTTTCGGGTTCGTCTAGATATTCGGTTCACCGAATATCTAGTTTTTTACGGCCATCGCCTTGATTTTTCTGGTTCACCGTATAGATTTTAGTTTCCATCGTCTAGATTTTTTAGATTCATTGCCTAAGCTTTTCTTACGGTTCACCATATTTTTTGATTTACGGTTCATCCACCTATATTTTTTGCTTTATCTCCTAGATTTTTTACGATTCATCACCTATTTTTCTATTCATCCCCTATATTTTACGGTTCATCAGTTAGATTTTTTACGATTCATTGCCTAGATATTTGTTAATAATCTATATTTTTTGGTTCACCTTATAGATTTTCGGTTCATCACCTAGTTTTCGGTTCATCCGCCTAGTTTTTTAGTTCATCACCTAAATTTTTCGGTTCATCGTCTAGTTGTACGGTTCTTCATATTTGATTTATGGTTCATCCACCTATATTTTTTTAGGTTTCTCATCTAAATTTTCGGTCCATTGACTATTTTCTTCGGTTTTATCACCTAGATTTATTTTGGTTCATCACCCTATTTTTTCGGTTCATCTCCTATTTTTTTCGGTTCATTGCCTAGATTTTAGGTTCATCCCATAGACTTTCGGTTCATCCCCTATATTTTTTGGTTCATCGTCTAGATTTACGGTTCATCACCTAGAATTTCGGTTCATCAAATAGATTTTTTCGGTTCATCACATAGATTTTTTCTGTTCATCATCTAGATATTTTTGTTCATCACCTTGTTTTTTCGGGTTCATCACCCTACATATAGTATATTTACTCTTTTTTGTTCACCCTTTTTTTTTGCTCGTTACCTAGATTTTTCAGTTCATCGCCTAGGTTTTTAGATTCATCACCTAGATTTATGGTTCATTTGCCTTAGTTGATTTTTGGTTCACCGCCTAGACTTTCCGTTCACCGCCTAGATTTTCGGTTCATAATCTAGATTTTTCGGTTCACCTCCTAGTTTTCGGTTCACCGCCCAGATTTTACGGTTCATCAAATAGATTTTTTTGGTTCATCCCATAGATTTTTTCGGTTCATCATCTAGATATTTTGTTCATCACCTAGTTTTTTCGGGTTCATCACCCTACATATAGTATGTTTACTCCTTTTTTTTTTGCTCGTCACCTAGATTTTTCAGTTCATCGCCTAGTTTTTTAGGCTCATCACCTAGATTTTACGGTTCATCACCTAGATTTTCGGTTCATCCCCTATATTTTTTTGTTCTTCTTTTCTTTTATATAATATAGATTTTCGGTTCATTGCCTACAATTACGGATCATCAACTAAATTTTATGGTTCATTTGCCTCAGTTGATTTTTGGTTCACCGCCTAGACTTTCCGTTCACCGCCTAGATTTTCGGTTCATAATCCAGATTTTTCGGAACACCTCCTAGATTTTTCTTTTCATTGCCTAGATCTCAGGTTCATCATATAGATTTTAGGGTTCATCATCTAGAATTTTTGTTCATCACCTAGTTTTTTCGGGTTCATCATCCTACATATATTATGTTTACTCCTTTTTTTGTTCACCTTTTTTTCGGTTCATCGCCTAGATTTTTCAGTTCATCACCTAGATTTACGGTTCATCACCTAGGTTTTCGGTTCATCCCCTGTATTTTTTTGTTCACTTTTTTCTTTTTTATAATATAGGTTTTCACGGTTCACCTAGATTTTATGGTTCATTTGCCTCAATTGATTTTCGGTTCACCGTCTAGACTTTTGATTTTCGGTTCACCATCTAGACTTTCGGTTCATAATCTAGATTTTCTGTTCATAATCTAGATTTTTTGGTTCATCGCCTAGATTTTCGGTTCACCACCTAGTTTTCCGTTCACCGCCCAGATTTTATGGTTCATCACATAGATTTTTCGGTTCATCCCCTAAATTTTTACGGTTCACCTCATAGATTTTCGGTTGATACCATAGATTTTCTGTTCATCCACTATATTTTTTCGGTTCATCGCCAAGATTTTTACGGTTCATTGCGTAGATTTTGGTTCATAATCTATATTTTCGGTTCACCGCCTAGATTTTCGGTTCATCACCTAGTTTTTTCGGTTCACGCCTAGGTTTTCCGTTCATCACACTAGATTTTCGGTTCATAATATATAATTTTTGGTTCATCACACTATTTTTTCGGTTCATCGCATATTTTTTTTGGTTCATTGCCTAGATTTTAGGTTCATCCCATAGACTTTCGGTTCATGCCCTATATTTTTTGGTTCATCGCCTAGATTTACGGTTCATCACCTAGAATTTCGGTTCATCAAATAGATTTTTTCGGTTCATCACATAGATTTTTTCTGTTCATCATCTAGATATTTTGTTCATCACCTTGTTTTTTCGGGTTCATCACCCTACATATAGTATATTTACTCTTTTTTTTGTTCACCTAGATTTATGGCTCATTTGCCTCAGTTGATTTTTGGTTCACCGCCTAGACTTTTCCGTTCACCGCCTAGATTTTCGGTTCATAATCTAGATTTTTCGGTTCACCTCCTAGTTTTCGGTTCACCGCCCAGATTTTACGGTTCATCAAATAGATTTTTTTGGTTCATCACATAGATTTTTATGGTTCACCTCAAAGATTTTCGGTTGATACCATAGACTTTCGATTCATCCACTATATTTTCGGTTCATCGCCAAGATTTTTACGGTTCATTGTGTAGATTTTGGTTCATAATCTATATTTTCGGTTCACTGCCTAGATTTTCGGTTGATACCATAGACTTTCGGTTCATCCACTATATTTTTCGGTTCATCGCCAAGATTTTTACGGTTCATTGCGTAGATTTTGGTTCATAATCTATATTTTCGGTTCACTGCCTAGATTTTCGGTTCATCACCTAGATTTTTTTTCGGTTCATCGCCTAGGTTTTTTGTTCATCACACTAGATTTTTTGGTTCATAATATATAATTTTTGGTTCATCACCCTATTTTTTCGGTTCATTGCCTATTTTTTTCGGTTCATTGCCTAGTTTTTAGGTTCATCCCATAGACTTTCGGTTCATGCCCTATATTTTTTGGTTCATCGTCTAGATTTACGGTTCATCACCTAGAATTTCGGTTCATCAAATAGTTTTTTCGGTTCATCACATAGATTTTTTCTGTTCATCATCTAGATATTTTTGTTCACCACCTTTGTTTTTTCGGGTTCATCACCTTACATATAGTATATTTACTCTTTTTTGTTCACCCTTCTTTTTGCTCGTTACCTAGATTTTTCAGTTCATCGCCTAGGTTTTTAGATTCATCACCTAGATTTATGGTTCATTTGCCTTAGTTGATTTTTGGTTCACCGCCTAGACTTTCCGTTCACCGCCTAGATTTTCGGTTCATAATCTAGATTTTTCGGTTCACCTCCCAGATTTTACGGTTCATCAAATAGATTTTTTTGGTTCATCACATAGATTTTTTCGGTTCACCTCATAGATTTTCGGTTCATACCATATACTTTCGGTTCATCCACTATATTTTTCGGTTCATCGCCAAGATTTTTACGGTTCATTGCGTTGATTTTGGTTCATAATCTATATTTTCGGTTCACTGCCTAGATTTTCGGTTCATCACCTAGTTTTTTCGGTTCATCGCCTAGGTTTTCCGTTCATCACATTAGATTTTTGGTTCATAATATATAATTTTTGGTTCATCACCCTATTTTTTCGGTTCATCGCCTATTTTTTTCGGTTCATTGCCTAGATTTTAGGTTCATCCCATAGACTTGCTTGTCACACCTCATAGATTTTCGGTTGATACCATAGACTTTCGGTTCATCCACTATATTTTTCGGTTCATCGCCAAGATTTTTACGGTTCATTGCGTAGATTTTGGTTCATAATCTATATTTTCGGTTCACTGCCTAGATTTTCGGTTCATCACCTAGTTTTTTCGGTTCATCGCCTAGGTTTTCCGTTCATCACACTAGATTTTTGGTTCATAATATATAATTTTTGGTTCATCACCCTATTTTTTCGGTTCATCGCCTATTTTTTTCGGTTCATTGCCTAGATTTTAGGTTCATCCCATAGACTTTCGGTTCATCCCCTATATTTTTTGGTTCATCGTCTAGATTTACGGTTCATCACCTAGAATTTCGGTTCATCAAATAGATTTTTTCGGTTCATCACATAGATTTTTTCTGTTCATCATCTAGATATTTTGTTCATCACCTTGTTTTTTCGGGGTTCATCACCCTACATATAGTATATTTACTCTTTTTTGTTCACCCTTTTTTTTGCTCGTTACCTACATTTTTCAGTTCATCGCCTAGGTTTTTAGATTCATCACCTAGATTTATGGTTCATTTGCCTTAGTTGATTTTTGGTTCACCGCCTAGACTTTCGGTTCACCGCCTAGATTTTCGGTTCATAATCTAGATTTTTCGGTTCACCTCCTAGTTTTCGGTTCACCGCCCAGATTTTACGGTTCATCAAATAGATTTTTTTGGTTCATCACATAGATTTTTTCGGTTCACCTCATAGATTTTCGGTTGATACCATAGACTTTCGGTTCATCCACTATATTTTTCGGTTCATCGCCAAGATTTTTACGGTTCATTGCGTAGATTTTGGTTCATAATCTATATTTTCGGTTCACTGCCTAGATTTTCGGTTCATCACCTAGTTTTTTCGGTTCATCGCCTAGGTTTTCCGTTCATCACACTACATTTTCGGTTCATAATATATAATTTTTGGTTCATCACCCTATTTTTTCGGTTCATCGCATATTTTTTTTGGTTCATTGCCTAGATTTTAGGTTCATCCCATAGACTTTCGGTTCATGCCCTATATTTTTTGGTTTATCGCCTAGATTTACGGTTCATCACCTAGAATTTCGGTTCATCAAATAGATTTTTTCGGTTCATCACATAGATTTTTTCTGTTCATCATCTAGATATTTTGTTCATCACCTTGTTTTTTCGGGTTCATCACCCTACATATAGTATATTTACTCTTTTTTTTGTTCACCTAGATTTATGGCTCATTTGCCTCAGTTGATTTTTGGTTCACCGCCTAGACTTTCCGTTCACCGCCTAGATTTTCGGTTCATAATCTAGATTTTTCGGTTCACCTCCTAGTTTTCGGTTCACCGCCCAGATTTTACGGTTCATCAAATAGATTTTTTTGGTTCATCACATAGATTTTTACGGTTCACCTCAAAGATTTTCGGTTGATACCATAGACTTTCGGTTCATCCACTATATTTTTCGGTTCATCGCCAAGATTTTTACGGTTCATTGTGTAGATTTTGGTTCATAATCTATATTTTCGGTTCACTGCCTAGATTTTCGGTTGATACCATAGACTTTCGGTTCATCCACTATATTTTTCGGTTCATCGCCAAGATTTTTACGGTTCATTGCGTAGATTTTGGTTCATAATCTATATTTTCGGTTCACTGCCTAGATTTTCGGTTCATCACCTAGTTTTTTCGGTTCATCGCCTAGGTTTTCTGTTCATCACACTAGATTTTTGGTTCATAATATATAATTTTTGGTTCATCACCCTATTTTTTCGGTTCATTGCCTATTTTTTTCGGTTCATTGCCTAGTTTTTAGGTTCATCCCATAGACTTTCGGTTCATGCCCTATATTTTTTGGTTCATCGTCTAGATTTACGGTTCATCACCTAGAATTTCGGTTCATCAAATAGTTTTTTTCGGTTCATCACATAGATTTTTTCTGTTCATCATCTAGATATTTTTGTTCACCACCTTTGTTTTTTCGGGTTCATCACCTTACATATAGTATATTTACTCTTTTTTGTTCACCCTTCTTTTTGCTCGTTACCTAGATTTTTCAGTTCATCGCCTAGGTTTTTAGATTCATCACCTAGATTTATGGTTCATTTGCCTTAGTTGATTTTTGGTTCACCGCCTAGACTTTCCGTTCACCGCCTAGATTTTCGGTTCATAATCTAGATTTTTCGGTTCACCTCCCAGATTTTACGGTTCATCAAATAGATTTTTTTGGTTCATCACATAGATTTTTTCGGTTCACCTCATAGATTTTCGGTTCATACCATATACTTTCGGTTCATCCACTATATTTTTCGGTTCATCGCCAAGATTTTTTTACGGTTCATTGCGTTGATTTTGGTTCATAATCTATATTTTCGGTTCACTGCCTAGATTTTCGGTTCATCACCTAGTTTTTTCGGTTCATCGCCTAGGTTTTCCGTTCATCACACTAGATTTTTGGTTCATAATATATAATTTTTGGTTCATCACCCTATTTTTTCGGTTCATCGCCTATTTTTTTCGGTTCATTGCCTAGATTTTAGGTTCATCCCATAGACTTTCGGTTCATCCCCTATATTTTTTTGGTTCATCGTCTAGATTTACGGTTCATCACCTAGAATTTCGGTTCATCAAATAGATTTTTTCGGTTCATCACATAGATTTTTTCTGTTCATCATCTAGATATTTTGTTCATCACCTTGTTTTTCCGGGTTCATCACCCTACATATAGTATATTTACTCTTTTTTGTTCACCCTTTTTTTTGCTCGTTACCTACATTTTTCAGTTCATCGCCTAGGTTTTTAGATTCATCACCTAGATTTATGGTTCATTTGCCTTAGTTGATTTTTGGTTCACCGCCTAGACTTTCGGTTCACCGCCTAGATTTTCGGTTCATAATCTAGATTTTTCGGTTCACCTCCTAGTTTTCGGTTCACCGCCCAGATTTTACGGTTCATCAAATAGATTTTTTTGGTTCATCACATAGATTTTTTCGGTTCACCTCATAGATTTTCGGTTGATACCATAGACTTTGGTTCATCCACTATATTTTTCGGTTCATCGCCAAGATTTTTACGGTTCATTGCGTAGATTTTGGTTCATAATCTATATTTTCGGTTCACTGCCTAGATTTTCGGTTCATCACCTAGTTTTTTCGGTTCATCGCCTAGGTTTTCCGTTCATCACACTACATTTTCGGTTCATAATATATAATTTTTGGTTCATCACCCTATTTTTTCGGTTCATCGCATATTTTTTTTGGTTCATTGCCTAGATTTTAGGTTCATCCCATAGACTTTCGGTTCATGCCCTATATTTTTTGGTTTATCGCCTAGATTTACGGTTCATCACCTAGAATTTCGGTTCATCAAATAGATTTTTTCGGTTCATCACATAGATTTTTTCTGTTCATCATCTAGATATTTTGTTCATCACCTTGTTTTTTCGGGTTCATCACCCTACATATAGTATATTTACTCTTTTTTTGTTCACCCTTTTTTTTTGTTCAACCTAGATTTTTCAGTTCATCGCCTAGGTTTTTAGATTCATCACCTAGATTTATGGTTCATTTGCCTCAGTTGATTTTTGGTTCACCGCCTAGCCTAGACTTTCCGTTCACCGCCTAGATTTTCGGTTCATAATCTAGTTTTTTCGGTTCACCTCCTAGTTTTCGGTTCACCGCCCAGATTTTACGGTTCATCAAATAGATTTTTTTGGTTCATCACATAGATTTTTACGGTTCATCATCTAGATATTTTTTTCATCACCTAGTTTTTTCGGGTTCATCACCCTACATATAGTATGTTTACTCCTTTTTTTTGCTCGTCACCTAGATTTTTCAGTTCATCATGATTTTCGGTTCACCGTCTAGACTTTCGGTTCATAATCATCTAGATTTTTTGGTTCACCTCCTAGATTTTTTGGTCTATAATCGCCTTAGATATTTTCCGCTTACTCTTTTCCGTTCATCATTTCGATTGTCGGTTCACTTATTTTTCTGTTCTTCGGATTTTTAGATATTTTTGAGTTCACTCTTTTTTCGGTTCATCTTCTTATCGGGGGAATAAACTATCCAATTTCTATTTTTTATTGAAAAAACAAGCTCTCCAAAATTGTATATATGTTATAAAAGGGACAAGGCCAAAAATGACAGAGTACTCATGATGACATAGTATGTAGGACAAGATAAAACAAGCAATCAAGTTGTCAATGTTTCCATGTAAGCGAGCAATCTAGCTTACAAACAATATATGAATTTTTTTTATCAAAAAAGAACACCCTGTAATCATCTATATTCAAGTACATTGGTTGTTTCCTTTCTTGCTTGTTCTCTTCTTGCTTGTTTTCTTCTCTGATTGAGGTTTCAATCTGTTCCCTTTGACAACTGATGCATTCTCTGTTACTGGTGGATCCTTCAAGCCATCAGGTTCTCCTTGTGCCAAATTAACTTCTCTTGTTGCAGGAAACATAGACAACTTGGAGTTCCTACATTCTCTTGTTTGCACTGATGCTGAATCATTATCATTTACATTATTTTGATGATATGTTTCTCCTACCAGGTCTGCTGGTGATTTATTTTGCTCCAATGTTGTTCTCCTCAACATTGTTTCTTCATCTGTTATTCCCATAGAATCTTTTGACAAATCAAGTTTTTTCCCAACTTGCTGAACAAATGATTTCGTCCTCAAAGTACTAGCCTTCCCTGACTGAAGTTCCAATATATTGCTTTTCACATCTGATGGATTGCATGTTTCTGCATTATCTGACCGCGGTTTCAACCTCATCTCCTTGGCAGCACTGCATGTTATTGATGGACTCTGCAAGTTCTCAAAACTTCCTAGCGCCAGATTTACTGTTGTGGCTTTAGAAACAAGTGATAAGTTTGAGTCCCTACATTCTAGGCGTTGCATTGATGCATGACTCAACCCACTGCTTCTAACAGCTGATCCAGTGTCTGTTATAGGTTGATCTTTCAAGTTATCATAACCATTTTTGCCTTTGGATTTCCTGTTTTCTATATGTTGCACTGATGTAGGTGTCACGACTGAAGCCGAAACACTCTTCATAAAACCACATTGTACTTTATATGCTCCCAGTTTTGCTGCTGGTCCCCCATGCCCAAATGTTGAAGTCATCTCCATGGCATCTTCATGTTGAATTGATGTTCCAATAGCAGTCGATGATGAATCATTTTTGTTCCCATCTAGCTGAACAGATGACGTTGTCTTCAATGAACCGGCTGAATCAAAATTACTGACACTTATGAAGTGTTCTTGGATTATTTTATCTGTTCCATCTTTAGTCCCCTGTTCTTTAGATTTTTAGGTGCTTCCTTATCTTTCTTGCTTGTTTTTTTAATCACCGGCGGGTCTTTCAATGTGGCAGCCTGGCTACCATCTCTGTTGTGCCCTGGCCCTTCATCCATTAGCTTTGCATGTATCTTATGGACTTCTTCTATGAACTCCTTGCTTTTATTTTGATCTCTGCTTATGTCTGAACACATATCAGAAATACTATTCATAATCATAGCATATCGCAGAGCATTCTCCGAACTGTTGTCGCCATACTTCTCAACACTATCCTTCTTGTGTTTAAGCAACTCCTTTTCTCTGTACTCAATAGTCCATCGAGGCAGTATGTAATGAACTGGAATTTCCATGACATCAAACTGAGTAAACAACCTTAGTATATGGCAGCATAGTACACCATCTCTCTCGAACTTCCCACACTCACATTCAAATCTCATGTCTTTTCGATTGACATGGACCGTGAACACGTCTTTCCAGAATTCAGGATTCTCGTACCGAAACATTTTCTGCAAGTGATACTGCTTATCCTTCTCAATCTCGATCACTTGAAATGCTGTTGAGTTTAGAAGCTCAGTCACAAATTTCAGATAAATGCCTTTAGTGTATATTTTTCCAGCATGCCTTTCAATCAATTGGCGACACCAAAAAACTGGGATTTGCTGGCTTGATTCAAACCTGTCACGGTTCTCAATCTGGACTATGTTTTCTTGGAATAATTCATACTGCTTTAGGAAGGTTTCAATGGTGTCCTTGCGCCTCACGTAATCTTTAAAATTTGAATTGAAGCTTTCACTTCTGCTTGTTGACCGAATGAATGGACAAAACGAGCCTCTGAAGTATGCCGAAACATACATATCCCTGTACTTCCACATCCTCATGATATGTTCATGCTTACCACATGCATAAGTTTGTTCCATTTGTTTCCATCCTGTCTCAAATTCTTCAATAGTGAGGGACTGCATTATTAGACGCATTATTTCTTGTTCCATGCCTTCCATAGTAGCCATAAACGCAGACAGATGTTCACGCATTTTCCTCAAGACATGGAAAATGCACCATCTGTGAAATGCTGATGGGAAAACACCCGAAATTGCTTTTTTCATAGCCATGTCTTGATCTGTTAGCACAATATTTGGTTTCTTCCCTTGCATGACTTCAACAAAGCTTTTAAATAACCATTTGAATGTGTCGGCCTTTTCATCCTTCAGAAGTGCCCATCCAAATACAATTGTTCTGCCATGCCCATTTATTCCAATTATTGGCGCAAATGGCATGTTATATCTGTTGGTGCTGTAAGTTGTGTCAAACGAAATAATATCCCCATACAGCTTGTAATCCAGTCTTGATCTTGCATCTGTCCAGAAGATGCTTCGAACTGAACCTTCACTGTCCACCTCCATTTTATAACAAAATCCTGGCTTGTCTACTTGTATCTTCTCAATATATTTGAGCACATATTCTATGTCTGAGTTCCTTTTCCTTTTCCTTTCCTGCTGTTTCATGTTGTCAAGCTTTTTGGTTGAAAACATTATATTTCCAAAGCTGCCTCTCAGTTTCCTGAAAACTGTCATAATACCTCTTGGTTTGACTCGGATTTCCTGAAGCAATGATGATAACATTTTCTCTTCTTCATTCATTGTTTGGTGGCTCAAGAAGAACTTTGTGAGTGATGGTGAAGCGACCAGCTCGTGATTGTGGTCCAAACTGCAGGAAATCACCTGCCACTTCCCATCTACTAATTTTACGGTCACATTCATCCCACAACCTGTCCTATCAAGAGTACTCCGTTTCCTCTTCCTTGGTCCAGTCACGCTGCATACTGTTTTTCTGCTCTTGTTGCAGATCAGAGTTATTTTCCTGTGCTTGTAGTTCCTCCCTTTTATAACAGCAAAACCACTCAACTGCCCATACACATTCACAAATCTGACAGCATCCTGTAAAGTATCGAACACCATTCCAACTGCAGGTGGACATGCCTTGTTTATTTCTTCAGGAGTGGGGAACATGTACTCATCTTGGTGAGATGAAGACTGTTTGGTACTTCTTTCTACATCTTCTTCATCTGATGCACTTTCGGATACCTCTTGCTGGATCACAGAATCCCCTGCCTGAACAAGTTGCTGTCCAAATTCTATCGCAGTATTCTCATTGTTATCATCTTTTTCAGATTCATTCTCTTCATCTTGTCCCTGAATGGTATAGGTAAAATTTATGTTGAGTAGTTCAAATATCAATTATTTAGCAAATTTTAATCAGTCACTGATTTTCAGGAGACAAGGTACCTGATGTTCCTGATTAAAGGCTGTATCGAAATCATCACTCTGTTCTTCATCAATGATTTTAAAATTAGATCTATCAATGACTTGCTGCATAGATATACAGATAATCATCACACATTGCATAAAAATAGTGATGTTTTCTGTGCATGAAGTGCCATAAGGTAAGATTTTTCAAAAGGCGGACCTTAAGTTGTTTTTGCATATTGCCATGAATAACAAATTGATCAAACTCGGTCATAATATGTTCATTTCCTGTTTCCTTCACGCAAGTGCCCCCCACCAAATCCTGTGTTTCATAAGAATAATACAAACTTATCATTCCTTTTCATCCTCTTTTTACTTTTTCGTTTTATAAAAGTGCAAATGAAAAGAACAGTGTAATCTAGTGCCAGGAATTAAGATTCTGCTCACCATAGCAACCGGTGAATTTAGCGCTCTTTTGCTTTCTGACAAACTTGTAGATGATGCTCCCGTTGTGGTTGAGCCCTTTGATATTCATAACGAAATGTCAGGGTTCTTCTTCCAATGAAAAGCGAAAGAACAAGCAAAATGATACATCGAAAACAAACCTCATCTTTATTTCTTTTTGCTCTGAAATTTACAATAGCTTTCTGAACTTTACTCCTGCCATCCATATTTGCATTTTCATTGACACAATTATTTTTGCTGCTGCTGTCCATGCTTTTTCTATTCTGTAAAAGTTTGATCAAACAACTTTGTTCAGTTGACTATAGGAAGGAATAGAGGTAGGACCACTCATCTAAATCTTAAACAAATGCAGAGAACAACTTTTTTTTTGCACATACTCTGAATATAGCATGATGAACTTGTTCTAAAAAAAATTCGTGCAAAATAGTTGCAGCGAGAACATAATAGACCAGTAACTTGTCCTATAATACAGGGGAGAGAACAAAGCTGCAATAATTAATCCAGAAGATGAACTAGTTTTGATAGTGGCCGCCACGATTCTTCACCCCTTCAAGGGGTGAAGATGCAGGGAGAAACACAGGCAGTGGGGTGTGATCAGCATCGAACATGGCTACTTAATCCAGAAGATTACGCCGCTCTACCGGGATAATCTGCTCATCCGTTCCGGTTAATCTGCTCTTTTTTCTGTTGTGCATAATATGCCTTCTACCGGGATACTACGAAGGGGGAATTGAGCATCTTACCAGGTGTCGAATCGCCTTACTGATCAACCGGCGTGGGCGGGGGGGATCGCCTGAGCATACGCCCCCTGCGGCGGCGGAAAAGCCCGGCCAAGTGTTGCGAAGAAAAGGTAGCAGGAGTTGTTTTTGCCTTGAGGGGAAAGTTGATCTATTTACTCTTTCCTGTTTTTTTACATATAGACCCACATTTAATTCCTATTTTCATTTTTTACACGACATGTCTGGAACCTTGAAGAAAAATAAGGTGGCTTACATCTGGGCCCATCCACGCCCCACTCACCTGATTAAGCTACTTTCCCCTTTTCTTCCTCATCCGCACCTTCTCTCCGTCGGCGAAATTTTTTGATTCCTACTTCTCCCCCAGCCCTGCGCGTCTCAGGATGATGATCTAATCTCGAGCAGTTGCCGCAAATCTCTGTGAGTTTTACAGTCCTTCCATCCTTCCTCCGATTTTTGTATTTTTCCGCTCCTAGGGTTAGTTCTTTTCATCTACTGATGCGGCTAGGGGGAATCTGGTACGGGGTGTAGAGTTGTTTCCGCCATGGGAATACACGCCTAGCTCGACAGGTGCAGACTCGACGTGCTTCAAGCAAGCTCCAACGCCAACGAAATGTTTTTGTTTTCCCTTTTTGATATACTATTTTTTCTTCAATAGATTACTGCTTCTGATTCAAATCAGCATCTATGCATTTTTTTTTGTAATGTATTGGGCATGCAGGGGACAGGTGATAACTTGTATTGAATAGTTTAGATGGTGGGAAGATTTTTATTTCACCATTATTTTTGTTCAATTATTATTTACAGTAGATTCGGTTGAAAGAATAATATATATACCACATGTTCAGATTCTTTTAGTTTGAATAATGATTCTGACTAGTACAAGAACATGAGTTTGTCTGAAGTAGCAAACATATTCAAAATAGTTCACTGCTTTTTTGCCAGCTATTATTTTTTTGTATGTCTATCTGAAAGAAGAGGAAAGTTTTCATATGTATTGTGATGAGATGCTGGATGGAAATCTCAGATCAATTTTTATATGCTCAATGCTTTATTTACTTTCTTTTATTCAAACAGATGGATATGTCAAAATCAAACAAAAGGGATCAGCAAGAATCTCATAATAAGGACCTGCCACCTAAACCTAATAAAAAATTGAAGGTTAGAAATTATGACCTTTTCATTTATGTCTTTTTTTGCTATCCAACAGCAATAAATATTTGTTTTCTGGCTATATATTTCTTTTTTCATCAATCTGTTTTTTTTTCAACTGATAGCAATATTGAATCATTTTTTTAAATCCAGTCCAAACAAACAGACTACACAGGTCTGTTCTTCCACACTCTAGCTGGATTAGATGAAGAGAAGAAATCTATTATCAACAATCTGGGTTTTGGGTCTTTACTGGATGTTTCCGTCCACAGCAATGTCAATGAAATTTTTTATTGGTTGCTAGAGCATTTTAATACAGATTCCTGTATTATCAGCCTAGACGATGGATTTAGTTTTACATTAAACCCAGTCATGGTGCAAATTATTCTGGGCCTCCCTCTTGGTAAAAAAAAAGTTACCACGGAGATAACAAGTGAAGCTTGCAATATCATACATGACATAGTACATATGGAGTCTCCTTCAGTTGAATGCCTATGTTCTCTGCTGAATGAAATCACAGATGAGGTTGCCTTCTCACGCGTTTTCATGCTTGCTGCTTTGGCTTCATTCATTGCCCCAAATTCCAACGGTGTAGCCAGCCGTAGGTATTATCAAGCTATCATTGAGTTCACCTCTTCTCCAGACCATGACTGGTGTTCTTTTACGCTACATTGTCTAATTTTGCACATTAAGAGATTCAACATGAAGAAATCACAAGGAGTTCTAACAGATATTGGAGGATGCAAGATATTACTAGTGGTACGAGGGTATTTTTCTTTTTTCTGTATATGATTTCCTGTTTTTATCAAAGTCGACCATTGTTCTTTTAATATGAATTCATGTATATGCAGCTATCATACTTCGAATTCCTCATAACAACAGACTTCAACCTTGGTGTCACTGTCCCTAGGCTTCCACAATGGTCAACTCACATTGTTAACGCCTATATTTCACTGGACTCATTCTATGGGCCAGTAAGAAAGTTTGGAAGACTAAGTGTAAGATATCATGTTTTCTTTCCCTGCAAAAACTGCATGTTCTCTTTTTAAGTATCTATAATTAGTTCATGTTGTAACCGTTTCTTTTTAATGTTTAATTGCTATTGCAGAGAAAACATATTTCGTCAACTGTTTTCAGAGGAATAAGCCAGGCAACTATGTTGCAGATGCCTCTACAAATACAGGAATACATAGACCAAAAATACAACGGCATCGAATTCAATGAAGTAAGAATGATTGTAATATTATGTTATTTTCTTTATTCTTTTACTTTTTCGAGTTGTAGTTCTCACAACATCATACTTCATCCATTTCTATTTCAGCAGGACAAACAGAAGCTCGAGTATTTTACTCGCACTTATTTCCAAGATATTGTCCAAAACTCAGTACCAATCATGAAAAGGTACATTGATGACATCTTCTCCTTACAGCATACCAAAAGTACAAACTGTGTTCAGGAGGGATGCACTGATTCAGATCATGAGGAAAAGATCATTAGGCTAGTACGTCAGCCGGGACAAATATCAACCGACGTCAAGTTTTTCCACCCATCGGTGTTTATGAGCATTGAAACAGACAGTATTAACAAAGAATTGTTTCGGCTAGATCATGAGCATCTTTCGACTAAGATCATGCTAGACGAGATAATTAAAAAAGAAGCTAAATCCTGCATTGTCAATCAATCCAGTTCGACTCTAGATATTCCTGCAGTCAGTGCAAATTTTCAAGAAAAGATGTTCCCCCAAGTTCCGGATCCTGTTTCATGGCATGATTCAACTTCGGGTTCATTAAAACACTTCTTGAAAACTACCCTTCAAGGTTAGAGTGTTTTTTCAAATAGATAACAATTTTTTTATAAGGACGCTGATTCTTATTTTACAACAGTAGAATCTAATTTTTCTCATTTTATTTCCTGAATTTGTTTGTGGCAGATTTTGCAGCTGAAGAAAAGCAAGTTAGAATATCACAGTTAAACGCACTGCAAGACCAGAAAATCATCATGCCAAGTATGACTTTTTGTACTCAAAGGTTTTAAATTTTCTACTACATATATTAACTGTTTTTTCCCTGTCCCTCAAATTATATACGTATTGATGCAGATTCTAATACTCAATCAGAGTCACACTATGAGAAATTTCATGGCAACATCTTTCTACTTCCAAAAACATGTTTGCAAGCTGAACAGAATTCACGTGTTTCAGTACAACAATTCAACACCCGCCAGTTCTCAGACCCATCACATGCACATCATGCATCCAAGGGTAACCTTTGGGGGTTATCTCTCAACGAGCGTCTTCTTGGGAAAAGGTTTGTCTCTTCAAGTATTCAGAATGACGGTCGAGAATTCCCTTCATTCGAACTATGGGATACTGAGAATACCAATTTGGATGCTACTTTCAAACAAGTGGCAAACCCAAATCAATTCTTCAGTTCTAGTGAACAAGTGGAAAACGCAAATAACTGCTTCAGTTCCAGTGAACAAGTGGCAAACACAAATCAATTCTTCAGTTCTAGTGAACAAGTGGCAAACGCAAATAACTGCTTCAGTTCCAGTGAACAAGTGGCAAACACAAATCAATGCTTCAGTTTTGCTGACGATGACATTAACGGACCTTTAGTGAATCAGGCATTGGATCAGCTTGTAATACAGATGGCACAAAATGAGAAGCTGCAGCAAACTACCCCAGTCAGTTTGGAAGGAAAATCAATGCCAAGCAGTTCATTTGTTAAAGCAGAAAAAATATTGTCCAAGCATTCAATTTTTCAAAACCAGTTCGAGCACGAGTTCTACATGACTCTGACAAAGAGCACCACTGAATACAGGTAACACATGTGGCTTTATCTTAGGGTTTACTGTTTCGTCTTCATGATTAAAAAAAAGAGTAATTTCAGGAACAAAAATTAAGTGATTTTTTGTGTTCAATTCTAATTGTTCATTTTACAGCCGAAGAATTTTTGAGATAAATAGAGTATGGATTGATCAAAGGACGCTGACACTTTCTATGAGGCCTGGAGGGTGGATTCATCCGCATGTAATGGATGCATTTGGGATGCTTATCTTAACAGACATGTACTACCGCGACATTGAAGGAAGAAACACCAAAAATGATATTCTGAAGCACATAGTCATAAAAGATGTCACGGTTTGTCAAATTAGTAACCCCTCTAATTGCTTCTGTTTTTTTTTTTACTGGCTACTCATGGAATCAACATTGTTTTGTAGAAAATCCTCATGACCCCATCTTTAAACCACGCCGATCCAATATACAAGGGTCTATTCTCTGAACAAAATGTTGGTATAAGACTGGAGAAGGCAGGATTGGTACGTACAACTTCTTTGATTTCTGCGCATTCTCTAGTTTTTTACTTCATAATATATGAATGCATTCTCTCAAACATGTTTACAGACCTCCATTTTCTTCTTTTCCATGCAGGTGCATATTGCTTGCAACTCTGATAAGCAATGGATATTAATCACTGCAAATTTCATTGACTCATGCTTCGATGTACTGAAT
This sequence comes from Puccinellia tenuiflora, assembly GCA_012064385.1. Lineage (NCBI taxonomy): Eukaryota > Viridiplantae > Streptophyta > Magnoliopsida > Poales > Poaceae > Puccinellia > Puccinellia tenuiflora. The sequence goes on along the minus strand of QRDG01001534.1, from coordinate 470,165 downwards.
CCTGATTCTTGCAATGAGAAATTCAAAAACATCATAAACACAGTGATTCACAACTTCAAAATCTTCTTCTTGAATGATTACCCTCGTTGCCCATACTTCAACATTAATGAATTCAAAACCAGATATGTTGAAGTTCCAAAACACAACTTCAGGTTAGTTTCGTATAGTTCTGTGCTTTTTTTGCGGGAAATCTGTATGCGATTCACTATATGGCTTATTTTGAATATATAGTTGCTCTATATAATTTACTACTTTTTTTTCCAAAACAGATACGATTCAGGGATTTTTGTCATTCAGTTCATGTTATCCTACAATGGGATTGTAGTTAAGCCATTCTCTAATGTTAGTTCCTTCTCAAAACACTTTTTTGTTTGTATACCTACTTTTTTTATTAATATGTGGAATCATAATTTGATTGATTTAGTTCACACTTTTCTTAACCATTACTTTTTTTTTCTGTTTGTAGGATGATATTCAGTATCTTCGTGAGAAACTCTTGTGCCAGCTGGTAATATCTAGGTACAATGAACTTCAAGTACCTCTGGTTAAAAATTTTCTAGCTGAGCATGTAAGTATATTTGTATCAATTTTACTATACCTGTTGTTATTTTTATCCATTTTCTGGTTAAAAACTCTTTGTTGTTACTTTCGGTGTACATAACAATTCATGTTTGCATGCCCATCAGGCACCTCATCTAGTACGGTAATTTTGTATGGAGGCCAGCAAAACAAGTCACAGGTTTGTCACCACCATTCATAAGTTGTTTTTTTTTAGACATATAAGATTCATTTTTTACGCAAGTAAAATATTCTCATGACTCTTTTCACCTACAGGATCATGTAGTGTGAAGATTCAAAGGTTCAGTGATGAAGAGGTTGAAAAGGATCAATGGGAACATCAGATAGAAGGTTCAATAGAAAGGAGATGGTTCTTTTTTATTTTCCTCCCAGGGATGAATCCTGTTTTTGTGTTTTCGAAACAGCAAACTGTAAGCAAACTGCACAGTTCGAGTGACAGAACGAAATAGAAACAGGAAACTGACAAACTAGGATGAATGAAATTTAGATTTTACATATAGAAATATTAGATCCTGCTCTATGTTTTCCTGTTTTACTTGTTGCAAGTCCAGAGAAAAAAAGGGCAGCCTAAAATAGAACGAATTTCGAATTGAAATAGTTCGATCATGTACCGTGTCGCACAGACTGAAAGCAAACGAACGAACGCGAGCGAACGAAGCCAGCGAGCGAACGAACGAACGAAGCCAGCGAACGCAGGAATAAATGGGCCGAGCCTAATTACCCCGAGGGGGTGCGCGTAAGCGCGCTAGTCAGCGCTTCTGAATAGGAGCTCCCAGACTTTTCGGACTGTGCTCGTGCCGTGCCCAGGTGGGCCCAGGTGCCTGCCTACGTAAAAAGTCTGGACCGCGACGGGCCTCGTGCCTGACCCAGCCCGATTAGTCAGTACCGTGCCGTGCTTCGGGCCGGACACTGGACCAACAAATCCTGGACCGATAGCCACCATTACTGCACACTCGCTGCTCACTGCTCACTGCACTGCACAGCACAGCGACCGCCGGTCCGCCGCCGGCCGGTCGACCCCAAATCCCAGAATCATCCTTCAATCGAGGTACGCATGCATCCTGCTCTATCTTCTCTTCGATTTCGATTACTGCACGGAATCTCAAATCCGTCAAATTCTAATCATCAGAAAAATGGCCGCGACCTCGCCGGACATCCTGGAATCGCTTCCGCCGCCGATGCAGGACGAGATCCTCTCCCGCCTCCCCGTGCGCGACGCCGCCCGCACCTCCGTGCTCTCCCGCGCCTGGCGCCGCCGCTGGGAGCCCCTCGCTTACCGCTTCCTCCACTGGCCCCTCGGGGTGGCCGCAGACACCGTCGACTTCTTCCTCGCGCGCTGCGCCTACCCCGTCCGCGAGTTCCGCCATCCGCGCGTCCCGGAGCCGGACTTCGGCCGCTCCGACCTCTGGCTTCTCCGCCTCGCCGCCGTAGGAGTCCGATCTATTTCGGTCGAATTCGAAAGGTGGCCACCTATCCACATGCTCCACTCCTGCATCTTCTCCTGCCGCGACCTCGCCACTCTCGAATTTGTCGGCTGTGACATCCCAGCCCCACCACCAAGCTTTGTGGGGCTCCTAAGTCTATCCTCTCTAAGCCTGTTCAGAGTCGGATTTCCCCAAGGTGTGAGAGGATTGGAGGCACTGATCTCTTTGTCGCCGTCGCTTCGAAAGTTGCAGCTTGAGGAACTGATTATTCCTATGGTTGAGGTTGGCGATGGAGCAGTGGTCGAGCAATGGGTTATTAATGCGCCCAATCTCCAGCAACTTCGCATCATTTCATCGTATGATGACGGGTGGCATTTCAGTGGTCTCCCATACCTTGAGGTAGCAGAAATGACCGGCTTGGAGGGATATTACGCTGAAGGTCGAGATTTTTTGAAGTTTATCTCTGCCTTGGATCAAGCTAGGAACCTCAAGCTCACTATGCCGGTAATTTGTTTTCCTTCTTTTCCCCCTAGATCCCTGTTTCTCTGCATATGTGGGTTATTGGCAGATAATGAAGTAACAGCTTGTCACTAGGAGGCAAGGCCTAAGGGGGAAGGAACCGTCTTTTTTCTATATCATACCAAATATGGATTATTTGATTGCTAGTCACCAGCCAAATTCTCAGATTGGTTGCTTCAGAGGCACATGTTAAGATCCACTAACTATATGTGAATAGGCATTTGTTAAAAAATCACTTATGATTTCGGTGTTCTGGTTAGTCATTTAGTTGTTTAGTTGGTTGGGCCAGGTCTGCGGCTTAAATGTTCATTCAAAACCATTTACACCTTATGTTTTTGGATGACTAAATTTCCATCAGCTTGTGCCCATCAAACATATTGATTTTGCCGTGTAGTCTGATAATCATTATCTCTCACTTATCAGTTTATAATTACATAACTTTGGTTTATGGATGATTTACCTTATGCACACGACATATATGAAAAAATACCAATATATAGTTTATATTTATTTTGTTATTTTTCCATCCTATTATTTATTTTGGCAGTTGAATCTTAAAAAAAAACTGTTGGGCCTGCATCAGCCGAGATACAGATAATATTTGTTGCATGTTATGATTTTCTTATGGCTGTAATCTGAAAAGGTCTGTTATAGACTAGTGTTGTGGAGAGAAGTAGAGGAGGGATCTCACCCCAGGAGGCAAGGTAGAAGAACTACTCTTCTTTTCTCTTTGATGGTACATGATGATGATGGTCCTATTATATAGGATGAATACTGTGATCCGCAAGTCAGATTTAGTCTTAAGCTCTCAATCCTACCATATCTGCACTCTCCCTAATTTAGAGTTGAAATCCTGGCTCCACCACTGGTTGTGGTCCATGATATATTGGTACATGTGAGTCACCAGACAAATACACCTATATGATGGTGAATGTTCTCTGCCTTTAAATGCTTCTCTCTCTTCAATTCTGCATTATGGCATGAACAGAAAGTTGATGTTTTGTTTTCTCTGAATGTTTATATCCTAGCTCAGAGCAGGCATGTCAAATACGTTGTCATGCGCTCATCCAAAACACAATCACATTTAGCTTATATGCCGTGTTGGCATTACGCCGCGCCGAATCAAGATATTAAGAAATACATCAGTGATTCTGCACACATAGACCTAGTTGTTCGGCAACTGGAACCATGGCTAGGATGGATGTATAGTATTTTAGCTGCTGTGTGGAACTTCTGCCAAAACGTGGGTTCAATGCAATTGTGCTAAAAGGCCCTGTATTCTGTTGTGACTGGACCTTCAGTAGTTTGTAAAAGTTTGAACAAATACTTTGATTGACAACGGTGCAAATATTTGAGATTTTCTGGTTCAGTTCTAGGGCTTCCTAGAAGAATAGGATAATATTTAGTTTTGTATATATCTGTTTAGAAGCATTTTTTTAAGCACCCTGAACAGTGACGATAGAAACTAACTATTCGAAGTTGGAACGGAGTAAGTGGTGGGTGGGTTCATTGCTTTGATATTCTGTGTACGTCAGGTCATTGTGTTGGATATGTTTTCTGCTTTCAGAAGTCCTAGTTGATTTCACATTATACATACATCATACGTGTAGTTTATGTTCAGATTACCCCTAACTAACAAAAAGATTTTAATACATAACAGAAGAACAATTGCACAAATCTAGTTTCCATCGCCTATTTCTTGCTTTATGTTAATGTTTCACTTATGTTTCAGATTACATGGGATGATACTTTGGAGGGACTCTCACCATCTTTTGGCAATCTGAAGAGTTTATCGCTCCAGACAGAATTTTGCTATGCAGCTAGCATATTATCAATCATATGTGTAGTCAGGAATGCTCCTAGACTTGAAGTTTTGGATATCGAGGTATGATGCTAAATATATTATTTAGAAGGTAATTTTTAAATAATAAAAACTTGTATGCTAGTTCTAATTCAGTTCCTGATGTTCACTTTTGACAGCTCACGGAATATATACATCAGTATGGGGTAGACTTAGGGTTTGACTTTCTATATGCGCAGTGTGCTGATGATTCGTTCGCTAATCTCACCACTTTTCGAATGAAAGATGCCATGTTTGAGCCCCATGAGATGGTTTTCATGGAGTTTGTTCTTTCCAAGGCAAATCAACTTGAGGCGTTCGACGTTTGTCTATCTAGACGGTGTTCAAGTTCCGTTGAGGAAGCACTGGATTATGTGGGACAGTTTAGAAGAGTTTCGCCAGGAGCTAATGTCATCATCAGCAGTATGGACCATAATTAAATCTTGGGAGTTTGTAATATCTAGGTTGCAGCTTTGGTCATGGATTCTACGACTATGTTAGTACTTTGTAACTCAACTGAATGAGTACTCATATTCGAGGAACTTTTATTACACTGCTGGTAATCTGGCATCAGCAGCATGTACCATAATTAAATGCTGGGAGTTTGTAATGTCTAGGTTGCAGGTTTGGTTCTGGATTCTACAATTATATTCGCTATCCACTGCTTATTGAACTCACCTCAGTTTCGTGATATGTGTATTGTGCTTATTGTATTGCTGGTATTCTGAGCAAATCTCCGCTGTATGAGTAACTCCAGGAAGTTTGAATTATTTGTTATTTCCCTTTTCATCTTTGTTTGCATCAGATTGTTGTCTTACATCAGTGTGGGGTAACGAGTTGTGTTCATGCTTCTGTTCTGAAAAACACTGGATTTTAGCAGCACGTGACTGTGACTCCATGCTCCCAAATACCAAGGTACGGCCCTCCGATTGTTTGGTAGGTACTACACGCGCAGGATAGTACGTTCATTTCAAATTTACGATTTCAATTCTCTTAATTATCACACCCAATTGATGTTTCAATGTTGTGTAAATCAAGATGGTTTGCATTTGTTAGTTGTAGCGCATTTGCAGTCCAAGGAAGGACCAACGAGGGGAAAGGTCATGTCAAGATTCGTCCGGTGTGAAAAATGAAATAGGGCAATCATGTTGTTGCTTCCATATATTCCAAAGGACGCAAGTTACCAGCCCTAAAAAAACATGGGCCCAAGAATTCAGATTTGACAGCCGAAAGCATTTCATAGATACCAAGGTTAGGCGGCCATGGCATTCCAACATGAGCTCGACGTCTTCGAGCAAAATAACAGTTGAGAACAGGTGCTCCCTTGTCTCTCTGACATTTCCAGAATACATTGCACAATTTGTCCCTCAATTCAGGTGCCGATTCCTCTTTTCCATGATAGCCGTACTGTTTAGCTGATCTGACAGGCTCTTACAATTCCATAGTTTCTTGAACAAAGGTGACACAGAAAGTCCATAGCTCATGAGCCTATAAACCTGCTGGGGAATACCGCCCTGCTTACATCGAGAAGCTGCATATTAATGTCCAGGACATCATAAAGCTCTAGAAAAGCCTGGGGAGAAAGACAGATAGCAAAAAAGCTACTAGCTAAATCCTCAATTGTTTGAACAGACAGAAGAGAGTCAACAGCAGCGTCAAGTGCATAGGAAAAAGCCTAGGGAAACGATCAGCCATAAGAGTTCATTGCGAGTGATCATCCATAAAAGAGTTCATTGCCAGCTATATTTACCTCAATTGTACTGCATGAGGATAGCTGTGTACATATTTGTTTACCCCTTGCATGCAATTTAACCAAGTTGTCGACGCGACAATTTTACAAATATGTACGACAGGGAAGGTGCATTCCAAAAGTGTGTGAGTGATCCATATTGCAAGTAGAAGAATACTGTAATTAACTTGTCTCGCATCTTCAAGACATACTGAACAGTCTCAAAACCACAATGAACAGCAGAGTTTGCAAACAAATCATATTAACCAGGCACCAACGGTAGCGGGGTTGTTTCTAACACAAAGGTCCACTGACATAACTGTAACGGGATGTTTCTAACACATAATTCTGCTGCCATAACTGCAAAAGATCAGCGCTACACTAGGAGGAGCTATTATGCACATAGCAACAATTTCTCAAACCATCTAAAACAGCCAGCCACTCCCGGTGGAGGCCAACTATAGGATTTCTTAATCCTTCTTCCTTCATGTAAGTAACATGCAGTTAGGGGGGCAAATGTCGCCAGATTGTCACCATGACCACATAACAGGCGCTGATGGGTTCGGCAGCGATGGTGGGGTCATACAGTGCTGGTGCCACTGATGAAGGTTAGCACCATCGATTCCCCAGGAGTTGCTTGAGGCGTTTCCTCAACATCCATAGAAGTAGCTTCTGTCTCATCAGCATCCATTGCTCCTCAAACATTTCCGTGTTTTCTGGTGGGGAAGTTGACCAATTGGATGTCATAGCAATCCGCGGTGGCGCCCAAGGAACTAAGGCCAAACAATTGCTGCGCTCGGAGAATTGTCCTCCAGCCATGACTGTTCCCTTGATTGAAAGGTTGATCTGAGAGAGGAGAAAGAAAATGATGAGGTTATCCTATCATCAACATGACAACCAGAGAGATAATATGTGAACTGCAACAGAAGGTGGTCAAAGCAGAAGCAAACCAAACATGCTCGAGTTATAGATAACAGAACCCAACAAAAAGGAAAAGAATATAGAATAATTGTAAGGCACAACATGCTATGCAACAGGGCACATATGTACCAGAAGTCCAGAAGCAGAATGTGNGCGCTCGCCGGAGGATGCGGGCACAACCGCTTCAGCCGCGACGTGCTACCTCTTTCTCCGTTTCTCGCCTGACTGTGCCACTTGATCGCCATCTTTGCCCATCAACCTGCTGCTCCTTGCAGCTTGGCCGTGATTCTCGTTAGAAGAGTCCATGGACACACACTCTAGAGACCAGTCTAATTAAACTCAGCACATAATCAATTGGTCGGTAATGGTACCTGCAAAAAAAATCTCCTCCCGTATGGTGCCCCTAGAGGCGGTGCTCCGGCCACCGCGATGCAGCCTGTCGCCTCCGCGGCAACTGGCGCTACTTGGCCGTCGATCCACTCTGCACTGGAGAACTCGGCGGCGAACGTGGTGGCGGTGGAGCTGGTGGAGTCCGCGCCGGTATACACGATGCTCACGCAGATGGCCATGGTCAGGTTCCTGCCGATGGTGGCGCTCGGGCAGCAAAGAAAGCGGCGCGCGCTCCTCGGGCTGAGATGCTGTGACGATGTAGACGGCGACGGAAGAGTCCTGTCCACGCATCGCATCAATTATTTCTAGACTTCATAAGTTGGCGTTACCATGGGAAGAAATGAGGTGGAGGTTACTGTTTCGGCGAATGCTCTTAAGCACATGGAGTTTGACCGAATAAAGGTTTATCCTATTGCTTCGAGTAAGCCGATGTCTATCCCTCTAGAGGAGGATGAGGCGACTGACAATGTCGATGGTCAGCTTCTATCTCATCTAGTTGGGGAGGTGTCGGAGGTGGATCTAGAAGGATCAGGGTTAGGGTCTATTTATGACCTGCATGCCTCTGGTCGTAAATCTAGGAACGCTTCCGCAAAACGGATCATGAAGGGTCGAATATCTCCACGAGTTTCCCGATGAATGGCATGTTTATGAATAGCAGAGGTCTCGGTGACTTGGCTAAACATTTGCATATCGCACAGTGCATCCAAGATCATAAATTGGATTTTGTGGCCATCTCGGAAACGGGGAGAAGAGACTTTCCAGTGAGTGTCCTTAACCGTTTATCTGGCGGTTTGGATTTCCATTGGTTTTCTCATCCACCGCGTGGGAGGTCTGGGGGCATTCTACTTGGCGTTAACTCAAATTCTATGGATGTGTTGGCAGTTTCGGATGCGGACTTTCACATAAAGTTCCACGTCCGGAATAAAGCTGATAATTTCATTTGGAGTTTGGTCGCTGTGTATGGTGCTGCTCAAGAGGAATATAAGGCGGCTTTTCTGCGTGAATTGGTTAATCTTGCTAAAGATAACCCGCATCCTATTCTTATAGGGGGGACTTTAATATGCTAAGATTCCGTCATGAGAAGAGTCGTGGTAGATTCGATGGTCATTGGCCCTTTCTGTTCAACGCTGTCATTGATAGCTTTGATTTGAGAGAGGTCCATATGACAGGTAGACAGTTCACCTGGGCGAACAGTCTGCCGGAACCGACATACGAAAAACTAGATCGCGTGCTGATGGACACAGAATGGGAGTCCAAATATCCTATGGTGTCTGTACGCGCCCTAGAACGTATAGAGGCTCTATCGGATCATGTCCCGATTATTTTTACCAACTGGTATGCCGAAACCAATGGGTAAACCCCAATTTAAATTTGAATTGGGGTGGTTGACCCGGGACGGTTTTATAGAGATGGTCAAACGAATTTGGGATCAGCCGATTGATGGCGCGACTCCTGTTCAGAGGTGGAATAATAAGTTGCGTAATTTACGCACACACCTTAGGGTTGGGCACGCTATCTACTACTGGTCTTCTCAAAAAAGAAAAGGCTCGTCTTGCTGCCATTATTGATGAACTCGAAGAGATCGCGGAAAAACAGCCACTAACGACACAACATATTGAACTCAAGAGTCAATCGAATGCGTCTTTGGCAAAGCTGTTACGCGAAGAGGAAATCAAATGGTATCAACGGTCTAAAGCTATGTTCATCCTGCAAGGTGATTCGAATACAAGGTACTTTCATAATGTCGCCAATGGCAGGCATAGGAAGAAGCTTATTCATTCACTTCATCAGGAAGACGGACTAGTTGAAGGACAAGATGAGCTAAAGAGATATATAACCAGGTATTATAAGGTTTATTCGGGGCTCCGGAGGAGGGCAACTTCTCTCTTGATGAGTCTCGTACCGATGATATACCTCAAGTTCGGATGATGAGAATGCTTTTCTTACCGCACCTTTCTCTGAAGAAGAGGTGAGAAAAGCAGTCTTCCAGATGGAACATAACAAGGCTCCAGGTCCTGACGGATTCCCAGCCGAGTTTTACCAAAAATTTTGGGACATCATCAAACCTGAATTGCTGGCTATGTTTAATGCGCTGCATGACGGACAGCTTGAGCTTTTTCGCCTCAACTTTGGTGAAATAATTTTGTTGCCAAAAATAAAGGACGCAGAGAGGATCCAACAATATCGGCCCATCTGTCTCCTTAATGTAAGCTTCAAAATTTTCACGAAGGTGGCAACCATTCGATTGAACACGGTCGCGGATCATGTGGTTAGACCTACACAAACTGCATTTATGCAGGGGAGGAATATACTTGATGGTGTGGTCATTTTACATGAGACGGTTCATGAGTTGCGTCGTAAGAAATTGAATGGGGTGATATTTAAAATTGACTTCGAAAAAGCTTACGATAAGGTCAATTGGGAGTTCCTCCAACGGACCTTACGTATGAAAGGTTTTTCGGTGGAATGGTGTACTTGGGTTCGGAACTTTGTCACTGGAGGTAGTGTGGCCATTCGAGTAAATGATGATACTGGTCATTACTTCCAAACAAAGAAGGGCCTAAGGCAAGGTGATCCGCTTTCGCCGATCCTATTTAATATAGTGGCGGATATGTTAGCGTTCATGATCGAGAGGGCAAAATTGGATGGACAGATTGAGGGAGTCATACCTCACTTAGTTGATGGTGGCTTATCTATCCTCCAATATGCGGACGACACAATTCTTTTTATGGAACACGACCTGGAAAAAGCTTTGAACATGAAGTTGATTCTATCAGCGTTCGAGCAGCTCTCTGGGTTGAAAATTAATTTCCATAAGAGTGAGTTGTTTTGTTTCGGCGAAGCCCTGGAGTTTGCGACTCAATATGCGGAATTAGTCGGCTGTGAACAAGGTCAGTTTCCGATTAGGTATCTTGGAATACCTATTCATTATCGGAGACTAACGAATGCTGAATGGAAGCATGTTGAGGAGCGGTTTGAAGCGAGGTTGGCCAGTTGGAGAGGCAAACTGCTATCCTTAGGTGGGAGATTGGTACTCATAAATTCAGTATTAAGTAATATGGTACTGTATATGATATCTTTTTTCCAGCTGCCTAAAGGAGTATTGAAGAAAATTGATTATTTTCGTTCAAGATTCTTTTGGCAAGGGGATAGTGAGAAAAGAAGTATAGACTGGCCCGGTGGGATGTGGTTTGCCGTCCTAAAGATCAAGGTGGACTTGGTGTCCATGATCTGCAGGTTAAGAATTCGGCCCTTCTAGGGAAATGGCTTTATAAGCTACTCTCGGAAGAAGGGACGTGGCAAACACTTCTACGCCGAAAATATGTCGGTTCAAAAGCGTTGTCACAAGTGGTATGGAGACCAGGTGATTCACACTTTTGGGCCGGGCTCATGGCAACGAAGAAGCATTTCTTCCGCTTTGGAAAATTCGCTATTCGCGACGGGTCGGAAATTAGATTCTGGGAGGATAAATGGCTTGGTAATGCCCCTCTGAAGGATCAATACCCGGCTTTGTACAGTATAGTTCGCCACAAGAATGAGACGCTAGCGGAGACTATGCGGACCTCTCCTCCAAATGTGGCGTTCAGGCGAGACTTAACCGGCCCTAGACTTGCAACATGGAATGCTCTTTTATAGAGATTAACCATGGTACAACTCTCAACAGGGACGGATGTCTTTCGGTGGTCTCTGAATGAGAATGGTCGTTTCTCAGTGGATTCCATGTATAAAGCCCTCATCCAAAGTGACGTGCCGTTGGTTAAGTGCGAAAAACTTTGGAAGATGAAAATACCGCTGAAGATTAAAATTTTCTCATGATATGCTCGTCGAGGAGTTATTCTCACAAAGGATAACCTTGTTAGGCGTAATTGGAAAGGAAGTACGAAGTGTGTTTTTTGTCCTCATGATGAGACAATAAAACATCTTTTTTTCGAATGTAAGGTTGCGCGTTCTATATGGTCAATCATCCAAATATCTTCTAATTTGTATCCTCCAAGATCAGTTGCGAATATTTTCGGAAACTGGTTGCATGGAATTGATGACAAGTTTAGAACTATAATATGGGTGGGAGCGATGGCTGTTGTCTGGTCGCTTTGGCTTTGTAGAAATGACAAGATTTTCAATGATAAAAATATTTCTATCTTGCAGGTAATATACCGGTGCACAGGTTTGTTCCATTCGTGGTCCATGTTACAACGCGTGGAGTTTCGAGACCTCTTTACGGAGGCTTCTGTGCGACTGGAGACTACGGCGAGGGACATTTTTACTCAACATGGGTGGCGTAGTGATCTTCGTATCGGACCACCTCCATAGGCGTAGTGCATCATCTTTTGTGTTGTAACTTGAGGCCTATTTTTTTAATGTTTTTGGAGATTGTCGGCTGTGTGCATCTTTGTTATGCAGAGGCCGGGTGTAATGCTTAACTCTTAAGTAATAAAGCCCTTTATCAAAAAAAAAAATCCGGCCGCCGGCCGCCGTACGGGATAAAATAAGTGCATCTAAGTAGATAAGGCCGCTGGCACCGCTGGGTTTGGTGGACGAAAGGAGTGCAACTAAGTAAGTAGATAACGCCACTGGCGCCTCGCGGCAGGAAATCAGGGAGGGGGCAGGTCGCGCCGGTGCCTCGCGCCGCTCCGAAATTCGCCTCGGCTACCAGAGCAGGAGACGGCACGGTCATGGCGAAGGGCGCCGACGACGGGCGAGTGCGCCAGTAGGAGCGGGATTTGGGGCGCCACCAGAATCCGGGCCGGAGTGGGGAGGTAGGAGCGGATGCCGGTGTGGGGAGGCAGAGGAGGAAGATGGTGGGTGGGTTGGTGGGCCCCACCATTCAGTTTTACTAAAGGGCCAAATCGGTTATTTTTGGGCTTTGTATCGAAAGGTAGAAATGGGAGGGGCATATTTGCAAAATTATCACTGCTGGAGACTGGTCAACATGGTGGTCAGCAAATACGCTATACACACTCCAGTGACCGTGTACGACACACTCGCGCGTATTCGATGACCGTAATTTGCGTATCGCTATGTACGGTGATGACGGCGAGTAATACGCTCAAGTTCAGTGACCACCGATGGATTTTACTCTCCTTTTTTTTCAAAAAAAAATGCTTCCGAGTGTAACTTTAACTCGCGGTCACCCGCCAAAAGAAGGCTTGCCCGGTCGAATTCCGACACCATTTTCTTTGTTGTTTTGATGTCCGAGACGAAGGGAGGAGAGAAGCACCGGCCCAACCTTCATCCTCCGCCACGGTGGCCGACATAGATACCGCGCCGCTTTGCCACCCGGCCTACCCTAGCCTCTAGGAGAAATGGTTGTTCGACGGTCGTCCCTCCACGCCAAAGGTAGAGTAATTTTCTCTGGCTCGCCGTTCCCCCGTCCCCGCCCAAAGCTTCTTCCTTGCCTCCGTGTTAGCACCATTTCTGTTCGGTCCAGTTTTACCTTTGTTGGTGCCGTCATGGTCGGTCGTGTCAATCCCGACTCCAGATTGATCCCTGGTAGAGGGAGGGAGAGGCGTTGAGTAGCTCGGACTGGCTGCGGTTTGGGGGGGAAGATATGGTGTGGTCATGGCGTAGAGTGCTCAGCGGCCTCCATCGGGACTCCAGTCACGACAGAACCGTTCCATGCAAAGATGTATCAATTCTCACAGAGGAAAATGACGGGCGCGTTTTCCTATTTGTCGCCTAGTGTATTCTCGATTTCAACCGTCTCAGAAGGATCTTCCTCGTCAATTGGAATCGACATGTTGTCCAGCGGCGACTAGAATGACGTCGATGTTGCATATTTCTTTCTTGGGAGGGGCTTCTTCAACGACGACCGACTTGAGGATGCCAAGATCGACTGCTATATCTCAAGCTTTTTGGCTCAAGATTCATGACTATGAGAATTGGAAAGAGCTTCTAGCACAAATAAAGCATCAAGCGACCATGGAGAGTGATCCAATAAAAAGTGTGCCCGACAAAGCTATCTTGCGGATCAATAAGAGGGTGGGAAAGATGAGTCGGACACGCGACAAAAAAAAACTCTAAGGTGGCCGCAAAGGGTGTGGAGTCATCAAGCTTATTGCAAGAACCATTGGTCTAAATGGTGAAAACAGATGTCGAGCAACAAGATAGTCAGGATGAGGAAGCTCAAAACGCATAAACATTTCATCATGGAGATATAACCTGAGAGGGGTAGCTATGACAAAGAACGATATTATATGACCATAAAAGGGGAAAGTTTAGGATTGAGGCGGCAAAGACTACAACCGAGAAGACCATAGCCGAATTGAATGCGGAAAATCTTCTGATTGAGGCGGCAGGTTGATGTTTGTGATTGGTGCAGCTCAAATGAAGGCTTGGTTTAATCAACAACGGGCATGGATCTTGGCTAAGACGACCTAGTGATATTTGTGATTAGTTTCGTATGTATTTTGTGTTGTTGAACTAGACGGCCGAATTTGAGTTTACCCCGCCGGCCCCGGAGATGCTCTGACATTGCATCTAGTAACTCAGCTTTGAAAACCTGGTTTTTTACTGCTCCCAGTCGCCCGATCGATCCAGCAGGTTGGACGGGATCATCACGGGAACATGTTTCGGAGAAGCAAGCGTACGTCCAGTCTCGTCAGGCGTCGCGTCCAGGGGGAACAGTGGCCCAGATCCCGCCGGTGCATGCGCTGACGGCGAGAGAGAGAGACAAGCATTTTCTTTCATCTCCCCGGACCGGCAGCACGGCACGGCGGACGGCAGACGGGACACGGCCTTTCCCCGGCCTGCCTGTGCCTGACCTGACCGGTGTCACTCCTAGAGCAAGCAACGCTCGCTAGCACCAGCCGGAAGCAAGCCGTGTCCATGCAAACGAAGCGACGGCCCGTGGCCTTGGGGAAATCTATTTCCACGGTAATAAATTTTGTTTTTGAAATCTTGAATGTATAGTGCAGACTATGCTGCTGCCCTGCTGTGGGGCGCCTCGTACAAGTACTCGTACAAGTAGTAGGAGTAGCACCGTACAAGTAGTACTACTTGCTACCCTGGTGGAGTCCAGGACGGTACTGCGTTGCTGGATAATCAAAGCCCTGCAGCTTTTGGACTGGAGGACGTCCTCGTTAAGTCTATCATCTGAATGTTGTTAGGCCATCTTCAACGCGCTGATCCAAACGGATCTGTTTTTAGTCCGTTTTTGCTCTGTTTAGGTTGGGAAACGGATAGGGGTCCGTCTCCGTCCGGCCTTTTCTATCCAGTGCACCCAACGGGCCGATCCATTTGGTCCGCCCTGGACTTTTTTTTTTCAGTCAATGGATTTCAAACAAATTGCAATATATATTGGCATCACATTGTACCCAAAAAGAGGCGTCCGAGTTCCCATTTGCCTCGGCATTACATAGTACCAAAAAAGAGGAGCTCGAGGTCCCATTCTGCCCCATTCTCCACATAGTTCATAAGCAACATATAAATTGAGATGAATCAAACATCTCTTTCCATGAAAAGCTTTTGCTTCTTCTCGACCCATGCTCTTTTCCTCGGGATCATGGTGTTGAGATCGGCCATCATGATCCGAGACTCCTCGGCGAGCAACGCTTGCTCTGCTTCCATGGCCCTAGCCCGGGCATTGGTCTCATCGATCTCGAGCTTCTTCTTTTGCAAATTGAAGAAGTTCTTCGCGTTCTCCTTTCTCTCCCGCCGCTTCTTCTCTTCCCTCTTCTTCTTATCCTCGATGGCTTTGTCCTTTTGGGATATGAACCCCTTCAAGGTCTCTTACAATGCAAGTGTTGTGGCATCACGCTTGGCCTCCAACTTGGTGCTTGTCCTTCCTCTCGGCCTTTTCCCATCATTTGGGCGGATGGGCTCATCGTCGGCCACCGAGGTCCCTCCTTTCTTCATGGATGCCATGAGGTCCTTCCATTTTGGACAATCCTTGAACTCATTCCAACAATGAGTCAAGTTAAAGGGTTTCCCCCCATGTTGACTCTTGAATGTTTCCAAAGCTTGAAGTACCTATTTGATAATCAAAATACCAAACACATATTGATCCTAAACCCCTAGAAGACATATGGAAAGTATAACTCGAATGGACGGAGAAATGATTGACAACATACCAAATCCTTCACCCCAACGCCACTCACGGGCCGGGAAGCACATTGCTCGTAGGAGGCAACGAATTTGCTTGTCTCCGCTGAAATGAAACCCCGTCTCTTTTGGAGAGAGCACTCATTGCGTTTGCTCTCGAATGGCCGGCCAAGATCCCGGGTTGTAGCAAACTTGCGGTGTTCATGGAAGTAGCCATGGCATATCTTCCAAAATACTTGCCCCTTTTGCTCAGCCCCCGTGATTGCATCTTGCCCGATTTCCATCCATGCTTCGCAAAGCAATATGTCTTTCGGTTGGGAGTAGGCCAAAGTCCGCTGGGATTGGGCCCTGGGCTGCGCGGCGGCTTGTCGAGCTAGCTCGTCCGCGAACAATGGCTCGTCGTCGATGGTAACGACCTCGTCGGTGGCCTCCTGGGTCTCGGTCTGGCCATCTCCATTGATCATGTCGGCCATTAAAGCCTCCCCGTAGCCATGGCCGTGCTCATCGTAGTACGCCAGGTCATCCGGGGCGGGCGCGCATTTCATCGAACAGGTTCCGCGCGGGAAGATCGCCCACAGGGACGGCACGCCGCCGCTTCACTCCTACCTCAGGCGAGTCGATGGCGAGAGGGTCCGTGTTTAGATCGATGGAATCGCCCATGTCCGGCGACGTGGACAAGCGCGACCTTCCGACTGGGCCGTGGCCGGGGAGATAGCCATACGGTGCCATGCCTGCCGCTGACGCGGACAGTGATTGGGACTTTGGCGGACGTGCTGAGGAAGCCGAGCTCGCCGCGGCCACGACACCGCCCACCGCCGGCAGCGGCGGTTGGACGAACCCTCGCATGAGGAGGGCCGCGGTCTTCTGGGCGATGACATCTGTGTCCGCGGAGGCCGCGGCTGCGGCGGCCACGGCAACTGCGGCCGCGTTCACGACCGCCTCGGCCTGCGCCTTCGCGGCCGCCGCCTTCTGTCTGTTCCTCCTGTGGCCCCTCTTCTGCGTCTCCCTCGCTCGCTCCTCGTCGGTGAGCTCTTTCTTCGGCCTCTTCAGCTTCGTGGTGGGCGGTGGGACTGTGGTGGGGTCCGCGGCGTCGAGCACGATGGTGGTTTCGTCGACGTCTCCGCCGGTCGCCATGGATGTTTTCGCGGGAGAGGGCGGGAGACGGAGGGAAAGGGAGGGGAGATGGCGCCAAATAAGGGTTCTGTGGCTGCTGGGCGGGCCAGGGAGTGGGATGCGGTGGACACCGCGCGGAGTCCAGACGCGTCCGCGCCGACGCAAACCCAGCTCAAATTTGGGTCGGATTTGGGTCGAAACGGACCAAAAAGCCGGACGTCGGTCCGTTTGCGTCGGCGTGTTGGGCTCTGGTTTCGACCCATCCGGAGCAAAACGGACCGTTTCGGACGAAATGGGTCGGCGTGTTGGAGATGGCCTTAAAATCTCGGGCCAGCCAGTAGGGTTACCCGCGCAATCAGCAAGCACGATGTGGCTTCTTTTTCCTTGAGCTTATGCAGGTTCGAAAAGAAAAAACATTGTTTTTTTTTCTTTTTCAAAATGCTGAACAAAATCCCAATTTCTGTACTGAAACGGTGCACATGTCTTTTTTTATTACAAAAGCTAGGAAATATACAAAGTAAATAAATTCGAGTCCACATGACTCGCCACGCACCCCCACCACACTACCACTAGCTCTATGATAAAGACAAAGAATATAAAATACACAAATTTTAGGCAAAATCTACGAAAACCAACATAAGGTCGACACCAAAGACAAATTCCGAATAAACACCTCTAGCAAGGGCATGACACAGGCGTTAAAAATATTTTCACAAAAGTGAGCATTCTCAACGTTGAAGCATCTACCATCATCACATGTTCGTCTAACGACGCAGGCGCGCCTAAAGAATGCACAAAAAAAAAAAATCACCGAAGTGTGCATCCTCAATGTTAAAGCATCTACCATCATCATATGTCCGACTAACAACGCAAACATGCGTCAACAATGCAGAAAATATTTCCACCGAACTGTGCATCCTTGTCCGGGCAACGACACATCGCTGATCAAATGCCACTGGAGGAGAAACGGAAGCCTATGACGTCTCTACATGCATGAATTGACACCCTAGAGGAGACGTCGTGCGTAGCACCAACCAGGATCAGACATACCTTAACGCCTCCATATGAGACGCCACATCGGCACCATCGGCCAGTCATCACTTGACAACTCTCCCTGGAGCCTCCATGCATACCACCTGCTACGTCAAATCGAACCTGCTTTCGAAGTGGAGGGGGCCGTCCCATATAGCTGTCAGCCTCGAAACTTCACGGTCTTGGAAGAGGATGTCCCATACCACTATAAACCGGGACACACGACGCTTGAGACCATTAGATGGTCCAAGATCCAACAACCGCGACAACCACATGACCGGGATGACCGCCATCATCCAAATACCAGGACAGCCGTCCCTAGCGCCAAAGTCACGCACCGTAACAGGTTGACGTTGCAGCGAGCATAAAAGCGGCTAGATCGCCACCGCTCGACCGACGGCTAGCTACTGCGCTACCACACTACAATAGCCTCCGACATTCACCACCTCCCCGACACAAACGGCAACAGATCTCTCTCGTAGGCCAGTTGGTCCCAAGAGACGAGGCCGATCTCGCAACCAACAGCAGTCCGACCACCACCATCCTAAAGCACTCTTCCACACAAGCAGTCGGCGTCGAGGGCCGGATCCCGGAGACACGATCTAGACCGGAGATCTCCTGTCGCGGAAACGGACGAGGAGACGAAATCCCGCTGTCCGTCGGGAAGGGCTTTGCCAGCCATCTTCCTCCGGCAGCGATGGGGAGTTGGAGGAGAGCAAGGATGGGGACGACGGCTAGGGTTCGCCAGAGCCACCCTCTGGGAGCGACGCAGAGGTCTCTTCCTATATTGCATCGGAAAAAACACGGTTGACTTGTTGCTGCCATTGCCATCCAACCACTGAAGCAGACCTGATCCACGAGGATTTTCAAACTTTGTAGGAGCAACTCAAGCGGAAAGTCCAAATGGAGGCCGAGCTCCGTTAAAAAAAAATTATATCCGTAATTTTTCGCCTAAAACAATTTAAAAAAATCATAGTTGTAGATAATATCTAGATTCGCCACTGTAAAAAAAATTCAATACCAAATCGTATTATTTTGAGCTATCCAACAGTAACAAATCTTACAAGATTTCAAAATTTGAGACCGTTCACCCATTAAGATCTACACATTTGTCTTTTTTTTTTCCAGATCAGAATACAACGAGTTTGTGATTGATAAATTACAGTGGTGGATCTAGATATTATCTACGACTATGATTTTGTTTAGAATTTTTTGAAACGAGATTCAATTTTAAAGAAATGTAACTCAAGTGTTGGGGATATTTGTTTCGTTACTCCAGACTGCACACTCTGTTCTAGAACTGTGCAGTTATAGGGATGGCACCCGCAGGGTATGGGTGCGGATGGAGCCATCCCATACCCTTGCCCATACCTCCCGAGCTTACCCATCACCCGTTCCCATATCCGTAAGCGGGTACAATTTTTTCCCATACCTTTCACCCGACAAAGTAAGGGATACCCGCGGGTAAAAATACCCGCATTTTCAACACATATCAATTAAGTAAAAAAAAAGAGCTGAGATAATGTGACCATACGTAGTCATAAACAGCAACACATAGTCTCGGAAAGTTGTTTTGGATCCTGGGCACTAGTGATCCCGCTTCTTACAAAAATCAAAAATCATACTCTTGTGTTTTAAAAAATTCGAAAAAAAGTATGCAAATACATATACATATTTTCTACATACACACAAAATTTCTTTTAAAAATACGTCATATTTTAGGCTACACAAAAAAGACAAAATTCGGGACAAAATAGGGGATTTTCACTATACTTCATACATCCACGAATTTGTTTTTTTCCTGTAGCCCGAAATAATAAGTATTTTCAACCGAAACTTTGCACAAATATATATAACATGTGTATGTATTAACATTTAAAAAATTGATTTTTTTAACTCCTAAATATCATGTTCGATTTTCTTTTAGAAAAACGGGATCACTGGTGCCCAGTTGCACCAAATCCCTTCTCCACATAGTCTACACTATTAAATTAAAAAACTCAATCCGCGTATGGAGAGATGTGTAGAAGCGACGCAGCGTATCTGCGTATGACAGGCAGCGATTAGCTATTAGGGATTTAATCTAGTGTCATTTACTCCTTTAGATCACGTGATTATGGGATGGAGTTGAAACTTGTACCTACGATCATGGCTCTCTTTGAGTTGACCTGCCTATGCGGGATTAGAAAATTAGGCTAGGTTTAATTAAACTAAGCCCCACTTGACAGAATTTAAGCGGGTACAAGGGCACGCGGGTATGGGTTATACAATCCTATGCCCGTACCCGGTCTGGCCGATGGGTACAAGATTTTTCTATTTATATATCCATAGGTATTTTATATTTCCAAACCCTTACCCTAATAGGGTTTTTACCCACAGGGTACGCGGGTACAGAGTACCCATTGCCATCCCTATGCAGTTAACCGAAAAAAGAACATTTGCTAAAAAAACAGAGCTGTCAACCACGAATATATCCACATCCTCCTGCTTTATCCTGACAGCAGAAACTGTCAACTAATTACACCAAAAGAGCAAGCCACCTGTCAGTAGACACACTTGTGCACAGCCACGACACAACTGTGATTAACCACTAGATTTCTTCTGCTGCTGTTCTTCATGGACAGAACCACCGGCCAAAATGCCAAAAGTGAGAGCAACCATGGAAACTATTCGAGCTAACTATAATTTCTATCTGAAAACCTGAACTTGTTGCCTACAACAGCACCACCATCCACTGCATCAGCACCAAGCACCAGAGTCCAGTGACTATGGCAGCCGGGTGGCCCAACGACGACGAGGAAGCCTGCAGGCTCGAGCTCGCCTCGGGCTTCCTCCCGCTCCTGTCCACTCCGTCCCTCACGCCGCCGCTGGGCGGCTCCTGCACATCCTTGCACACGGCCACGCCGGTCGGTGCACCGCCGGCCGCATTGCTGTAGCACAGACCGGGGTTGTCCCAGGAGGCGAACCGGCTGCCCATCCTCCGGTAGAACCCGGCCGAGAACTGCAGCACTCCCGTCAGGTTGTTGCCGTTCAGGTACATCGCGCCGATGCTCGGCATTGCCGCGAGCTTGGCCGGCACGGCGCCGGAGAGGCGGTTGTGGTCGAGCGCCAGGAACCGCAGCCTGGGCATCGCCGCCATGGACTCCGGGATGCTCCCTACGAGGCCGGCATTCGACAGGTCCAGCGTGGCGAGGCTCGCCATCTTCTCCCAGCCGGCCCGCATCAGGGCGCCTCCGAGCGGGTTGTTGGAGAGCAGCAAGTCCTGCAGCGACGCCATGCCCTGCACGAACTCCGGCAGCCCGCCGGTGAGGCTGTTGTTCCGGAGGTCGAGCAGCGTGAGGCTCTCGAGCCCAGATAGCTCCGGCGGGATGCTCCCTTCCAAAAGATTGTTGCTCAGGTCCATCTTCAGGAGGCTCTTGAGTCCACCTAGCGACGGAGGCAGAGACCCGGTTAGATAGTTGTTGCTCATGTCCATGATCAGCAGCTCGTCGTGGAGGCCGTTACCGAGCGTCGCCGGCACCGGGCCCGACAGCCCGTTCCCGGACAGCACGAGCCGCCGCAGCTTCGCCAGTCCGCCGAGCTCCGCCGGCACGGCGCCGGTGAGGTTGTTGTCGACGAGGACGAGGGACTGCAGTCCTGTCAGTCGGCCGAGGGAGGCCGGGATGGCACCGGCCAGGCCCGGGTTCGTGCGGAACTCGAGCGTCTCCAGACTGCCGGCGAGCTTCTCCCAATTGTTGGCCGGGATCGCCGTGGGATTGGTCGCCGGGAAGCAGGCGTAGAAGGAGAGGGTCTTGAGGCGCCGGAGGTCGAACAGCTGGGGGCTGAACTTGGCGTCCGGTGCGCACTGCAGCGAGTTGTCCAGGACTGGACCGATGCTGATCACCGTTGGGTACCACAGGCCATTG
This sequence comes from Puccinellia tenuiflora, assembly GCA_012064385.1. NCBI lineage: Eukaryota > Viridiplantae > Streptophyta > Magnoliopsida > Poales > Poaceae > Puccinellia > Puccinellia tenuiflora. The sequence continues at coordinate 448,673 of QRDG01001534.1, read as the reverse complement.
AAGAGGTCACATGACACCCCCTGCAGAACAATGGCATCCAATTATTCACAGAATTTGAATCTCATCATCAGTCAGTAAATGAGCTGTTCTACACATAGCCATGAAAATTCAGAAGTAACAGTACGACATGTAAACAAGTGAAACAGAATTGGGGCAAGTACTAGAAACAGACATGGAAGGGTCACATGCTCAGGTACAGTTTTCTTGGATTGTCCATTGACTGTAAATATTTACTAGCAAATGTAAATTAGATTAGTGAAAGTTTAAAAAAATGCAGAAAAATAGTGCTAGAATTTTGCAAAGTAATAGAGGAAAAAGAAAGAAAGAAAGAAGGGGGAAAAAGTAAGACGATATGGGACGTGTTTCAGAAAACATGACATTTCAAATCCGAGGTTTCTTTTCAGATGTGGGGAAAGTTCTTGCTCAAATTAGGCGAGAGGATGTAGATGTTCCCAAACAAAGGTCGCACTCGTCATACAGTGAAGTAAATCTTGCGGTCTCCGAGGAGAAACAGTTGGGGAAACAGAGCAAACAGGGAGCGGCAAAAAGGTTGAACAGAGGATGCACAAGAACAGGGAGACTTGGAGGCGATGATACAGTGTTCAGAATTTGAGATCTTGGCTACAAAGAGAAAGTTCAAGGAACAATTGTTCAGAGAATCTCACTTTCCATTCCCAAGATAAGACGACTGGAATTTGGGTTGAGCTCAAAACAAAATGGATCCAGTAACAAAGGAGCTGCAGATTAGGGAAGAAACCTGCTTTTTTGTGTGTGTGTTTGATGCGACTGGCATGGAGAGAAAGAAGCAAAAACAGTGATTTTATCTGTTCTCCACTGCTCAAAGCCTCAAACCAACATCTCACATGAAAATCAAGAACTGGACTTGTTGCGGTAAAAACACAAAGGAGCTCTGGCGGAGACGAACCTGGATAGGAGTCTGACCGCAGGGGTCAGGGAAGAGCCCGGAGCCGTTCCACCCCTTGCCGACGAAGCTCTCGATGGAGGCGTACAGTGCCCGCTTCTCCTTCTCCTCCATCGGCGCCTCCGCCTCCTCCGCCGCCGGCGCAGCCGCCGGTGAGCCCTCGTCGGCCTCCCCTTCGGCCGCGCAGCCGTGCAATGCCAAGAAGAGCACGGCTAGAAGCAGGAGACGCCTCATGACCGCAAAATAACAAACAAAGACAGCGACTGCCTCCTCTGTCGATCCACTCTGCCGGCCTGGGCCTCCTCGCTATATATGCCGCGCCACCATTGCCGTCGCGGCGACCTCTGCGTTTCTCAATGCGGCTCACTGTGCTCTCGCGAGGTGTGCCCTTTTAGGTGGCAAGTAAATGCGGCTGTCGCTGCGCAGAGGAGGAGATGGCTGCGGGAACCCGAGACATTCTTGCGCAAAGGGCAGGGCAGTGTTGCGGCCGCCGGGGGATCCCGAGGCGAGAGAAGGAGAGAGGTGACAGTGCGTGGCTTGTGCTGTGGCCTGTGTGGGTTTGGTTTTGTAGGGAAGAGATGGATGGGAAAGATAGGTCTCCACAGTACCCAATGGGTTTATTGTGTGCTCGGATGAGTAGCTAGCTTTTTGTCTTTACATTTTTTTTATTACAAACAGGAAATTTTCAGGATTTATACCGTGTACAAAATCATAACCATTTTTTATGTACTCCGTTGAATATAAACACAACATATGCACACACGATTAAGGGCCTCTTTGATCAACATAATTCTTAAAACATAGGAAAAGAAAATACGCAAAATTGTAGTGTCAAATTCAGCTGAATCCTACGTGATTTGTAACCTACATGATTTTCTATCAAGAGTGTTTGAATTACAATACAAACAAATGAATTGTAATATGGGGTTTGGTTCACGGAATTTTTCTCCGGAAACATATTTTGGTGCGCACAAAATCCTAAAAACTATAGTAATACACATGGGCATTGCAGTTCCGCATTAGTCGTAATCCCTTGAATTCAGAAGACAATCAGGTTTGTTTGTAAACTGACCCGCTAGCTAAATGAATTAATAGTCTAAACCGGTGAAAATGGGCTAGGCTATGTAATTTAACCCTCCCCTCACGTATATGTTGTGTATAAGGTGTCAAGTGGGATCCCACCTAAATCTATACTACTATTAAACAAGCGAACATGAGTTTTGCTAAGCGCACCCCGTCTAATGTACCCCCATCAACAGGCACTAAAAATAGCCTCACGATCAGTCCCACTAATTCAGATCTAACCGTCCAAGATAACAACTAACCCGCACTATGGGTACGTTTAGCAAATTTGTGGGGCAGACGAAAACTCTGCCATCCGGCCATCGGCCCATGTACACGCACGCTACGAGAGAAAAAAACACAATCCAGATCACAATCGCTCCGCCGCCTCCTCTCCTCTCGATGCGTCGTAAACCGACGACCCAACTCCTCTCCTCCTTCCGCCGCCTCCCCACCCTCTCCGCCATCCTCTGCTCCGGCGACAGTTTACTCCGTTCGTCCACCTTCGCACCTATTCCATCTGGCTGCAGCATGGTGACGGCGACGTCAGCGACCAAGGATGACTGCCGCGGCAACGGTGACCCATCCAGCCATCCAGGTGTGCTCCTGCTCGATAGGTCCTCCCGGCTGGCCCTCCCAATCTCCCGCAGGGAGGAGAGATTTTTCGATCCAGGTCGATTTGTTGATCGGTTCATTGTCCCGGTGATCCGGTGAGTATGGGGGAGGGAGGCGGAGATGGGGCCCTCTAAGTCCAACGAGTTATGGCTCGAGTCCAAGTTCATTATCGGCGTCGAGTTCTCCACGCGAATCCTGCAGGTGAGCCCTCGCCCCGCCTACACGATTTGATCTCGATCGTCGCTGTTTCATAGTTGGTTCCGTAGATGAGTTATAATTGCACATGATGTGAATCTAAGCGCAAATACCTTTTGTACCGTCGTTATTTGTGATCCTGCACTGGTTGTTGTTTGGCCATGTTGAACAAGGCAGCAGGTTGAATCTGCAATACTCTATTGTCGCGGTCTTCTTTCTAGGACGGGAGATCGGTGAATGGATAAATGATTTGTGTGGATAAAGGCCAGGACACCTATCATAGCTCTCAATGCTTTGTTTATGGCATGCCGAGTTGTCAATGTATGCAGTACATTTTGGTTGCACGACACTGTCGTAATATAATAATGCGGTGAAAATTGTGTGTTGTTTGCTACCGAGAGAGATACGGAAAGGTAGCTAGCTGTTGTTTGCTGTACCAAATTGCTGGCTGATGTTTGCACTACCGAGGGGGGGAGATAGAGTGAGCTAGCTGTTGTTGTTTCCCTATAACTAATTACTAGCTGATATTGTTTCTTTCTCTGTTGGTTGATGTACGAAATTGCTAGCTGTTGTTGTTAATTTCCAGAGAAAGCTAATTTACAGAATTGCTAGCTGTTTGCACAACCGTGCTAGCTGTTGTTGTTGGTAGAGAAGTTATTTACAGAATTTTAGAGGTCATTTAAAGTTCAATTGTCTTTAGAATGTAAAAAGGGGTGCATATTAGATTTTCCAATAGCATAGCATGTGTTTGATTACTACTTTGGTTACACAAATTTTAATTGGTGCTGAAATTGTACTACAATCCATAAGGTTTTTATTTTCTTATGATGACAATTTGCAGGTGCATGCTTACTATGTTCGGGCAACCGGACTGTTATTTAATTGATAATTTTACATGGAATTCTTCATGATAAAGCTGTTGTTGAAATAGGTATCTCATAAAATAGATGCCCATGACTTATGTTGTGGGACATGTCAACGGTATGCTTCAGTGGTCGTATTTTTCACCTCCAACACTCTCTCAATTTTTCTTACAAATGTTGCAGTAGAGCCACATGCCACTACCAGAGTATTCTATTTCAGGACCATTAATTATCTTGCCTATCAGAGATTGATTGGTGATTAGGGTTTTGCATTGACCTTTTGTTTTAGTGCCTTAGTGGGATCGAATTGGGAGAACTTGGGTCTCGAAACAATGGGACTGGAAGTTCCCAAATCAGCCGCTGCTCCAGCACCGGCGAGAGCATACGGACTACAAGAGCTTCTTGCCATGAAGAGGAATCTGAGAATTCAAGATTTTTAAGCGGGAAAGAGAGAACTCGATATACAGTGGTGTAACAAAGTGGGTGAATATTCTTGCCATTAATGGAAAACATCTAAAATTATTGAAGCACGGTTATCATGTTGGCTGAAAGTCATGAGGAATTGCACTGTTCTAAGAAAATTGTGTGAGTAGAGATATTAATTGATTAGTTGAGACGTGCGTGCACGTGCATAACTACTATTTTATCAAAGGTAAGGTACTCAACTTCCTTCACTACCACGACCTATGCCCACTGCTGTAGTAGTGCTTGTATGCATTCACTCCTTGGCCTTTCTCTTACTATAGAGTAGGTGTCTAATGAAGCAGAAGGTAGAAACATTCTCTCAAGGAACCGCAAGATTAAGATGTACATACTTTCTGTACCATGTTATGCTATGCTATGCAATATCCTTATTTTTTTTGTATCATTCCTATACCATGTTCTGCAATGCAATTTCCTTAGTCTGCCTTTTCATTTACAATCTTTGTTGTCCATCCAACTATCTCTATAGGCATGTGGTCTTACTCCATGTACAAGAGAAGAGGGGCAATTTACATGGCGAGTGCGGAAGGTTTATGAAACAAGTTAGTCGTCCATTCATGTCTCTATCCTGCAATGGTCCTTCTATAAAAAAAATCCGCATGATGTTTGATTTTTAAATATGCAAAACTATGTAAGTTCTGACCATCCAAATGTTTTCTTCAGTTTTGCATGTTTAAGGAATGGCTACCAGCCAGAGTAAAACTTGTATTGGTAGTAGTAACACCAACTGGAAATGTCGCTTCACAATATTCTACCCTTTTTTTTTGGCAAAGCTCTTCTATATTCGTTGTAGCATGCAATAGTTGTTTACCTGCTATCAATCAACCAGTAGCAGATATTTCCGCAACTGAACCACATGACTGTGTTTTGCTTCCTGCTCCTATATGTGTTAACAGATGACTCTTCACAAATATTTTTATTTATCCGTTCATCTGGTTCAGTTTCATGAATATATTTTGTATTTTGTTATTACAAATGAAGACCTGACTCGGCGGTCTACACTCCTCATTATGCATGGTGAATACATATAGTTGATTTTTGTAATATGTTTGAACCATTAGTTGGTAATGATTATTCACACCCCTATATAATCAGGTTGTTCTTGGAAAAGATCAGAGCCGACATGCTTTATCGGATTACCAGCATGGATGGCAACATGGATTCATTCCATTCACTGCTAGACCCTTCACTTCTTGACAACAAGTCTTCTACCTCAGGGAGGACTTGTGATCATATAACCGAAGCGTTCTTGGAGATGCATATATTGGATATCAACGTCGACAAATGATTTTTAGTTATGTAATTTTATTTATGCTATAAATTTATATGCGAGTTTCGTGGAATTAAACATCAAGTCTATTTTGTAATATTTTGCTCTGGAGGCTGATGTATTGTGCCATGGGATATGCATCGGTCCAAAGTTGTGTGTATTTTGTGGTCGGACAATCATCATTACGAGTTTTAGGAGACTTTATACACCCCTGTACAAGCTATTATTAAATTTTGCTCTGAACCAACATATTTTTTTGACACTTGAATCGAATTCTAACTTTCCAATAAGGAGGCTATGTACTACATAGATAATTTTGAATCTCATCTCTACTCATGCAGTTGCAAATTTTCTGATGGGTTTCTTGTTCATTTGTTGTGAATGAATCAATTAATTCATTATAAACGATTTTTCAGTGTATATTTTACGAACACGAGATGAGACGTGCATGCACGTGCACACTTACTAGTCTCACTTATAGTTCACATGAAAATTTCTAGTGCAATTTTGGAGGGGACTTTTTCATCTCTAGTTGTGTACAACGAGAAAGATTTTAGGCGTGAGATCGGTAAAATGCCGCAATCATTTTTATATTTAATAGTGTGCTGGTCAGTTCTTAAACTTGAGACTCGACTTGATTCATATTGAATCGATGTGCTAGCCAGGTCGATCAAAAATCCGAATGAATGAAGAAGGGGACAAGCTATGTATTTCAGCATTTGCCAAAATCTATATCTAAAAAACAGCACAACAAGTAGAGAATTATAACTACAACCACTAGGGGAAATTCAACGGTTCAACTCTTTTCTTGAAATGACATTTTTTTAATGTAGAAATGTAAAAAATTGCGACTCGTTTTAGTTCTTGCAAAATTTTGTGAAAGCTAGTTAAGTTATGCGCCCTATAGATAAATAAATCAGTTCTTGCCTTTTTTTTTTAGGAGCCTCTTTCCTCGTAGGATGTATTCTTGTTCGATAAAAATTTGCAGACATTTTGTAGTATAGTTGTAGGAAGTAAACAATTTGGCTCACTCCAGTTTGCAGTCTTTGACATACTCCCTCCGTCCTAAAATAAGTGTACGCTTGTACATGTCTTAAGTCAAACTTTATTAATTTTGACCAAATTCGTGGAAAAATGTAACAACATTTATGACACCAAATTAATTTTGCTAGATACATCTTGACATGTAGTTTAATAATATAGTAATTTGGATGTCACATATATTGCTGTTTTTGCATAAAATTTTGATGAAATTTGAAAACCTTTGACTTTCAAAAAAGGAAAATGGTATACTTATTCGAGGACGGAGGGAGTAGATATGTTAACCAAAGGGTTAGCAAAATAGATGAGATTTGCCAAACCCACAGGCAGGCAGGCAAGCCGGTTGAGCCACCCAAGGAAAGGACGGGAGATCGAAAAGGCTCGCAGATGGGAGTAGTAAAGAGGAAGAAGAGACAGAGGTAGGCCTTGTGAGTTCTGCCTGCTGGGTTGTATGTAGGCAGTGCCTGCTGCCTGTGCGCGTCACACATCACGTTACCCTGGCCTATAGTAGAGATTGAAAATACAGTAGGAGTACAGCACTATACATACGTAGGTCGCAGCCTCTGGTCTGGTCCTCCCCCTCTACCCTAGTACTACTACTCCAGCGACACCGACTGCGGCCGATGGCGACGGCCGGCAAACGTCGATCGCCAGCGCAGTGCGCCGCCCCCCCAAGTCTACTCTGCACCACCTAGCTAGCTATTCCGCCTGGGCACGCAAGGAGAGAGCCAGGGCCGGCGCTAGCTGCGCCGCTGTTCCCTTGACGATGCTCGTGCTGTACCCGGCCGGGACGGCGAACGTGGATCGCCGATCAATGGCGGGTTGAAAAGTCGGCGGTACAGTACAGTGAGATTCCTCGCTCGCTCGCTCCAGCAGGCACGTACGGCAGAGTTGAACTTTCAGCTAACTGCAGCTGAACCTTGTGGATCGATCGATCGCTCGCTCGCGCCGGCCGCCCACTCCGGTACAGTACGACAGAGAGCCCCGCCAGCAACTGTTGCCCAAGAGCTAGCTCGCTGAATCGTGAGTGATGGATGAACAGTGGTTAATCGTTGGCATATGTAGGCGAGCGATTGACAAATAGTTTTTTTAGAAGCCCAAACAATTCAATTAGAAACTGCACTGCACACATGTGTATGCATGTATGTATACTTCGGGGCGTTCATATGGTTTTTCGATGGGTATGTGTCCTTTTGAAGGATGATGACTGGGATCTTGATGGATGATGCTCTCTACCGTCCGGATCGGTACGTCCCTGCACGACGTGCTGTCCGAGTGGAGGATCATGGTTCACAACTCTGAAACAAATCATTGCTGCATGCATGTTTAGGCCATCTCCAACATGCCGATTCATTTGGTTCGGAACGGTCCGTTTCGCTCCGGATGGATAAAAACAAGGGTTCAATGTGCATTCAATGTGCCGACGCAAACGGACCAACGTCCGTTTTTTCGTCCGTTTCGACCCAAATCCGGTCCAAATTTGAGCCGGATTTGCGTCGGCGCGAACGCGTGTGGACTCCGCGCATTGTCCACCCCATTCTCCCTGGCCCGCCTGTCGGCCTCACCCAACGGCCAACCACCATCATAAATGAGCCGGGAGTGGCCTTTATATGAACGCCGGCGAGCCAAACCCTAGCGCCCCCGCCGCCGCACTTCCTTCCCCAGCTCCTCCGGGCACACCTCTCCACCACCCCCCGGCCACCTGGATGGATCCGCCACCGACGCAGAACCTCCTCGACCAGATCGAGAAAGTGCGCTAGGGCGCTACTGCGGCACCTTCTCTCGACGCACTCTCACGAGCCCGGCGTGGGTCGGCATGCCCCATTACCAGGCTCCAGAAAGGCTGCCGGAGGAGGTGAGGAGGACCATGGCGGCGGCATACTCCGACGAGTCGGACCCTGAGGGAGACGCGTACGCTGCTGGGGTCGCGGCGGGCTCCGTCGACAACACTGCCAGCCCCCCTCACTCCGCTGCGAGCTCCACTGCCCCTGCCGCGAGCGTCCCCGCCTCCCCCAGCGTGGTCGAGGTGATCCAACTGGACTCGGAGGACTCGAGCGGCCCGGACCTGCACCTGCAGGAGCCCATGGCGCGCTTGATGGACTCGTTCCAGGCAGAGCTTGCCCGGCAAAGGAAAGAAGACGCCAACTTGGCGCGGGTGACCCGCGCATCGTTTGCCAAGACCCGTGCGAGCGGCCGCAAACGCGACCGCGAGGAGGACACCGGCAGCAGTTGAAGACCTCCGAACGGCGAATTTTGTTAAAATAGCCGGCGTCAGGGGAGTTGCCAAGACAGACCCTGACGCCGGTATCTTGGCAGGAAGAGCCAACAAGTCCGTTCCCGGCTCCGGCCACTAGGCCGGAGGAGATCTAGCAAGATCGTACCGCTACAAGCGGCCAATTTTGTTAAAATTGTTGGGTCATCGATCGCCGGCATCGGAAGTCTTCCTGTAGTTAAATCTAGTAGATGAAATCGTCGAATATATCCTCAAAACTATATAATGTGTGGAGTTTCAATATGAAATGTAATTTTAAATTAAAAAAAAAAGAAGGGGCAGACCAAATGGGTCTCCCGTGGGTACGATTAGGAAAAGGATTCCCTTTTGAAAGGGCACTTCAACCTCGCAAACATGACACGTGGTGGTGCTGTGCGAAGTGGCAAAATCAAATTTGCTCTCTGCTATCTACGATCGATCAGCACACGCACGCAAGGACCGATCAAAGCCACCCGCGTGGCTGGAGCGAAGCTCCCTGCGTGCGTACGCGTCCAGGCCGGCCGAAGCCCCGTGCATGTTCGGCCGCGCACACGACTCCCTTCCACGTACACATCCGTTGCGTGTCCTGTACATCCGAAACTGCCGTACACAGAAAATAACTGCGATCCGGATGTACAGATTACTGCGACGAGGGTGTACAACTACATAGAAAGGGGAGTACAAAGTACGTTGATAGCGGAAGTACAAGTACGTTCAAACCCGAAGTACAGGTACGTTCAAACCGAATGTACAGATATTCAACTTTTGAATATACAAAAAAAATCGTCAAAACCTATCGACATGGGATCTAGTTTTGAAGATGTCGACGCGAGGAGTTCAAAATTGAAAACGGTTCGTAATTTGGATAAGCGGTTTTCAAGATATTTTATTTTTTAACTTCGGTTCAAAAAAATAAAAGGAAAAAAGCTAACCTCCCACCGAGTACAAATACACAGAAAACGGAGTACAAAGTACGTTGACAGCGGAAGTACAAGTATGTCCAAATCTGGAATACAAGTACGTTCAAACCGAATATACAGATATTTAACTTTTAGATGTATATATAAAAAAGTTCGTCAAAACCTATCGACATGGAATCTAGTTTTTGAATATCTCGACGCGATGAGTTCAAAAGTGAAAACGGTTCGTAATTTGGATAAGCAGTTCTCAAGATATTTTGTTTTTCAACTTCAGTTCAAAAAAATAAAAGGAAAAAAACTACCCTTCCACCTCCCGTATCCCTTTCTCTCTCATCCCCACTTTAACTCCGGTTGCGACACTTGGCGGACATGCAAGCACCCACGGGTGACCAAGCGAGGAGAAGACGACACTTGTCGTGACGGGAGTGCACCTTAGCTTCCCTTTACAAAGGGAATCCTTTTTTTTAACGATTGCCGTCTAGAAAAGGCCGGACGGGAACGGACCCCTGTCAGTTTCGTGACCCAAACGGACCAAAAACAGGTCCGTTTGGATCGGCGCGTTGAAGATGGCCTTATTGTACGGTTAACTAATTCCATTTTACAATGGCAAGTGTAAAAAACAACACCGATGGAAGATACTGCCACCTGTACATACAAGAAGAGATAATCAAGAACTTAGAGCATCTCCGGAGGCGACTAAAATGAATCCGGGACCTCCCAAGCCGTGTCCGCTTTGGAAGCGTCGGACACTTGTCCGGCGTTTTTGTGTGTGTCTCCCACATCGACACTCTCCAACCCGTCGGATTGATCAAAATTTCTCAATTTTTTAATACAACTTTTATTCAACAAAATATAATTTTGAATACAAACTTGATTCAACAAAATAGAGACTAAACTTAAAACCTAAATCCATTTAATTATATTCCAATATTTCAGCCTTGATGCAAAGCTATCCACGGAGTACAGCTAGAACTCCGGGCCTTTCCCAGTGCACTGCTTGAGTTACTTCGAGCATATCTCCGGTCAAGGAGGCCGGCGACAAGCTCACCGATCGTGCGGTCATTCTCGGGCAACGTCGGTATCAATGATCGACGTAGGCCGTGGAGAAATCTTTCCTTGACCAGAATCTTGAAGGCCCTAATTCTTGCCGGAATCAATATCAATGACCGACACATCTTGGTGGCGGAAGTGGTGGCTCCTCCTCGCCGGATACCTCTTCAGGCGGCTCGTGATCGGTGCCTGTGGTGGAGAAGCTGTGGACGCGGCAGTTGTACTCGGACTCCACCACAGGGTCCAGTAGGGCGCCGACATGTTGAACTGCGGCAAAGGCTGCTCCTCCAGAGGGATGACCTAGTCATCTCGGCCTGCCACAACGCCTGGATGTAGTCCATCCGCGCTTGCCCGGTGAGAGGCGGAGCCACCAGGACGTTATTGATGTTGGCCAGCCAGGCGATCGGCAGGCGGCTGGCACCGGGAGGTTGTTCTCCTCCTCGATCGTCATCATAAGACGGCCGTCAAGGGCGTCGGAGGGGGGAGGGGGGGGGGGGGGAGGTGAGGGTGGCGGAGCTATAGCCCGGGCCGCCTCCTGCAAGAGCCTCAGAACGCGCCATGTCTGGTTGCGGCGCTCGCAGTGCTCTACGGACGCCGTGTCAAGGCGGCGGCGTCTAGCCTTCAAGACACAAGAGGATGGTTAATTTGGTTATTGGTTTTTCAAGGAATCCAACAACTGCATCATCAAGTAAAGAAGCCACCAACCCATCCACGGCGTCCACAGATAGATCCATCTGGTCAGTAGTGATTCCAGTGCAAAATGATCCAAAGATGTTATTTTATGGTGATCCAAATCCGTTACTATAAGTGAGACGGCTAACGACAGAGCGAAGCGAGGCCCGTCGCCGGTAGGCTTGGGCCGAAGCGAAGCGGAGGCGTTAGCCCACCGCGATGCCCCGAGACAGGAGGACTGCCGGGGGTGCGGGGGCGCTGCTCCCGCGGTACGGTACGAGTTGTAACCGACCTGGACACCGATTGTTACCGACCTAGTTTAGGTCAGGACCACTATAAATACGTCTTGTAAGCCGCCGTCGGAGATAAGCCACACGTTGTAAATCCCGGTGCGTTTGTAACCTCACCCCGAAATAGTGAAGTATTGCTGGCTGGCGCCCGTGGTTTTTTCTCTTCCTTGTTGGAAGGGTTTTCCACGTTAAATTCTCGTGTCCCCGTTGGTTTAATCTTGCTTAATTTCATCGTTGTTTTGCTATCGCTTGTAATAAAAGAGTGACAAAAAGGACACGGGACGTTATTAGCAGGAGGAGCGGCAGATGCATGCCACGCAAATGCAAGCGGAGAGGAAATGCAGAGCAAACAACGGGCATGTAGCTGGCCGGCCGGCCGGCTGCAACGTGTGTGCGTCCATCTCAGAAGATGAGATTCAGATCGGTGCTTTTGTTTCTTCAGTAGTGGATCCAGTGAAGATGTACTCTTGTTCGATAAAAAATTGCAGGCACGTAGAAAATGAAGAAAACAATTTGGCTCACTCCAATTTGTAGTCTATGACATATTAGACATGTTAACCAAAAAAGTTTTAAAAAATACTAGATGAGATATACCAAAACAGTAGGAATTACATGGAAATTCCAATCTTATGACCGGCAAGCAGGCATGCCGGTTTTGCCACCCAAGGAAAGGAGGGGAGATCGAAAAGGCTCACAGATGGGAGTAGTAAAGAGGACGAAGACTCGAAGAGACAGAGGTTAGTATACTACTAGGCCTTGTGAGTTCTGACTGCTGGGTTGTATGTAGGCAGTGCGGCTGCCTGCTGCCTGTGCGCGTCACACATCACGTTGCCCTATGGAGATTGTAAATACAGTAGGAGTACAGCACTACATACGTACGTAGGTTGCAGCCTCTGGTCTGGTCCTACTCCTACTCCAGTACTCCTACTTCTGAATTCTGACGGCCAGACTGCGGCCGATGGCGACGGCAACCATCAATCGCCAGTGCAGTGCGCGCCCCAAGTCTACTCCTACTCTGCACCACCTAGCTAGCTTTTCCGCGCACGCAAGGAGAGCCAGGCCCGGGCACGCATTCCCGGCCGGCCGGCCGGTGCACGCCGGCGGCGGTAGCTGTGCCGCTGTTCCCTTGACGACGGCGCCTATAGCCTCTTCTTGCTCGTGCTGCACCTACTGAACTCGGCCGGCCTGCAGGGACGGCGAACGTGGATTGAAAAGTCGGCTGTACAGTGAGATTCCTCGGCTCGCCTCTCCGGCAGGTACGTACGGTGGGGCAGAGTTTGAGCTTTGTGGATCCATCGCCCGTCTGAATTCCGGCACGACGCAGGCGACAGTGCCAGCTGCTTGCTGTTCATCAGCCCCATCTGTCGCTCTGAGCCAAGGAGAAGTCGTTACTGATCCATCGATCAGATGCCCACTCCGGTACAGTGCGATAGAGCGCCGGCGGCCAGCACTGTTGCCAAACAGATAGCTCGCTGAGTCCCGAGTGATGGATGAACAGTGGTTAATCGTTGGCATATGTAAATGCGGCGGCAGGGCTGGGACTGTGAGAAGATTAATCTAACTTTTGGATGGCCAAATATTCGATCTGTTGAGAAAGATTATTGCTCAAACAATTCAATTCGAAACTGTACACATGTGTGCATGTGTGTACACCGGGGCGACTAAATTGTTTTTTTCGAGATTGACGGGGGGAATAAATCCCCACCGCTTGTTCCATTCATCGAAAAGTGGCCTGGCGGGCCATGTTCTGACAACTGATGGAGAATTTTTACAGGGGGATACAAGGGAAGAGAAGACAAAGAAAACACATAAAAAAAGATGACTAGAAAAAGGGGGAAACACTAAGGGAGGGGGAGGTTAGCAAAACGAAGCTAACCGAAACCCCCGTGAGGCCAACACCTAGCCACCGCCAGAGGAGGATCTCCGGTGAGAACCTCATCACCGAAAGCAAGTAACCCGATGGCGTAGGTAGAAGAATACATGGACACCAAAAACAGAGCACCCAAGGGACATCGATGGCACGGTCGAAGGGCGTCGGATAGCCGAGTCCGTGCGACGACACCGGTGTCGAAGGGCGTCGGATAGCCGAGACAGGGCGTCGAATAGCCGAAGGGCGGTGCGCCACCGAGACCAAACACAGTCGAAGGGCGTCGGATAGCCGAGACTGGGGCGACGACACCGGTGTGCCGCCCCCGTGGTCGAAGGGCAACGCATGCCGAGGCCAACCCATGACATCCAGGGAGCTTATTGTTGGGCCACCATGACCGCTGCCCAAACCCGCAGGGTACGAGCCAAAGCACTGGCAGGAGGCGAGAGGCAATGCCGCTCAATGCAGGTCAGGCTCCAAAGCGATGCCTCCAAGGAGGAAGAACGACGCGTAGACGACGCCATCGCCTGATCCACGGCGAACCCGGATCGGGAATTTCTCCCGGAGCACCGACGGGAGAGCACCACACAAAGAGGACACCTCCAGGGAGGAGCACGACGCCCGCAGGCGCCGCTGCCCATAGGCTTTCGCCCAGCAGTGCCTCCATGACGCATCGGAGCGGGTCGGCGTCACCACCCTGCAGCACAATGGGGAGTGCAGCCGAGGGCCCAAAGGAGGGAGTCACCAAACTCACCAAAGCACACCACGCAGCCCCCATACCAAGCGCGCCAGGAGCCGGGATCGACGGCCGGACAACCTGTATGAGCAGCTCGGAGGCGACCAGGACCTCCTCAGTGGGAGGACCGAATCGGGGTAGCAGGGAACCTCCGGCCGAGCACCGCCGCGCCCCGCAGCAGAAGCAAAGGGAAGATCGTACGGTCAACGGGACAGAGCACGGCGGCGCGCCATCGGCGAGGAGGGCAGGCCGACCCGAGCGGGACGACAGTCGAAGACCGGCCGCAGGGAACACGGGTCCCCACGACGAGCAGACGCCCCGAGCAGCGCAGCGCGCCACCGCGGATGCGGAGGGGCAGACCGGCCGGCTGACGGGAGAGCGGGAGGAGGGGACTGGACGCAAGGGGAGGAGTGGGAGGCGTGGCGTGAGTGCCCCGCCGCCGCCGCGGTCGGCCTGGGAGGCCACCGGCGGCGGCGGCGAGGGGATTTAGTGGAGGGAGGTGGGTTGGGAGGGGTGGCGGCGGGGTCGCCTCGGAGTCCTTATTTTCGTCCAAACAACTTGTCTATTTTCATCCAAACATTAACACAAACACCTTATGTGCGGTGGGCGCTCCAGGATGAGCATGAGGCGGCTGGAATGGAGGACGATGGCGCGGCTCCTTGGCCGCGACGAGGACATCATGGTGGCCGAGGACGACGGACCGAAGCGGCGTACGACGAACCGGAGCAGGTGACGGTGGTCACCGTCTCCCATCGCCCCTTCCTGGCTCCGACCCACTGCACCACGAGAAGTCGACCGACTCGCATCGGTGAGCTAGCTAAAAAAAAATGGATCCAGCAGGTTGCCTGCTTGGTTATTAGCTAGCCGCACCGATCCAGCAGCTTGGCTGCTTGGTTATTAGCTAGCTCATGTGATATGTGGCCGGCCGATCGATCCAGCATCATGCCTGCTTGGTTATTAGCTAGCTCATGTGATATGTGGTCGGCCGCATCGATCCAGCAGCTTGCCTGCTTGGTTATTAGCTAGCTCATATGATGTGTGGCCGGCCGCATCGATCCAGCAGCTTGCCTGCTTGGTTATTAGACTAGCCACAGTGGGATATCATAGGTAGTATCATGCATGCCATGTTGTCAAAAAGATGACGTGTCACTGTGATTAAGGTGGTGAGAGATGGTAGTAGTATCATAGGTAGATATCGTAACATAACATATTTCAAGATGCAAAATTATATGATACTATACTATGCTACTATGCTATACTGTATCATATATGATTGTGTGATACTCCTAATTGTGACTAGTCTTAGCTAGCTCACTGTGTGGCCGGCCGCATCGATCCAGCAGCTTGCCTGCTTGGTTATTAGCTAGCTCACTATGTGGCCGGCCGCATCGATCCAGCAGCTTGCCTGCTTGGTTATTAGCTAGCACCGGCATCACCAGGAGCAAGAAAAAAGGTGAGATACGTTGGCTGTTTGACTGACTCATGGGCCAGCCACAGTTTATTTCATGACCAGACACTAACCGTCACCGTGAAGACAACTTCTAAAAAGTTAGAGTCCTGGTTCACGGTGCCGGACAGGTTTTCGGCCGGACGAGAGTTTTACGACCCCCGATGTGGCCGTTTTTCTGTCCGGCACCAAAGGAGCTTTAGGAACCTTTTACGGATGAGAGTTTTACGACCCCCGATGTGGCCGTTTTTCTGTCCGGCACCAAAGGAGCTTTAGGATCCTTTTACGATCCCCGATGGAGATGCTCTAACTATGCATATGTATGTATGCTTCGGGGCGGGCGTTCATATGATTTTCGATGGGTATGGGTCATCTTTTTAAGGATAATGATTGGGATCTTGATGGATGGTGCCCTCGATCTATACCGTCCGGATCGGTACGTTCCCTGCCGCACGACGTGCTAGCTGTCCGAGTGGAGGGTGATGGTTCAGAACTCTTGAAACAAATCATGGGCGCATGCATGTATATATTGTACGGTTAATTAATTCCAGTTTATAACGCCATCCAAAACTAAAGAGCAAACCGATGGAAGATACTGCCACCTGCATATACAAAAGAAGATTGAAATGCCATGGCTAACTAGATCCTGCAATGGCAGAAGTACTATAGACTTGGATTCAAATGCCGTGGCTTAGGCCAACTCCAACGACGTCGACGCATTTGAATCGGATCGATGCATACACTACAGGAATGGGCTCTGGCGACCATGGAGGCGACCATGGGGGCGACCACGGTGATGACCATGGAGGTGCGGCCTCTCTGGCCATGCAGTGCCGGGCAGCCTCTACGGAGGGTACCAGAGTAGCGGATCCGCCGGTTGGCCGGTTCTGGGCGATCTCATCGGCTGCTGGCGATGAGAGCGATGAGCCGGATTCGCCGGCGTCTGTGGGGCGCAAGGCCGTGTCGGCGTCGCAGGCATCCGAAGGGCGATCCTTTGGGTACCTATGCGTGACGCCGGCGGCAAGCTCCGCTCGGCAGCTGAGGTCTGGGCAGCAGAGGAAGGCAAGAGAGCGCCGGAGGCGGAATGCGGCGTGGGCGGCGAGGATATTGGATGTCGACTTGTCGCCGGTAAGTCCTTCTCTAAACTTTTACCGTCCGGTCAGGAGGGTACAGCCGGTGATCAAGATCCCGGCAATTCCTCCGTCAGTGTTCAATCTTGGTAAGGATTTTAACGAGGCAGAATGGACCACGGTGCGTCGCAAGAGATGCATGGATCGTCGTTCTGTGCCCGTGTTGTCTGCTTCGCTGGTGACGAGCAAGATCAGATCGCCGGCAGCGTATGCTTCGGATCGCGTGATCCAAGGGAGGATTTCGAATTCGTATCGTGTTTTCCCCGGGCTTGGGCACAAGGCCCAGAGGGCCCAAACATGGGGTTTACGTGAGAAGTTGAACGCACAAGCAAAAGGCACAAGGCCTAGGCTGGTTGCGTCGACTAGGGTTTTAGGGCTCAGACCGAAACTCGACTCGATCGTCCCTGTGCGGCAGCGGCGACCGTGTTCCTACGCCGCCGTAGTCATGGCTGGGAGGGGCTCGAGCAATGGCAGGCAGCCCTTTCAATTCGCTGCATCGGCGCGGGGACAAGGCCCTGCCGGAGGTAATCAGCAGCCTTTCCCAAATGGCAATAGAGGCAACAATTTTGGTTTTGATCAGCAGAGGGGATCAGGCAACTGGTCGGGTGATGATAGATCGCAAGGGTTTTCGCAGCAGAACTTTCATCCAAACAGCTCTAGTCAGTCTGAGTTTGGAGAGGGCAGTGGAGCTGGGAATAATGTTAACCGGGGTGCTTTTCATGGAAGGCAGAACTTTGGCTATGGCAATGGTTCGGGAGCAAGTGGTGGCAATAATTTCAGTGGAGATTTTGGACATTTTGAGGAAGGGAGACGACCTAATCAGGTGAACAATTCATACGGTCATAATCTCAACTACCGTCGTCCTCCATACAATGGCAACCGAGGGAATGGGGGAGATAGATGGCGGGTGCGCAACAGAACTAATGTTACACGCCGTGGTGATCAGCCTACGGCGGAAGATCAGCAGATGGTGGATCCCGGTGTGGTGCTCTCTAAGTCTAAGGAGAGTGAAGCACAAGCACAAGCAGCAGGTTCTTTAGGTGGTGGAGTAAATCAGGGAGAAAACCACCAGAGTGCTACATTATCAAAATCAAAGAAGCAGGACAAGGTGCTATGTTTTAGGTGTGATCTCACTGGGCATGTTGCAGATGACTGTTCTGCAGTTCTCTGCCTTTTTTGTGACTCTGCAACTCATGTTGACGCTGATTGTCCATTGCCAAAGATGCCAAAGCCAACGGCAATTATGTATGGGATGGCGAGGGAGTGTCTGACCTTCTTTGAAACACCTAAGTCTGATAACCTTCGGCTCAAGAACGACAGTGGAAAGGTGGGCAGAATTCGAATCACGGGGGGATCTATGTCGAAGCAACAAGTGTTAAAGGAACTCGAGTGGTTGGTACCGGGTCAACATCAATGGGATATTTCTGTCCATGGGGAGTCTGCTTTCAGAGTTGTGTTTCCAACAAAAGCTGACCTGGTTCGTCTGAAGAAAATTAAATGCATTGAGGTTGAGGAGAGCCATTGCAGCATGCACTTTGAAGATTGGGTTTCTAGAAAGCTTGATAAATGGGGGCTGTATGACATTTGGGTTCGGATTTCAGGCTGCCCCGAAACTTTGTGTCGTGATTATTTGGCCCTCTTTGCAGTTGGTTCTCTAGTTGGAAAGACAAAGGAGGTGGATATGAAATTTACTAGAGAACATGGTATTGTTAGAGCCAGGATTGATTGTGCGATGCCACAGGGGATCCCCCGTAGGCTAGATCACTTATATGATGGTGAAGGTTTTGGGATCCTTTTTGATATTGAGGCTGAGGATGGTTCAGTGGTACCGGCTGGTTCTTTTGACTTGGATGATGGGGAAGGGGGAGATGACAGACATGA
This sequence comes from Puccinellia tenuiflora, assembly GCA_012064385.1. Taxonomy (NCBI): domain Eukaryota; kingdom Viridiplantae; phylum Streptophyta; class Magnoliopsida; order Poales; family Poaceae; genus Puccinellia; species Puccinellia tenuiflora. Next base: position 429,978 of record QRDG01001534.1, on the reverse strand, counting down.
GACGGATGAGAATGAGAAGAGGCAGCAGGATAAGGAGGAGGACAAATCCCTTAGTGAAAATTTGTCGGATACAAACTCTAAAAATAAATCCATGGATATTGCAGATAAGTCAGTGGAATCTAAAGAAAATTTGTCAGAGGACAAGGTTGTTGAGTCTCCCATTGCGTCGACTTTGGCTTTTGGGGGGTGCAGGTCAGTTCCTTCCAAAAGGTGGTATGAGATAGTGGAAGAGGAGGAGGCAGAGGCTGCACGGTCTGCTCCTTGCAAAGGTTCTTTTTGTGGGTCGTTGTACGAGCTGGGTGGTGCTGGCAATGGTGCCCAAGTTAGACAGCATGTTGGTGATGCTCTGGTTGCTGCTGGTGGAGTCAGCTCCGTCGCGGCAGAGATCCTCGCAGTTTCTGTGCCGCGACAGGCTGCCGCGGCAGAAATTTCAATGGTTTCGGTGCCGAGCCTGGCTGCCGAGGCGGAGATTTCAAGCGTTTCTTTACCAAGGCAGGAGGATGCGGCAGCGCTCAATGATCTTTCAGTGGGGTTCTCTACTCCATTTCGGCGGGTCGTTTCATCGCCGAAGCACGCTGCTAAGACCATATCTCGGTCTCCATCCCCGCGACCTCGCAAAACGTTGGTGAGATCATTGTCTTTTGAGCCGGTTTGCTCAAATGATCAAGGAGTCCATGGTAAGAATGATTGGGGTCAGCGGAATCATGAGGAGGAGACCGTTGCCTCTCAGGTTGTTCCCTCGCGGCATTTAGGTGGAGATGATCCAGAGGTGGCAAAAGGGACCGGGGTTTTTCTTGGTGGCCGGTATTCAAAAGAAGCGGTGATTGCTTTCGGAGGAATTGCGGAGCCATCTCGGTTGGGTATACGATCAAGTGACCGTATCCGGGCTCAACACAATGGAGACGCTTCAACTATGGAACGTGCACAGCACAAGGCTCAAGCACGTGACCCAAGCAACTATTCAGGTACAAATTACATTTCCAAGTTTTCTTTTGATTCCATTCCGAATGATGTTATAATTCAGAGGGCGTCTAAACTTGGGGTTTCTCTGGGTAGATCTCCCCTCTAAAATTTCTGAATCTATTAGAGGTATTAAAGAATTAGATCTTAATAGAACTTTAACTATGCTAAAACAGAAAGAGGAGAAAAATAAGAGTGAACAGGAGGGGATGGGGAGTTTGACTTTGAAGGAAGCTCATAGTTTTAGTGAGGATTTACAACAAGAAGAACACTTAGCTTTGTTGGATCACAAGGATTCTCTAGCTAGGCAATCGAAGACCACAAGGGTCAGAAAAATTCGTGTGAGAGAGACCTCGGCGGTGAGAAAGAGTGTTCGCTTACAGAAAAAAAGAGAAGCTAATTTTTAATAAAAATGAAAGGGTGCTTTTGGAATAGTGATGGGTTTCGTGACACAGCCAAACATCTTTTTGTAAGTGAAACTTTGAGGGATCACAAGCTGGATTTTCTGGCAATTACAGAAACTGGCCGTTCTAACTTTTCTGCACACTTTTTATCTCACATTTCCGGGGGATTGGATATTGCTTGGTACTGCCTACCACCACAAGGGAGGTCAGGGGGTATTCTGGTAGGTATAAATTCTCTAACTCATCAAGTCAAGCATATCGACTATGGTACAAGATGTGTTAAGTTTCATCTTAGAACTAAAGCAGACGGTTTTGAATGGTCTTTGGTATCAGTTTATGGTGCAGCCCAGGATGAACTGAAAGATGATTTCCTTTCTGAACTAGTGCGTACATGTGATAATGAACCCAGACCGTTACTAGTAGGTGGGGATTTTAATATTATGCGGCGAAGGGAGGATAAAAATAATAACAACTTTAAACCACATTGGCCGTTTGTTTTTAATGCTATTATTGATAGTTTAGATTTAAGAGAGATAGAGCTTTCAGGAAGGCAATATACCTGGGCTAGTCGCCGTGAAAACCCCACTTACGAAAAATTAGACAGAGTTTTAGCTAGTGTGGACTGGGAGCATAAATTTCCACTTGTCTCGGTAAGGGCTTTACCCCGTGAAGGATCCGACCATACGCCGCTACTTCTTGATTCAGGTGAACAAGCTCACCGTGGGAATAAGAATCTTTTTTCTTTCGAGTTATCTTGGCTGCGACAAGAGGGTTTTGTTGACATGATAAAAAATGAGTGGCAATCCATATCACATGGTTCGAGTTCCATGGAGAGATGGCAAAATAAATTACGTCATGTTAGAAGTTTTTTAAGAGGAAGAGCAAAGAATCTTAGTAGCGTTTACAAACTAGAAAAGGAGAGACTTCTTCAGACTATAGATTTTTTAGATAAGAAAGCTGAAATTACACCTTTGAACTCTTCGGAGAGGGAAACTTTTAGAGAGGCTAACGAGGTTTTAGCGAATCTAAGAAGAGACGAGGAGTCAAAGTGGGCTCAAAGAGCTAAAGTGAAACATGTGCAAGAGGGGGGGAATAACACGAAATATTTTCATCTCATTGCCAATGGTAAACATAGAAAGAAGAGAATCTTCCAACTGGAACAAGAAGAAGGCACAATTATTGGACAGGAAAATTTAAAAACCTATATAACCGAATACTATAAAAAGTTATTTGGGGCACCAGTGCCTAATAACTTCTCTATGGTGGAGTCGGATATTCATGATATTCCTCAATTATCCGATGAAGAGAATTCTATTTTGGTAGCCGATTTTACTGAAAAGGAGGTTCATGAGGCCATAATGCAGATGGAAAAGAATAAAGCACCTGGGCCGGATGGCTTTCCCGCTGAATTCTATCAATCTTGTTGGGATTTTTTGAAACAAGATTTGATGGACATGTTTAATGACTTTCACAAGGGAGAGTTACCTCTGTTTCATCTAAATTTTGGAACAATTATTCTTCTACCAAAAAAAGAAGATGCAAGTCAAATTCAGCAATATAGACCTATTTGCTTGCTTAATGTGAGTTTCAAAATCTTTACCAAAGTAGGGACTAATAGGCTAACTGGAGTGGCCGATAAGGTAGTTAAGCCTACACAAACCGCATTCATGCCGGGAAGGCATATCCTTGAAGGGGTGGTGGTTTTACATGAGACAATACATGAATTGCATAGGAATAAGATGGATGGGGTGTTACTGAAAATCGATTTCGAAAAGGCTTACGATAAGGTGAATTGGTCCTTTCTTCAGCAGGCTATGAGAATGAAAGGTTTTGATCCGTTATGGTGTCAATGGATAAATGATTACATTAAAAAGGGTAGCGTGGGGATAAGGGTTAATGATGATATAGGTCATAATTTCCAAACAAGAAAAGGGTTGAGGCAAGGAGACCCTTTATCCCCAATTCTTTTTAACGTGGTGGCGGATATGTTAGCTATTCTTATTAGTAGAGCGAAGGAAGATGGGCAGGTGGCCGGGCTTATACCTCATTTGGTTGAGGGGGGGTCTCTATATTACAATATGCGGATGACACTATTATTTTTATGGAACATGATTTAGAAAAAGCTCTAAACATGAAACTAATTTTATGCATCTTTGAACAATTGTCTGGCCTCAAGATTAACTTTCATAAGAGTGAATTATTCTGTTTTGGCAAAGCTAAGGAAATGGAAGAAGATTATATTGTTTTATTTGGGTGTGCTCCGGGATCACTACCTTTTAAGTATTTAGGAATTCCTATACATTACCGAAAGTTAAGAAATGGGGAGTGGAAACCTGTAGAGGATCGCTTTGAGAGAAAGTTGAGCAGCTGGATAGGTAAGTTACTTTCATATGGGGACAGGCTTATTCTCATAAATTCGGTATTAACAAGTTTACCGATGTTTATGTTGTCTTTTTTGGAGGTTCCCAAAGGGGTTAGGAAAAGATTGGACCTTTTTAGATCACGTTTTTTTTGGCAGAGTGATAGTCATAAAAAGAAATATAGACTTACTAAGTGGAGTATTATTTGCCGCCCAAAAGAGCAAGGCGGTTTGGGTATAGAAGTTTTAGATTTAAAAAACAAATGCTTGCTAAGTAAATGGCTGTTTAAGTTACTAAATGAGGAGGGGGTTTGGCAGGAGCTGATTACTAACAAATATCTGCAATCAAAAACACTATCACAAGTCTCGGCAAAACCTTCTGATTCAGCCTTTTGGAAAGGTCTTATGCGGGTTAAGGATGATTTCTTCTCCAGGGGCCGTTTTAACATTGGAAATGGGATGAACACAAGGTTCTGGGAGGATGTATGGTTGGGCGATACACCTCTCTCCCAACAATTCCCGTCGTTGTATAATATAGTACACCGTAAACAAGATACGGTTGCTAATGTATTCTCCAATACAACGCTGAATATATCTTTCCGTAGATCTCTAATAGGTGATAAATGGGACAGATGGTTGGAATTAGTACAAAAACTCATGCATATCCAGATGTCTGTTGAACCGGATGTGTTTGTTTGGAATCTTACCATAACTGGATCTTTTACTGTCAAATCAATGTATCTTGACTTGTTAAATGGACATACTAGATACTTGCGCAAATACATTTGGAAGATGAAAGTACCATTGAAAATCAAGATTTTCATGTGGTTTCTTCATAGAAAAGTAATTTTGACTAAAGATAATCTAGTTAAAAGAAATTGGAATGGTAATAAATTATGTTGTTTTTGTGATAAAGAAGAATCAATTCAACATCTTTTCTTTGAATGCCACCTAGCTAGAATAGTGTGGCGCATTGTGCACATGACATTCAATCTAGCTCCCCCAAAAAATATCACGAATCTTTTTGGTAATTGGCTCAAGGGTATTCCCAAAAAGTTTTTGAATCTCATTAGAGTGGGAGTTTGCGCATTATTGTGGGCTCTGTGGAACATACGGAATGACTGTGTTTTTAACAAGCAGAAAAATACTTCTTTCTTGCAGGTCATACCTCTTGCTACGCATTGGATCCGTACGTGGTCTTATCTCCAACCAGTGGAGAATCGCCATGCCATGGATTTTGGGTGCAACATTTTGGAGACGGTAGCAGCGGGTTTATTCAACCAATTCGGCTGGAGGCTTCCTACTAGACTTACTTCATGATGTATCGAGTTAGCGCAACACTTTGTATTTTTAGATGGTTGATCTTTGCTGCCACACTATGTGACCCTTAAATTGTAACACCCTGCGGGTGAACATTTGAATAAACGAATAAAGAAATAAATGGCTATATGCATCACTTTGATGCAGAGGCCGGGGACTCCCCATTTCTAAAAAAAAAAAAATTTGAATCGGATCGGTCCGTTTCGATTTGATGGTCGAAATCAGGGCCCAACGCGCCGACGCATTTCGAGCAACGTTTGTTTTTTCGTCTGTTTCCCGTCTGGTTAGATGCAAATCGGGCCCAATTCGGATCTGCCGTCGGCTCCACCTATCCCCAAGGGGCTCATCGGCCAGCAATGGAGCTAGAACGCCCCCCCTCCCAGCTGTATGAGCAGTCACCGACTCCCCCGACGAGGGTACCACCGACCCATCTCTAGGCCCCGCCGCCGTTCATCGACCTCTCTGAGGATGACGTTGACGAGGAGTAGGCCGACGATAGCTAGGGTGTTTGATCTTTTATTTTTGTTCGTATAATTATGTGTAAAAAGGGCCTTTGTGGCCCCACCCCCTATCTATATATAGAAAACGGTCTTTTTCTTGCCTGCTAATGATTTTTTTTTGGGTCGGCCGCGTTGGGTGCACTACGCACGACTCGGATGCGGCTGGATATTTTCTATTCGTCCTCCGATCCAAACAGATGAAAAAAAGACTAAAACCAAGTCCGTTTGGATCGACGCGTTGGAGTTGCCCTTCTAGTCTTCCGAATGATGGTTTAATTACTATTTTCTTACGGAGAATTTAAAGAGAGAGTGAAATTGAGTACATGAAGGATGAAGCCACCAACACTCCCACGGCGTCGTCAGATAGATCCATCCATCCATCCATTCGGTGAGTAGTGATTCCAGTGCAAGATGATCCAAAGAGTGACAAAAAGGACAGCGGGCGTTATTAGCAGGAGGACCGGCAGATGGATGCCATGCGAACGCAAGCCGAGAGGAGATGCAGAGGGAGCAACGTGTGTGCGTCCATGAGAAGATGAGATTCAGATTGGTGCTTTTGTTTCTGCACAGTGGAGCTAGGCAAGAGGGACCATGCGGTGCGATGCAAAAGGATACAGAGATCCTCCATGCATGGGCATGTGAATGGGGGGCCATTCCCGGCAATCATCGCTAGGGGACCTCCTTGCCACCATCAACTTGGCCATGGCTCATCAATCGTCGTCAGTCGTCACAATAACCTTTAATTCCTCACATGGATGTTAGGTTAGTCAGTCGGTTAGTTGAATGGAGTAAAGATCGAAAAAGTTTTGCAGCAAAGGAACTGTATTTGTGTGAAGTTTCAGAACCTTCTGTTCTTCTTCATCATCTCCTCTCTTGCCACTCCTTCCCACAATGTTATGCTATCCGGCCGATCAATCAGTGGATGAATGGTATGGGATGTTATAGTTATGAAGTGAGTGTGGCATCGTCGTACAACTCCGGTTCATGGCACGACAAGGTAAGGTGGAGGAGGCATGGCCTGAGAATGGTACCTGGCCTGCATGCCTGAATGCATGATCGGCCTTGCCGCCGTGTACGTGATGGCCCGTCCGTAACCTTGTGATGAAATGGTAAATATTTTGTGATGGACGGCGAGTAAGAAATGGTAAATATTTTGTGATGAAAGAAAATCAGTTCGACTTTAAACATCCTGAAAGATCACGGGCCGCCATAAGCGTCCGCACAGAACACGGGCGAACTTCAGACTTGGCTTGTACATACGCACAACAGATATATATATATATGAAAAAGAGCACGCCAAATGGCTTATCTGAAAAAGGATTAGACTACTCAAAACATGAACAGCGTACTTCTACAACACTAAGAGACACAGTAACTGATTTGCGTTCTGTTGCATCAGCAGGACAACTATTGAGAATTCAAGCAACAGAAAACCGACAAATATGAATTTACAGATTCAAAATCGAGGACAATTCACAACGGTCAACCCGTTCCTCCATTCAATCCTGCTCAAGGTCTACGACAGGTCCACAATATTTTTGCCAGGGGTATCCAAAACTTTGGATGACAAAAGCATCTTTTTCCTGGTTAGTTTGAAGACTGAATCCTCATTTGAGCAGTCCTGCTAAGGTCTACGATGTCTTGCCAGGGGTATCTAATTGGCTTATAAATAATTTGGATGAACAAAGTATCCTTTCCCTGTACAGTTTGAAGACTGAACTGTCATCTGAGGACTAAATCTTGTTTCAGCATCCTTTTCGCATCACACTCCAGATGCAGCCAACTAAGCCATGGCACTCCGCTAATGGGCCTACAACCACTTTTTAATCAGAGGCGAAGCAAACTTCAGTAGACTTGTCTGATGTTGATATTTATCCTTGAATTCTGGATGTACTCCAAGATAAAGCGGTCATCATCACCAGAAAGTTGCGATACCAGTCCAGAGATTTCTTGCTGGTCACTTTCTGTGAAGATCCGTGGGACGCCTGTGAGAGAAGCCAGATATTAATGAATAAACCTGATGACCCATGGTATTTCAGTAAGCAATCAAGACAAGCTCCCATTTGGGAGAGTAAATACCATGGAAGCGTTCACGTGCTTCCCCAGCCATTAATACAATATCACCACTTCTCAAGAACATTGCTCTTGGAACTTCATCTCTCGTCTTCCCTCCAAGAAGAAAAATGCACTTGCAGCCCAGACTAAAAGAGCAACAGGTAAGACTCCATCTTAAGATGAAGGGAGATCATGATATAAGAAATAAGTTGAAACATTTTACCTTACGCTCACAATAGGTTTTGTCCAATCTGCTTCCATGTCATCAACATGGCCACCAAGCATGTCACCTACAGAAGTCAAAGCATAATATTGCAGTACAGATAGAGAAGGAAGCATAAAACTTCAGGACAGGTTTGAATTGAATGGATCAAGCTAAAAGGTCCATTGTATGACAAGGCAGGCAACATACTTGGACCATAATAGTTTACTATGGCGGCTTCTGCACTGAATTCTACTCCAGAAGGCATAGCTGGGATGGCCATCTTTTTTGCTAAAGTAGCAAGGGCATCTGGAATGTTGTTGTGTGGAAGTGATACATCATAGTTCCGCTGTTACCAGCCACCAAAAAAGGATTTTATAAGATATTAATATGATGTCGCCAGAAGAACTTGTCCTACTATCTAATATGCTATTAAGCACAAGATGTTACATAACTGTCAGTGCTGTGTACAAGATTGCCCAAGATAACATCCATCATGACAAAAACTATATGACATATTTGCACTCAGATGATTTCTTATTAAACCAGATGATCCTCATACTTAAGATAGCTTGCAAGAAGAATAATAATTGAACAAAGCCTCTTAGGTAATAAATTTTTTATGTGCTCCAATTGAATTATAACTTCATAGAAATAAAATGATAAAATTAAACTGGGCATGTTTCTAATAAATGCAGGAAATCTTAGAAAAGTGTACAAACTACTTTATTTCTAGGTGTGAAGTATCGGAAAGTTGGAATACCACCACAAAGCACAAGCTAAAATCATTCAATGCAAAAAGAGAAACGAAAATAAGGAAATAATTATAATTCTTAGAACTGTTGTGGAAGAGAGGTCACATACTTTTGACCAATCAAACTGCAAGCCAAGGGTGCTCCATCGGAGCTTGCGAACAAGAGTAGTCGCTGCGGTTGACCTACGGGTTTCCCCCTTTCCGATCTCTGAGTGTTCAACAAATTGGAAGTTACTGGAATCTGTTTTTTCTCCACTGTTATTCCGTTCATTTCTTTCTTGGCCATCAGAAGTTTGCACTTCAAGCAAAATCTTTTGTTTTTTAGCAGCAGTGAGCAAATCGAAAATTGGACCATATTGAGCAGTCAAGTTAGTTCTATTAGGAGGCTGTGGAAATTGTTTCAAGCTTTCCGTAATCCAGTAGCATTGTTCCTCGGTAGAAAGAGCACCAGGAATGAAATAGAATCCTACAAAAATTAAAACGAGAAGGATATCAGAAAGTGTAAGTGTAATAACATCATGATTTATGAGTACGGAGGCATTATGACAAATAAGAAGTGCATTGCGTGCTGTAATGTTTATGTGGTACGATTTAGTTAAGATTTTGGTTCAATACTCATCGTGCGAAAATTATGATCCACCCTTTAACCTACTGAATTAATAATTCAGGTGCAGCTGATGTAGCATATATGTTATATAAGAACCTGAGGGCGAGTGCGTCATTTTAGAGCTCGGGCTCCATGGAGCTCTTTATTTGAAAAATTCAAAAATATCATTTATATGCTTTACAAAATTAACAAAAAAATCCTAGATGTACATGATGATGAACTCTAGTAGTGTGCAAAAAACCAATGCAAAATAATTTGTATTATAGACTGGGCAAAAATGAAAAAAGTGTGGATCTAGACATGGTGAACAGTACACATTTTGGAAGTTTGAAAATTTGTTTTTTTTTTGTAGGTTAGAATACAAATTATTTCGTATTGATTTTTTTGCATACCGGTGATGTTTGACATTATCTACATCTAGGATTTTTATTTCGAATTTTTTGAAACTTTGAAATAGAGATTTTCAAAATTTTAAAATACAGGGCTCCATGGAGCCCGAACTCTGTTTGGACTTTCCGCCTGAGGGCTCCATAGCTATCAAGAAATCTTGAGACATATTCCGATGCTAATGTTCGAGACATAAAGTGTGAACCTAATTAACCAGCAACTCTATGACCCAAGACTAGAAACATGGATAGAAAGTTCTGATCCACCCACAAAGGACACCATGCTCGACAGACCTTGACGGCCAGTCGACTATCCTCAGAAAATAAGCTGAAGGAGCCCCATCTAGCTACCCTTCACATGAACTTCTCTACACCCATTAGCATATTAGCATTAGCTAAAAGAAATTGCACCGATAAACACCAATGGAGCACGAAGAGGACAAACTTTCTCCATGTTGCCACTGTTCTGTTCAGTGGAACGCCCTCACCCGCGAGTACAGAAATCGAGACAGAACTATCCAACATCTACTACGGATGGTCAAAATTTTGGTAAAAGTAGGAGAGGAAGAGCGCTCAAGCAAGTTACCCGGCCGATCCAAGAAGCGGAACACGGGCAGGTCGAACCCGGCGCAGTCGCACCTCCCGATCCCGGCGGGCAGCTCGACGCCGCCAGCAAGCAGCGCGTGGAAGTCCACCACGTCGGAGAGATCCTCGCCGGTTCCGCCGCCGATTGGCTTCTTCCTGCGGCGCTTTCGGGGGTCAGGGTTCCGGGGGTTTCGGAGCAGAGACAAGAGGTGGGGAAGGGGAAGCAGACCTTCTGCCCCTGCCCTTGGTGCTGGGCGGCTTGTAGAGCTTGTACTTCTTCTCGGCTTGCCGGAACGCCGTGCGCTCCGTGGCGGCGGGCTCGGTTTCGCCGTACATCGCCGGTGAGCGTAGCGCCGCCGCGCGTGCTGGTGTTCTTGCCGCTTCCTCTCGCTTCAGCCTCTCTTGGGCCGTACTCCGAGGCCGCAGTCCACCTAATATCCCGTCGAGTATTGGTGTTGTCAAAGGTTGAAACTGCTAGTTCCGGCCCATGGAGCAATACAGGCCTTCTCCGTAGTGGTTTTCACCCCCTCCCCTAAAAAAACAAAAAAAACTTGTTTCCTCCTCCAGCTTTGTCCCAAATTGGTAGACATTGAAAATAGTATTAGAAAGCCTAAACGTAAATTTCAGAGGCTATTCACTCGAGTGAGCAATAGTAAAACCGGTAGTTAATCACAATTGTTGAATATAAATATATTGTTTAGCCCTTTTCATCAGTAGGACTTTTGGTTTAAATGGCTAGTGTAACAATTCTACTTCTATATGGTATAAGAGCCAAGAGGTCTCGTAGTTTGGACTTTTGATCTAAATAGCTACTGCAACAATTCTATAACAATAACATAATTTTCTAACTCCTCAGTCATCGGCTCATCGCTGCTGTTCGTCCTGCTTGATTCTGCTTGCCGGTTTCAGTTCTTGTTGCAAGCAAATCTCAACACTCAACAAGAGAAGATGCTCAATGACCTTGTTCTAAAAGCACATGCCGTGAGGAACAAGCCAACATTTCAAAAGTTCTGAACAAGTCCTGCCGCAAGAGATGAACCTCTCATTCAACGACCTCAAACAGAATGTGTTGAGCCAATTCTTGTTACAACAACTTCAATCAAAATGTGGTGTTCTCTTTACAAACAAAGGATTGTTCTTTGTTATTCTGCTACAAACGAAGAACAATTTCAGTTTTCTAGTGCACAGACTCTCCTCTATCATCGAAAGATCAGCTTCATCTTGCATAATCCTACGGCCAGTATCTATGAAGTATGAACACTGAACAACCAGTGCCCCGGGCGCTGATCTCCAAGCTCCGGCAATGTCTGCCGTGGTATGCATTGACCTCCTACGGACAAAGAACTCCGGCGATGCATTGACCTCCTATGAACAAGAACCCCAGCGATGCCCACGGCCGCCAATCTTCGTCGGATTCCTACAAGATCTTGACGGGACCGGTGGAGCAGAACGCGTCCTGCGGCCCGCCGGCGCCGACACGGAAGTGCCAGAGGCGGCCTTTGGCTGCGACGAGGTTGTCCTCGCAGAGGTACTCCCTGGCGTACCACAACTCGACGGTGCGGTCCATATCGTGCACCGCCACGTCCACCTCGCCGCCCCCCGCCGCGCGGGCGAGCGCCGCCGCCGTGTAGATGGCGCCCATCCGGCCGGGCTCCCCCAGCCCAGCCCCGCTCGGGCCGTCGACGACCACCACGTCCCACCTGGCGTCGAGCACCTCCCGCGGCAGCGAGGTGAGCGCCAGCGGGCACCCGGACTTGCGCACCGTCCCCGTGGGCCGCGCGCACGCAGGGCCCGCCGCCCGTGCGCGCCGCAGCAGCTCCCATGCCTCCGCGGCCGCGTCGGGGTACCTGGCCTGGTGGACGGCGGCCGAAGATCCGCCGACGCGCCCAGCGAGCACGCCGCGCGCGGCGTCCGCGTCCTCGGCGCTGTCGGTGACGAAGGCGGTGGTGGCGCCGGGCCCGGCGTTGACCGCGGCGAGCGCGAGGAGCTGCGGCGAGAGGCCGAACACCAGCAGCCTGCAGGGCGCGCGCGCGGCGACGATGGAGCGGAGCAAAGCGAACTCCTTGGCGGCGAGGCCGTCGCTCCTGGCGGCGGTGCCGTTGCCGGAGCCGGACTCCCACTCCGCGCGGAGGGCCTGCTGGGCGGACGAGGAGGAGGAGCGGGTGATGAGGAGGAACTTGATGAAGGAGACCGTGGAGAAGACGACGAGGATGGTGGTCAGCAGCTGCTTCGGCGACATAATCCTGCTCCCGCCGCCGAAGATGCTGCTCATCTGGATCGGAGTTCTCGGCGACATCATCTTGCTTGCTTGCTTGCTTCTCGATCCAATCCTCGCACTCCCCACCACCTCCTCTTGTGGTCTACTGATTTCTCGATCTGCTAGCCTTCTTCCCCATGGCTTGCCAGATCTCAGCCTGCTGTTGGTCTGAAATCTGAATCTGAATCTTCCGAGCCTGTTGCCTCTTACCTTGTCCTCTGCAGGTCTTGCTACCGGTAAGGTTAGTATTGACTTTTTTTTCGTGCTCTGCTGTTTGCTGATGTTTCTATGTCTCTTTCAGCGAGGCTGTTGAGTTGTCCTCGAGCTTTCTGAACTTGTTTTAATTCTTTCTAGATAATAAGAATGGCAACACGTAGCTGTATTTTATTATTACTGTTTTGTTTTATTGCTTGGATTAAGTTTTGTCGTGAGAGGGTGGTGGAATGGATTGGATGATCTATCAAAGTTCATCTTTTGGTTCTGGTGTGCCAAATGTGCTAGACCAAATGGCATCCCAAATGACATCGACTTCTCTGATTCTCTCGTAATAGTACCTTCAAATAACCTTCCCGCATAAAGCCCTCAATTACAATTTTCGCAATTGTGGCAACAAAAAAAAAAAAACACCAAGAGCCTACCTATAAATGACCCCTCAGCAAATATGGTGGGAAAGTTCTCATATTTAGCAATCCATAATCCCAGTTTCAAAATTCTTCCTATAAGTGGTACCCTGGTGCCGTACGGGATCGAATATACTTACATGTCAAATTTATTTAAATCAGATAGGAATTCTATCAAATGGATTTAGAAAAGGATTCGCCGTGAAAATTATCCTATCCGCTTACATCCCTACATGTTGTTAGCGTAAAGATATATCATTGTTTAATATTTATAATGTAGAGACCATAGGGAACATGTTAAGTTTTGTCTAGTAATATGCTCAGTTGTGCTTTGTACAAAATATGAATTGTACAAAGTAAAAAAAGAATTGTACAAAACACAATTAGTGTATATAGTTGTCTTAATTTAGGATCTACTTTAGAGAAGTATGTGGTTTGAGATTATTTGTTAATGTTGTTCAATATATAAATGGATATTTTTTACATTTTGGAAATAAAAACATGTCTGCATGATTCATAGCTCAGTACCAAATTGAAGGATCGACAAACGGATACTTTGGCAACTAGTTGCACAACTGCGTTCTCCAAGGCTGCAAAGTGAAGCAAGTCTGGGGTTTGCTTCAAGACAACGGTAGCTCAATATATACTTTGCGACCTATCTGTAGTTCATTGCTAGCGTTATCTAGGCACCACTTTTATCTAAATGTCTCACGTGCTCATCTATGTTAGCTAATGAAGGCAATAAATCCATGAAATTACGACAAGAAAGATTCACTAACTCTGTCCTTTAGATTTCATGACACAACAATGTGTAATAATACCGATTCTCTACACAGTTATGATCTAAGGACATATAACAATTCCATTGACTATCGGAAATCAGGGGTCTGCCAAGTGTCACAAACACACTGCAAAGGGCAAAGTCTTTGTCGTGTGCAAGCACTCAGCAAACCAGTTCAACAGAGATCGCACTGGCAAAAGGATCTTTCCGAAGTGGTCTCTTGTCGAGAGCCCATGGAAAACAATCGGCAAAGTCACCGTAAAATCTTTTTTTTTGGTCGTGATGACCAACAACACGTTGCTAACTGGGCCGGGAGGGGTGACCCCCCTACATAAATTTTCATTTAATAAGAGCTAGGCAGCACGTAGTTTTACTAATGGAAACTTTCAAGTTGGAGTTACTTAACTTGGCTTTTGACACCTCTAGTTTTGTTTCTGAAACTTCCAGAAGTTGTTGTTTATCTTTTTCGATGTGAATCCAGAAATTGCTGCTAAAAAAAATGGTTACATGGGGGAACCGAGCTGCGGATGTCTTCAATTACCATGAGTATAAGTTTGGGACGTTTGGGCTGAGGCTTGGCTGGAACGTGCACAACTTCTGTAGCCCAATACGCTTCGTGCGAGAAGCCCAATCCACTCTTGGTTCCTTCGGGAAATAAATTAACCCTAGCTAGCAGTCTCGAAAAATAAAGGCCGTATCTAGTGAGCAAACGGATGCTCAATAGTCCAATAGAGCAATCAGTCCAACTAAGGAAACATATTACTCCCGCATGCACACCACGTGCATTTAATTCCATATGGTAAAAATTAAAATGTCATAACTTTTAAATGATGTGTCGGAATTGCGATCAGTTTTCACCATTGGGCCTCTCGTGGTGAGAGCAACTCCAGCCGTTGGCCCCCCCAGGGTATCCGGCGAAGGCTTTTTAGCCCGTTCGCCGGCGCCCCCAAGCCTTGGGGAGGCCTCGGTTCCCACCCGCCCCCCTAGCTTTCAGCCCCAAGGCACTTTTTTTTTTGAATCGGCGTGTTCCCGCTACATATCGGCGATCATCGCTAGTCCGGTCAAGCTTAATAAAAGAAAACATAATTCGGTCAAAAAGAGGCCAAATCGACGACGTCGACCTCAATCGCCGGCTCGTCGTCCTCCACTTGCACCACGACGGAGAAGTCGGTCGATGGCGCAGCGATCTGTGGCGACGATGTCGGCTCGTCGTCCTCCACTTGCACCACGTAGGAGGGGGCGGTCGATGGTGCAGCGATCGGCGGCGACGATGCAGGGGTAGTACTGGTGCTCGGCGTTGTTTTCGTGGTGGAGCCTTCCGTTGTCGGAGTCGGGGTCATCGTCGGGAGTGGAGTCGGGGTCGGGGTCGGTGGTGGAGTCGGGGTCGGGATCGGCGCGGGTATCTCGTTCAGGATGAGGTCGCGCTGGCTCATGTACCACGCCTTGACCTTGGCGTCCATGATCGTCGCCGGGTCGGCGCTCATTAGGAACGCCAGATCGGTGTTCCTCTTTTTGGCCGCGACGTTGGTTTTCAGGAGGTCGATCTTCACGTCTTGTTTCTCCATCATCTGCAACCACCTCGCGTCGAACTTCTCGTCCCTCTTGACGGCGTGGGTCTTGGCGTCGGCAATGCACTTCTCGATCGACGTGTGCAGCTTTTCTGTCGCCGGTGTGCTCGCCCTCGCCGCCTTCGCCTTCTTGTTCCCTTCTGGACGTCCATCCGAGGCTCCCGACCCCGGTTCGTCGGGGTTGAAAGGTTCTTTCCCCTTGCCGAGGTTCAGACGAACCTCGGCCCACTTCTCGCACTTCTCGATCCTGGAGAAGACATGGAGGAATTTGAACTCGGCGTCTTTGCTGTCCTGCCGGTACATCTCGAACATCCGGACCATCTGCCGGCGCGCAACAAAAGGAAAATGTCAGCCGAAGAAGAAACAAACAGACTATGGGCGACCGAGTCGGGATTTTTACCTGTCGCTCGACGTCGGCGCCGCTCTCCGGGCGAGCCATGACCTCCTCGACGATTCCGTGCCATTTGCTGCAGGCCGCCTGGACGACCGCCCAGTGGTTCGCCATCGCTTTCTCGCCGCGCGCCATGTAAAATCCTTTGAACTCGGGGTCGCAAAGCTTGCGCTCGTCGAACGATCTCTTCACCCTCGCCCAATAGTTCTCCGAGTTCTAATTTGCGCCCGTGATTGGGTCAATGCTCACCGTCTTCCACGCTTCGGCGAGACACTCGTCTTCCTTGGCGGACCATTTGATGCGAGGCTCGGCTTTGTCGGCCGCCTTCTTCTTCTTCTTCTTCTCCGCGGCGACGGGTTGTTCTTCATCCTCCTCGTACTCGCCGTATTCTTCCTCCTCCCCGGCGAACTCATCCCCGGCAAAGTCTTCCCCGGCAAAGTCGGCCTCTTCTTCTCCCGGGGGGGATGATGCCGCCGCCGCCGCCGAGCCAGACGCGATGATGTCGTCCATGCATGCGTCCTGTGACTCCTGCGATTCGGGCATTTGGCCGAGCACGCTGCGGGTACTATCGAACTCGACCGGAGGGTGGAACAGAGGACCACGGTATGGCATGGCCGGCGAGCCCCCGGTGCCGGCGCTGAGTGCAGAAGGGCCGCGGAACGCTATGTTGGGGTTGAATCCGCCGTGCGGGTCGCCGTCTCCGTACTCCAGCGTGTCCCCCCTCCAGTGGGGTGTGGCTGGCGACGCCGGCGAGAAGGCGGTGGGCGACGGCGACGGCGAGAAGACCGACGGTGACGGTGACGCCACGCTTGCTTGGCTTCCTCCTTGGCTTCCTTGGGTTCCCCAAGCGCCGGGCGGCAAATAGAGGCCGGGCGGCGCATACAGTGGGGACGGCGCAGGAAAGCACGGTTTCCCGGCCGCCGCCGCCGCCGCTCGTTGTGTCTCCTTGGCCTCCTCTGCCTCCTTGGCCTTCTTTCTCGCGCCCCTTGCCTTGCGGTCGGCGGTGAGCGTCTTCCTTCGCTCGACTTCGTTCGCCCACTCGGTGTTGCTCAAGCCGTCCGGCCGGCCCCTCCCCCTCCCCCTACCCCTCCCGCCCCCCGCCATCTTCGCCGGTGGTTCTTCGCCGGCGGCTCGTGGGTTGTTGAATTTCTTGGGCGCCATATGGGAGGCGATTGCCGCGGGAAACGGCGGGAGCTACGGTATATGGAGAAGGAAAATGGAGGGAAAGCGAAACAAAAATGACGGGAATCGTGTTGTCTCGCCGACAGGGCTGGCCCGCGCGGCCTTTCCCTTGCGCCGGCGCCCCCAGGCCGAACCCAGCGCGCTGGGTTCGGCTTGGGTACGCCGGATAACTTTTGGGCCAAATCCGGCGAAAAACGAGACCCTGGGGGCGCGACTGGGAGAAAAATCGCCCGCCGGCGTCCAAAAAACGGTCCTGGGGGGGCTCTTGGGGGGGCGGCTGGAGTTGCTCTGAGCTCTTTGAAACTAGATCCCATTCATATATGTTTTGATAACCTTTTTTTTTCTTGAAAAGCAACTCTAGTGTTTTAGAACAGCAACTTCATAGTAACAGTTGCGTACAATATTTTTTAGTTTTCAGTCAATAGTTTCTAAGGTACAAACTTTGTAACGATAGTGAGAAACTTCATATTCTTGAGAGAATCAAATTTGTACTTCTAGTTGCCTGGCATACTTTCTAAAATCGTAGGCAACTTGGTTTTCGAGGTAGAAAACCTAGTAGCGATGATTTGTAACTCCATAATATTGTAAGAGGAATAACAGTATGCAACCTAGCATCAACGATAGCCAAATTTGTGATAACAATAGGCAACTTGAGAATTCGTCCCCAAATTGGGTTGTATTTGGTGCGGACATAGTTAGTATTTTAGTTACAATCGTCCCCTATCGTGTTACAACTGGAGAAAGCATAGTTGCTACACTCCTTGATAATAAGTTGCTTACGGTGTTTTAGTTACAGTCATCTCTCACTGGGTTGCAACTTTAGCAGACATGGTTGCCGAATTCTATCGAAATAAGTTGTTGTTGGTAATATTTTTAGTTACATCCATCCTCCATCAGGTTGTAACTGGAGCATGCATAGTTGATGCGCTCCTTGAATAAGTTGAAGTGTTTTAGTTGGAGCCATCCCCTAGTGGGTTATAACAGGAGCATGCATAGTTGTTACACTATTTTTTTCGCGAAAAGTAACTCTAGCATTTAGGCAAACAATTTCATGCTAAGAGTTGCTTACACTAATTTAAAGTTGCTCTCCGTGGTGTTTTAGTTGCATCCATCCCTCACTTGGTTGCAGTTGGAGCAGAAATAGTTGCTGAAATCTCTGGAAATAAGTTGTTGTTGGTGAAATTTTTAGTTGCAGTCATCCTTCACCGAGTTGCATCCGGAGCATACGCAGTTGCTGTGCTCTTTGAATAAGTTGTGGATGCTAGTGTTTTTGTTGCAGCCATCCCCACTGGATTGCAATAGGAGCATGCATAGTTGTACACTATTTCTTTCCGAAAAGCAACTCTAGCTTTTAGACAAACAACTTCATACTAAGAGTTGCTTACACTACTTTAAAGTTGTTGTTGGTGGTGGTTTAGTTTAGCAGACAAAGTTGCTGCACTCCTCGAAATAAATTGTTGCATTCCTTACAGTAGGTGCTCCTGGTAATGTTTTAGTTGCAGTCATTCCCTAATGGGTTGCAACTAGAGCAGACACAGTTGCAGACATTCCCTAATGGGTTGCAACAGACGCTTTATTGGTGCCGACGATGGCAAGGGTGGGCTGAGCTGCAAGAAGTGAAAAGGATAGCACTTTAAGACGGACAGTCCACGGAGGCAGGACGAACGGTGGTGGATCAAAGCTCCATGATAGTAGGGAGGACGGGATTTGATGCAGACATAGTTGCTGCACTCATATGATGAGTTGTTGTTGGTGGTGTCTTAGTTGTAGTCGTCTCCCACTAGATTGCAACTAGAAAAGGCATAGTGGATACACTTCTTGAAAGAAAAAACACTTTAATATGTGAAACAACAATACGTCTGCAAGAAACATTTACTTTCAGATTCAATAGTGTGTTGTTGTGCTAGTAAATTCAGACATATCAAGCTAAACAAAGGGTTGTTGCTGCCCATGCGTGCATACTGCATATAGCCAATGGATTGTTAACCTTGGTTGAGGATGTGACCGAATCAAGAGAGAGAGCTAGCTAACTAGCAGCGGATAGGGACTAGATGGAGCTGGGCGTCTTGGATGCCTGTGCAGGCCTGTCCGCTGGCGGTGTCCGCAACGTGTAGCAACTGATCTCCTGCTCAGCCCGACAGGTCGAGATGCAGGGCCTGCTCAGCCCGGCAGGTCGAGATGCAGAGCCCTCTGAGCTGCCGACGACCGTGAGGTTGATTTTCCCAGCGTACCGGCGGCGGTGACGGGAGCTAGGCCCGACGGCGGTGACGGGAGCTAGGCCGGCGGTAGGACGACCAGGTGGGAGGAGGAGGGGCGTGGGGGATACGCGGCGGCAGCGACGCAGGAAGGAAGCACGTATCGGTCTTGATCCAGGGCGGCGCTGCGTGCAGGCTGCCGCCGGTGAGCGTGACACCGGTGGTAGTAAGGGGGCGGCGGGGAGGAAGGTGGGGAAGAGCCGAAGATACGACGGCGCGCTGGTTCGACCGGTCGGGCCTCGGCAGCTCCGTCGTTTGCTGGGGTCTGGGAGTATGTGTTGTGCCTTCATCACGCTTCATCGGACGGTCAAGAAGCGACCGCTCGAACGAGCCAACCAGCACTCATGCACTTATTAGCAATCGGGTTTAGTAATTGGTTGCGTATTCTGTATCATGTCCATCATTGTGTCAGCATACTAGGACCCGCCCACGTCCCCATGACCCCATCCCTTTCCAGATTAGCAGTTCCTAACAAAAAATACAAGTTTTACAGTACTTGGTAATTTTAACAACCGTCCATCCGCTCTAATCAAACGGTGATAAAATAAGAGCTACCTGAAACTACCAGATTAAAAGAACCTGAAACTACCAATGTTTTTTATTTTTAATCGGAAGTAAAAGGGTGTTTAGGTAAATTCGTGTCAGGGACCCCACCGTCAGATTCATCCCTTTTCTCATCTCACTCTCTCTCAGATCGTTGCCTCCCGGCTGCGCTCATCTCACTCTCCCAGGGAGGAGTTGGGCGGCGGGCGCCCACGGCGGCGCGGGATGCCGGTGCGATGCACGGCGACCGACGCAGACGAGGATGATGCGCGGAGGAGGAGGACGCCCTCCGTGGGGACCATGTCGAGGAACTGCTTCTTGCGGAGGCGGCGCTTCCGCGCGACGGTGGAGTCGTCCACAGCCGCGGCGAAGGGCCGAGTGTGGGAGGGAGGCGGAGGCGCTAGTTCCCTTCTACCCGATGGCGGGGCGCCTCGCCCGCGACGAGGACGGGCGCGTGGAGATCGACTGCAACGCCCCGATTCAACCGTCGACGACTTCGGGGACTTCGCGCCCACCATGGACCTCAAACGCCTCATCCCCGCCGTCGACTTCACCGGAGCCGTAGGCTGTGGGGAGGGAGGTGAAGGGCCGGGTGTGGGCCAAGCTGGATGCCACGAGAGGGTGGTGTACCTCGGCGAGGCCGAGGTCTTGTCCGACCGCGTGCTCGAGCTTGCGGGCCTCTTGAAGGAGGCCTAGAGGGGCTTGGCCCTCGCGCTCGAGGCGTTCCCCCGCGACCTGCA
Organism: Puccinellia tenuiflora; assembly: GCA_012064385.1. Lineage (NCBI taxonomy): Eukaryota > Viridiplantae > Streptophyta > Magnoliopsida > Poales > Poaceae > Puccinellia > Puccinellia tenuiflora. The sequence continues at coordinate 409,509 of QRDG01001534.1, read as the reverse complement.
GCAGCAGCTCGACCAGTTCATGAGCCTAAGGTACGCTGCTCTCCCTTATTTGTTTCAGTTAAATTATCTGAACATTTGTGTATTTCTGAGAGCATTACTTATTTGCAACCGCATGATGAGCGATGGCTAGGATTTTGGCTCTGTTGGCACGACGCTTGTTGTAGATTACGGGTGCATACCATGATTCATTGACATATCATTGTCTCAGGAGATTATTGTGTAGAAGTGAAGTAGGATATCTTAATTTCCATCATCATTGACGGTATGTTGAATTTGCTGTCTTATCAGTGTATAGTAGAAACATAATGGCATATCTGCGACTAGCAAAAAGTGTGATTAACATTGCGATGATCATGCCGCGATTCAGACTTTGGAGGTTTAGATCAGTTTGTTAGCAGCCTATCAGACGGATAAGCTATGTATGTTTTGCTCCTGACGCCTAACTATTATTGCAAGAATAGTGCAACTCCTGTGAGTTACATCTATGTTTCGAATATCAGCATAGTATTCCTAATCACAGTTTTAGTTAGAGGATTTTAATCCACATAGAGTTTATTGAAGTCCTAACATTGGTTTCATCTTCCAGAAAATATGTCTTATTGCTTACAAATTAAAATGCAATCTTGCGTGCCGACTAAAGTTAATTAATTTTTATAATATTTACAAGTATATGCTTTATGTAGGAATGTAGGATTGATGGCAGCATCTTAAAGCTGTACTTGATGTAGTGGCCAGGAGAGCGTTGGCAGGAGTATGAACCTCTTCTGAATTAATGTCATCTAAAATTCTTCTTCAGAAGATTGGAGGCATGTTTCAGGAAGCCTTNAAGATAACATCCTTGCCCCAGTTGGGGCGATTTTCAGGCCATGTGCCCTTTCGACCATTCGATTGGGTGTCCAAAACGATCTCGGCCGTCCATCCCTAGATACCCCTGGTTGGCCGGCGCAATTTCACCCGCCCAGACACACTGCGTTTCACTGCTCGCGGGCCCCTGCTTCTCTACGGACCACATGTCAGCGTATGGTACAGTTTCGGTCCGTGTGTGCACGGCCATACGCGCTTCTTACCGCGTGAGATAAGACCATCGTGGTGAAACCCTAGCCGCCACCAGCTCCTACCTCTCATCTGCTTCTTTCCTCTCCGCCGCCGGCGCTCAACACTTCAACAGGAGGCCATCTGCAAGGGATACGTCATCGTCTTCCTCGACACCACCCCACCGGTAGGGAGAGGGCGCGGCGGCGCAGGAGGAGCGGTGCGGTCGCCATCGTCCTCCACGCAGGTGGACCGAGCTTTCACCTGCTCCCGCCCCTTCTCGTCGTCGTCGAGCTCGCACCGCGCTACAACCAGCCAGGATCTGCGTCCTCTTCATAGCGCCATGACGGCCAGCGCGCCAGGCTCCTCTCCTTCCCCGCTCACATCACTTCCGCCCCGATCTGATCTACGACCTCGCAACAAGGATTCCGGCGCCTCACGAGGCCTCCTCTTCATCGCGAAACGACTGCTATCCAGGCTCCGCCTCCTCCACTGCACCCCGCTTAATCGAGCTCGGAGGTGGAAGGTCAGGTTCCTTTCTCGCTCCCTCTCTCTCTCTCTCTCTCTCTCTCTCTCTCTCTCTCTCTCTCTCTCTCTAAATTTACTTCGTGTTCAGGTACACATGTACCCATGGTTCCTACCAGTTTCATTAATTTCTTGAAGGGGCTGGCACACGAGGATGCAGGAAATCAATAAAGAGAGAAGCCCACTAGCCCTGGCCGTAGAAATGGTGTGCCCTTTTTTCCCACCCCCACACTATTTTCACAACAGATAAATTATTTTTCTGTTCAGGTTCATCTAATTTTCTCTTCATACATTTCGGTTCAGATGTATTCTAGAGGAAGAAGATGAAGTTGTATAAAAGATTGGGCCCTTTTTCTGTTCTAACAAGTAATGATTGGACAAGTTGGGGATCTTCTTTTTATTCAAAATGTGATGTGGAGACGGCAAGTGGTAGGATCATGCAAAACAACTGATGTCACTGGTTCTTCCTTTTTTCTTTGCATTTGACCATTTGTCTGTTTTACTCATTTTAATACTAGAAGATTGATTGCACGGAATATAGATGTGTAATGATCCCTGTAGTGGCTTCATATGTGTACATTAAGAGGATCGAGGATTGGATCAGCCAAATTGGTATTGAGAGTGACATCTTTGTGAGGAGCAGGGAGAAATACAGTGAATGGTAACCGACGTTTCAGCTCTGCGCCCAACTGCTAAAAGTCATCTTGGCATGGAGATAGCTTAGATTACACTTTCATTTCAAAACTGACTCATGTTTCTTCTTCCGTACAATTGGCAAATATTGGTGTGATAGCAATCCCAAGACTGTGCGTGTTCTCAGGCATATGTCTATTGAACTTATTAGAGAACTTAGTTGGTGAGATTTCTCCATAATTCAACATATTATTAGTTATAGTTACTGTTCGAACATTTATTTGTCACTGATGTTTATGTCACTAAATTCTGTATTACCTGGGGCTTTCTACAAAGCGCGAATAACTGCAGGAGCACTTCCGAAATGTCTTCACATGTTAAGCCTGTCGAAAAATAATATCTCAATTATCGAAGAACTTGAACTAACACTCTTACGCCTCTAGAATGGTCTTGGTATAGTTTGCAGCAGCTTTTACTAATGATATATGTGTAGTTTACGGAGAACTGAGCGCTAGCTCAATGCAGTGCAGGTGTCACTCTCCTGTTCAACCCTACATATATTAGTTAATGTGTGGCATGTTAAGACAATAGCTCTTATTATATTCCCCATTAAGCTTGCTCTAGAGAGTGAATATCATTATACTCTATGGTCCTTGATATATAGAATTCTTTGAAGAACCAAATCCAGCCCAGTGCTTAAACATTGAATGGTTGATTCTTAATACATTTTCACCATACTCTTATTGTTTTGATAGTGTAAGCTGAATACACTTGCCTGTTCCTCACCAAGTGATGTTTTGGGACATTTTTCAGGTTTGGCTTCCTTTCTTCCATGAAGGAGTTATATGTGGCTGGTAGCAAGATCAGTGAGGGAGATGGCCTGCACCGCCTTCTGAAGCTAAAGTTTCTGGACTTGTGCCACAATAAGATCTGTACATCCAAGGGCCTTGGCCAGCTGGCTGCAAAGTACAATTATCTCGAAGCTAACAACCTGGATGGTAACCCGATACAAACGAATGTAGGTAACATGCACCTAAAGTTACGTCTCTTACCAAACCTTTCTAGACCATTTCTTTCCATGTGTCAATGGTAGGTACACTTGGTGTGTTGTTTCATGTACTTTTCGGATTTATAATCAACCTCAGAAAATTTTGAACAATTGTTGGCTGTTAGATATATCTTCCCATTAAATTTAGAATATTGGTACATGAAAAAAATGGGTTATTTATTTTTATGATTTTCATAGCAAGAAATTTGGCATGTTTCCCCCTACAGATGTTGTTTTTTGTTTACGAGCAATAGATTTTCACATATAATGATCCTTTTGTGGTTATAATGAGGGAACTGCTTCAGATTTCAATCTTCTCTTCTATGTTGACTGGAGTTTTATTCGATTTGTTTGTCTGTTGCTACAAACCAATGGTTACATCAAGTAGGCATCTCTATAGCAGAAAAGATAATGTGCACAACTAAACATCACTAGAGTTAGAAATTCCTATGCTAATGGCCGTTAAGAGGCACACAATAATAATATGGTAGCTTCTCTATTTATCCCCTAGAGCCCTAATATGTTCTTTCATGTCCTGTTGATTGGAGTGTATATTCGATTTGTGCGTCTGTTGCTGCAGATCAAGGGTTACATCAAGTAGGCATCTTTATAGCAGAAAATATAATGTGCACAACTAAGCATCACTAGAGTTGGAAATTCAAAAGTCTAATTCTAAATTCTGATGTTGTTCTGATTTTGTGTGTTCAAACTGATTAATGTGATCGAATGTTTGCCCTGAGCTTCGGTTGGATCCGTCACCTGAGTTTGTTCTTCTTTTAGGTGCTGATGTGATCTGCTCTGGATATGGAGGTCATGCTGGGTACAGGTTAGTCACTTCTTATTCATTAAAATTGGTTCAAAACGATGGTTCTGTGTGCTGGTTACATGTTTTATTTTAACCATGATACAGGTTTTCTGATATGCCTTTCACATTTTAGACAACAATTGTTTTCCAGTGCAGGTTCAAGGGTATTTGTTTGTTCTGCACAACTCCAAATAAACTCAGTGTTATCTTGTGAAGTACTTATTGATGCTACCAATTAGTCATTCCTTGCAAATTTTAATGATATAAAGCCGGCTGCTATTCAGATTTTCTGTAAGACTTACCTAAGTACGTATGTGGTGACAAATAAATTAGTCAGTTGCATGTGTTTATTGATTCTAATACGTTGTTGGCTACATACATATGCCCCTTTGACTCGGATAAGTAAACTCTTGCGCTACATAACTATATTGTGTACTATTACGCAGTTAAGATGTACATTTTGGAAAATGCCAGAATCCTTACCCTTGCGGTGATAAGCCTTTTCCAGTCTGGCTCACGTTATATTGATCTGGTATATGTCCCTTTGTTAAATACCTAAATTTATTCCTTCCCTCTATCTTGCGTTGTTAAGAAAAATAAATAAAATAACCAATTGCTATGTTGGATTTGTAGCTAAATTTGGCACATGACGTTGTGTTCTAGAAATGGTTACTTTTAATACATCTGATGCTTCCATTTGCCTTTGGGCTTCTTTTGTCCTCCAAATTATATATGAGACAGACAAATTTCATCGTTTACTTTTGTGATATTAATAGAAGGAGTGCATATACAATTTTCAGCCAAAACTTGTGCTCTATTTGGTTTGTGCATTTACTTTGTAGGTAGTTTAGTATCACTAATTTCTGGGATGGATGTCAAAAGCATATTATTAGTAAGTATTAGATGTCAACTTTTCCATTTTTGTACTATCCCATCCTTATGCTGGCCAAATACAGAATTTATGATGCTTGTGGACTCAAAAGTATATTTATATTTGTCATATGTTGGATAAATTTTTCATTGCAAGTATTATGAGTTTGTTTCAGTTTATTTATTATGGTCTGAAAAGATTTTGCCCATGTTTTTTTTGTTTGTCCTGAAGTATGATATATGTATTGAGCTGTAGTAGTTGTTTAGCATGCAGGCATGTCTTACAAAATAAAGAGCATGCCTTTTGTTATCAATTCAATCTTAGTTAACTTCAGTGTATAGGTTGCTCACCACTTACAGTAACGACAATCTGCTAATTGCATCAGCATGTACTGCGCCATAGGCTAACAGGTCAAGATGCCCAGCTTAAAAAACCATTGTGCCGTCACCAGGCAAGATATTGCGCTACTCAAAGACAACTATACACTAAGAAGATACGGCACTAAATTTATTCGGAACTGTTCGGTTGTCTATAGGTATTTCTCCTTTCTGAACCAAAGAGTAATGTCATAATCAAGTTGTTTCATTTAGAGGGTACCTATCCTATGTGCCTATGATAGTCTGTATGTGGCCTACGTGCTTTCTGAACATTCATTCTGATATGCAGGGAAGTCACTTACTCTTTAATTTATACACATGATTTAGCTAGAATCTTAATGCTGAATAAAAATTAGGTAAATGTGACTTTAAAAGAATTGTTGTGTTACCTTTCATACAGTTGTTTGGTTACTTGCACGGCGCTTGATCCATGTGTCTTCTTTGTTACAGGGGTGGAATTCATTGGTTCCTCATTTTGCTATTTTGCCTCTCGAATTCTATTTGATTGTTGTCAGGTATAATTCATCACTTCATATGTTTTCTTTTTCAGCTTGGATGATTATTTTGGTAATATTGAATCATGCAAAAAAAAAAAAAAATCCTAAGGGCGGATTGGTCTCTGTCCGGTTATCTTTTTTACATAACATGACATCTGGACATAAAAGGTACAAGTGTGCGTTATGGAAACTGTTAATGTGCTCCTTCCCTTGTTTTACAGAGAACTGGAAACTGCTATACATGTCAAGCTCTTTCTCATTCTTCTTTACTTTTTGTTGAAAGAAGAGTGAAATCAGTCCCAAACTTGCAATAATTATATTATCTGTTGATAATATCATTATGCTTTGGATGGCTATAACTTCCGATAATTATATCACTATTTTTATATTTGATTTAGATCTGGAGTCTAAAGCCATCCAACTAGATGCAATACTATTGACTTTGTAATTACTTCTACTATTTCACTTGAAAGTAGTATAGAGGACATGAATTAGAAAATATGAACTGCGCAGTTTCTGTTATACATAGGCCATGGATCCACTAATATTAATAGTTCAGTTTCTGTTTAGAGCTATACACATTATTTTCTGTGATAGAACTATTGATGTTTCTAAATTGTTTTTTGTTTCCTAGCATTACTTTGACCCATGCAAGTAACCTGTGTGCTGCCTCTTTTATTGGTGAGTAATTGAAATATATCTGTATGGTGTATCTGAAGTCAGAGCTGAGCTCAATGAAGGACACCAATTGCACTCCTACTATAGATGGCAACAGACTGTTGCCAAGTTTATGAACATGATTGAAGAAGTAAACATTGACGAGCTTGGGTGGTTCATGGACTTGATGGACAGTTCCCTCAAAACCATCTATTTCTATTTCTTCAAGCGACGTAAGCGGGATAGTGTGACTTCTCCAGTTTGGGGATTCATCATAAAGACAATATGGTGAGCATGCTTCTGTTTCTGAAATAAATGTAACTATGTAAGTGTTGTTGATTGGGGATTCATCCTACTGTTCAATTCTATTCCTATCAATTGTTCTAAGCTAGAAATGTACGCAAGTCAATTTTACTTCTGCTGGTAGATGTTAAGTAGTATGCAAAACATAGGCGTGTTCTGGTTATGAGCAGCTCGCGGCCTCTTTTTTTTGGCTGCAAGTGTCATAGTTTACCGATGTACGTGTTTGGCAGATATTGTAAATTCCACGAGGTCTTACCAAGTAAAAAAAACATTTAATAGAATATTTTTTAAATGAAAATGCATCTTATCCAGTGTTACTTGGCACTTAGTACCTATGTTCTTTGTTTGGAACATCTCGCTTACTCCATACAGAAATTGTATTTCAATGCCTCTTTTGATTGTTCTTCAATATAGTTGTTAAATTAAGCTGAATATCCATTCTGCTCTATCCAACATATATTTTGTGATATCACGGCCAAGAACTGGATGCTTCTCAACTGAGCAATAGTTGCTTCCAACTACTCTATGTATTCTACTCAGAATTAAGTTTCCGAATATGCCCTCATGGAAAATAATAAAGAATTTGGTGACACTATATTTCTTGTGCCTGCATATATGTTTCATGGGTATAAACTCATCTCCTTAACCCTCTATCTGCCTCACCGTTACATAAAACAAGGTTATAAGGAGCAGCTTGCTGCCTTTACAAAATCCCGGTTGTTTTGATGTTGACCCTGATACATTTTACTCTATGCAGTTGCAAGCGTCCAGATCGAAACAGACAAGCCATGACGTGCAGAGCAAGAGTAGTTACGGTTGGGATACAACTAAAATATGTGGAGAATCAGGTCCTAATGGAGAGTGCTTCTTCTGTGAGTTTTTTATGCTCGGCTGCCGTAGGTATGAACTCATCTCCTTACCTCCTATCTGCCTCGCCGTTGCATGTAACAAGGTTACAAGGAGCAGCCATAATATTCTATTGTAATTTTGTTTATTTGAGTTTGCAAAAGCTGTTGTGAATTATGCTCTAGAAATTATCTTCACAAGTTCATATTTAATGATTATCACGTTTTAGATGTTTCTCTTTAGGAGATGTGGGTGATGAGGTTGTGGTGTAGCAAAGCAAGGTCTATTGTGTCTACTAACCCTGCATCGGTGATACTGCCACAGAGAGAGCGGGCGACGCAACCACCGTAGCTATCTCGCCTCAACATTTGAGTTGTTCTAAGGGTTAGATATGAAAATGTTATTGTTATTCTGCTCTTAATAATTGATGCTTACATGGCTGCCTTATGTAAAACTATGTTATATGTCGTAATTGATGCTTACATGGCTGCCTTATGTAAAACATAATTGATTTTCTGGTGGACGCAACCCCTGGTTTAGCTTCTTAAGTACGGAGATAGCTACATAATATTACTTCCATTTGTATTGTTCATTCAGAGTGCTGGTTTAACACCTCTGTCTATTTATTACCTTCCATGCCACTGAGATGGTCTTGACATATATGATTGATTCTTTTTGTTATGATTTAAGTTACTGTACCTGACTACATACGTCGTCTTGCAGGATTATTTTGTTCTGCCTCTGAATATAATTCATTGGTGCTACTTCGCTGATGGCCATGATTTTGTTCACTTTTCAATGTTCATACATCTTCAAGCGGGTTGCGAGCCTCTTTTGCTTGACCTGATGAACCCCATCCGATTATCCAAACGTTATAATGCAACTTGGTTTATATAGCACTATGTTCCCTTACTATGAACCTACCGAACCTCCTTATGCTCCAACTTCATTGCATTGTTCAGTCTTCTGTAAATAACTATCTGATATGTTACCGGTGCTGTAAACATCGTCTCAACATTTGTATGCCATTATCTTTCTATATTGCTTATATTCCTGACTAAGATATTAACTGAATTCTCATTAATCTGTATTAATACATGATAATTACGGGCAAAATATTTTTGAATCAAATGGTGGCGCGCGGCAAGCCGCGCTGTTAAATCTAGTTTTTTTACATGTATGCCCTACCCAAAAACAAATCAAGTCGAGGGGTCCTCACTCGACCAACCAGACGCTACGTGCTTCCTCCAAGTGCACCAAATTAATTAAGTTGACCATGACCATGCATACGATATTATCAAGAACGACCGTATTTGTTTCTTCTTCTTCACCATCGATCGATCTAAAGGAAGATCGCATGGCATGCACGTGATCTCCATATATACGTGTCCAATTCAAGCACCACTCCTCTTTAATCATGTTCATTTCACGGGGTGGATGGCCGGCCGGGTAGGTCACCTACTCGATCCACGAAGCATTTATCCACAAAGCATAAAGTGTTTTATTTCCTCTGAGATAATCATGCCACTGGTACAGTAGCTGTAGATATTTTAGCTTGGAACGAAGTTTGTGAGCAGGAAAAATATCAAGATGTGTGATGATGGGCACCCATGCGATCGATTGATGCAGGCCCTCATATTAATAACAGATCGGAATCCAATCTCGGGAGAAAATAACATGTCGGGAACATGCTACTAGATTATAGGCGAAGGCGATATGATCTTACATGGAACACTATTATTACGATGGTGATATTTCTTTTGTGGGGCACATCTATCTATTGCTAGAGTTAAGGCGAAATTAAGGTATTGTTTTTGTTTAGAGAAGATAATATAACATGTTATATAGTGGATAATCAATTAGTGTCATTTCTAATTTGCATGCAAAATTATTGCATGATAAAAAATATTCTAGAAAACGTGTAACTAAGATAAGAAATCTTATACAACCAACGAAGAAAATGTCTTATCTTTCATAGTAAGAGATCATCTTCTAGCCAAGAAAAGATAAACCACTTTTTCGCTTCTCACTCCTACAACCCAACAATCATCCTACGTGGTATTGAGAAGATAAGACCACTATACATGTCCTTATATATCGATTGACGATAGATGACACCCATGTTAAAATGATTTTATGTCGCTTTTCCCCCTTTCGTAGGTATATATGGTGAATGTCAGGACAGTCTTATCTTGTCTTCTCTTAATCCCCCATGATGTCTACATATGACAGAAAATAATAATACTATTCACTCTATCTCAAAATAATTGACATTTGGTTTGCATATATCTAGACGCGTTTTAGTGTGTAAGTTCATTCATTTAATCTGTATGAGGTCTACATTGACGTCAAAATTTGAAATGGAGGAAGTACCATTTACTAATTCTCCTAAAATCATGAAAAATAATAATTCAATTGAAGAAGTGTGATTGATAGATAGCATGCATATTGTGCAACGGGCACAAGTTTTCTTATCATAATTTGTAGCAGATCATATCTAAGAGAAGGTGTACAATTATTTTTCCATTTTCACATTTATATTTCATCACGTATCCAGCGGATAACTTTGTGCTTTCTCTTGTTATTTCCCATTTAACAAAGTCACTGCGTCTCTAATCTCTGGATATCACTATGGGAATAGCTCACTGCCGAGTGCTCGGAGTATTATAGACCGCATTTTATCGGAAACTCGACAATCAAGGGCGTATGGCGAGCGACACGGTAAACACTCACACAATAAACACCCGACAAATTTGAAGTTTTCCGAGTAGTACTTGGAAAATAGCATGGACACGTGTCCATTCTAACCCAATTGACATCTGACACACGGTGGAATCGACTTTGTCGAGTGTTTCTATAAACACACAACAAACGAGTAAAATAAAATAATGTGCACATATATATTTAGATTTTCAAAGCAAACTTGTGAATGTATAGTTTAGTTATTTGGAAAATAATTTTTATTTACACTTTTCTAGAGCTCTTTAATAGGAAAAATGAAATAATACCTAAAACTAGCCATAAATTTATACTTTTTTGGGCATGGAACCATATTTTGGTTATATGAGCATGTAATACATAAGAAATTCAATAGACAAATTTAAAATGAAACTTCCTTCATGATAACGTGCCCATTTCCCAATTTCTAAGAATTAAAAATGTGGTTTTTTTTGGAAGCAAATGGAAAGAATTTGGTGCAAAATGGCACCTCTCCAATTTTCACATAACGTAGACCATATTAGTTGGCCATAATTTTATCAATCGATTAATCTACTATGCAAACGTGCCCACATAGAATCTCTCATACGACGGGTGGGTGGTGGAATCTGTTCCCTATAGGGGGCGGAGGGACCAAGGATTCCATGCATGTATGGAATCTTTCCATGATCCGAATTTTTTAAATGAATTATCTCTTAAACCGTTAATCGAATTGATGATTTGTTTTACCGTTGGGTCTGGCTCGACGAGCACTTTAAACAAGATCTCATCTTAATATATTTTGATGATTTTTTTTCCACAGTCAGTTGCCAGGTTATAATACTGTAGTTGTCATGCTATTAGTTAAGAGTAACCATTCAAATAACACATAGTTACCAGAATTTTTTCGCATGTTTTTCGGTCGTAGCAATGTTCTACAGATTCACAACATGAGTATTTGTTTCCTCTAACACGTAAAACATGACATTAACATCAGAAACGACTTACGTTGATGAGTTAGCGAAGTTAAAAAATCTGGTAACCATTCGATTTTAACTGGTGACCACATGGCAATCCCTAGTGACCAAGTGACTATAATCTGGCAACTAAGGTAACATCAGAAAGACATACGGTGACGACTTCCTTTCTGTCATAAGTTGCCAGATTATTATACCGTAGTTGCCATGCTACTGGT